>CM060961.1:36573804-36913804 GCA_030765045.1 Tenodera sinensis | reverse complement strand
TCGGAGATATTCCTTGTTGTGTGTGAGTTTCGGAAAACTTAGAACTTTCGTGCAATGGATCATCGTTGTTCATTTTTTTATATGTTAAGTGTGCAAAGACAACAGAATCTCAAAGCTTTAAAAATTTGACTATCGCACAAAGCCTAGTGTATTCTAATATTCCCCTTGTACTTACAAGGAAATAAGCAATAAGATAATTTGTACAAATGTTTATCTTAACTAACACGAAGAAGATATAGGAGTAAGAGTTTGTAAGAATGATTAGTACAAGAGTAAAGAAAGTCATGTGAGTGTAACATATCAGATTTATTTTTAACTTAATTGTGCTATTGCGTAGCCGGCCGGGATAAAACAGACCTACTTTAAGAGACAGTTTGCGACCTATTCTAACTTTTTAGGAAACATGTTTCAGGAACATTTTTTTTAAAGGGACTAATCGGGAATGTGTATGAAAGACGTACTTGTCGGTATTTTCCTTCCTTGTTACTTTCCTTCTCTTGCCTTTGCCTAATCATATTTTCGCTCGAGTTAACGTGATGTAAACAAGTTACCTCCCGTGGGTTCCACGCACGAATCCGAATTACGTCTCTAAAGACAAGCCCACGTCAACACGTGCATGGCCTGTTGCACATTCTAGGGCAGGTGTTTGACAACATGATTCCACGTGTTTATGCTCAGCAGCTATAAACTCTGAAACATATAGCGGCGTCAAATTTAATTAAACTTAATGGACACCACATTCTACCTAATTTATGCGCCCTACCGCCCCTTGCCAGCGTTTTACGAGCAAGCATTCAAGAAGAAGCGTGGAAATGTGCCGAAAAATCTTCCGAGCGAAATAACACGTGACATTTTCACTTTATGGTGCAGAAGAAAGTTAAAAAAAAAGAACCTCAAATGTTGTAGAGTGGGGGAGAGAGTGAGAGACAGTGAGAGAAATGTTCACTAAATTTCTCTCTCTCACACACTCTCTTGCTCTCTCGCCGATGTATTAGACAAATCTCCCCAAAATAATTTATTACTTTCTCTACCAATTTCTGCTAGGTAGAGGAAGTACCTACTGTTTATCCTAAAAATAAATAATAGATATTTCGCTCGAAATATTTTTGAGGTCCTCTGATTGAAAAGGGCGTCAGTGTGCGAACAGTATAACTCAGTTGACCCGGAAGATCCCAGGTTCAACGTCAGACAACCGCCACTCTGACCCATGGGTTTTTCTTAGTTTTCCTGGGTCGGTAGGCGAATAATGCAGTGTTCCTTGTATCACCACGACTTTCCTTTCCATCATGTCCTTCATTGGCATTTGTCAGACTCGTAGGACTAGGTGACGGTGTTCGGTGTGTTGCGGTTCGGCGGTGGAGGAGCGCTTTGTAAAGGTTACTTCCTGACGTCGGTCGGGGCTGATAGTTAGGACCTGTCTCGGGTATTCTCAGGGGACTATGTTTACTAGTAAACGTAACTTATACCGTAACTAGCGTTTGCTATAATGCATCAGTTTCCTTCAAATAAACTTGGGCAATTTCATCACTACAGGGGAAAATGTCTCATTTTTGCGGACAACCGGCGCTCATGAGTGTGCGTTGGATGCATTCTAACTGGAAACGTTAACGGACCCCGTCAATGCCTGCACACCTGATCATCCGGGTCTGGTCACCCTGAGGTTCTCACCCGTAAACCCTCTCCCGGGGGTTAGGGTGAAAGACCAATTCTGATGGCCGTGCCCGGTTACGGTGGCCTCTCCGTTAGGATGTACCTATACCATTACCTTTCTGATCTAAGATCAGTCAAAGGTTCGATCCCCGCGGCCGACCTTCCTGTTCTTGGGTTTCTTTCGGGGGTTTTCCCAGGTCTCTAAGACAAACTAACATACACCGTTGTACTTCCTTTCATTTTATTCTCTGTACCTAGTCTTTCCAGGTTGTAAGAGCCAACGGGGTCGCCGATGGTGGTGCTTGTGCTCTGGAAATACGGTGCTTGGCTGAGGGGACGCGCTCTGGTCGGCCGACCACCCTTCCTGGGAGACTGATTGATCTGCTGGACCTGGCTGGTGGCGGGCTCTCTGTGGCGATCTGCAACTCCATCGGGCTGGAGAACTTGCATGCACTGTTAGGGACCCACACGTACTTGTAGTTCCGCCTGTCATGCGTTCGGTCGCCTGTAGGGTACTTTCATCTCACCCTTCCTTCCGTGTTCTAACGCACAATAAACAATCGGTGATGTGCCGGAATCCCTACCAGCTCATTCATGTGAATGAGTGTATTTTTGGATCTTTTTGCATCCCTAGATTCCTCCGACCCTCTACGTCTACATATTCCGTACTTTTTGTTCAATTTAAAAAGTTTATTTACGAAGCGACCTTGTACTGTGAACAAAGCTGAAGTTAATACATGCGAATGCGAACAGCAATGATGATGAATATGAATGTAGTAGGTTCCTGAGAACGTGCTACAAAATGCTGACCTGGCAAATACGGTACATTGTTTTATGGTTTCTCATTGTTCACAACGAGGCTTTATTGCCATGCCTGTGCCGTTGTGCAGAATCACTTTCCTGGTATCAGCGGGAACAATAGCGGGGGTAAAAACTCGGTCAGAATGGGGGCAACTTTAATAAGAAACATCCATAACTCAACTCTAATTGCGAACTTGGAGCTCTCTTAAGCAGCTAATGGAGTGGAAAACAATTCTCTCTCTAACTTGTTATCATTAAAATTAAAACAAGCACACAGAAATTAACATGAAATATATACCTTAACTGCAGTCGGCGCAATCTTTGATTATAGCCTTAAAGATCCGGTTAACTTTAAATTAGAAAACACCGTCTGACTGCATTCAAGCTTTGAGAATATGAAGAAAATCTATAATGATAACTCTCATAATGCTTTCTCCAACCATAAGAAATTCTCATATATTCACTAAATATTACATAAATACGTATTCTTAAATCCACATTGTTATTCCTGACATTATTTGCTAGAGAGGAGTTTAAATTAGAAAGTTCTTGATCACAACATGAATAAATGAATGAATAAATAGTAAATGAATGAATAAATAAATAAATAAATAAATAAATAAATAAATAAATAAATAAGTAAATAAATAAATAAATAAATAAATAAATAAATAAATAAATAAATAAATAGAAGTGAAGTGAAGTGTAGTGAAGTGATGTGAAGTGAAGTGAAGTGAAGTAAAATAAATAATTAAATAAATTAAATTAAATAATTAAATAAAATAAATTAAATAATTAAATTAAATAAATTAAATAATTAAATTAAATAAATAAATAATTAAATTAAATAAATAAAATAATTAAATAAAATAAATAAATACAGAGTGAGTGAGTGAGTGAGTGAGTGAGTGAGTGAGTGAGTGAGTGAGTGAGTGAGTGAGTGAGTGAGTGAGTGAGTGAGTGAGTGATTGAGTGAGTGAGTGAATGAACAAATCAGTCAATCAGTCAACTCAGTCATTCAGTCAATCAGGAAATACGTAAACAGTATTCATATGTCTAGCTGTGGTAAAAGAAATCACACATTGCCTTCACCTCACATTCTCTGCTCACCCTTCACAAAGTACTTCAATTCAAGGAGGAGGTATAAGCCTGTTCCGGCTTCATAGTATATCTGTTCAGAGCTTCCCAGGTCTTCTCCCTTGAGGTCTATAGGACATCATTCTTTTAGGAATCCTTTCTATGGCCATTCTATTAACTTTTGTGCCCATTGATTGCTATAATTGTTCTAGAGAAAATACTTTCAGTTCTTCTCTTATTTTATCATTTCTAATGGACAAGTACTCTTATGAAAACTTGCTATTTTCTCTGCTTCTTATTAATACAGATTAACTTTCAATTCATTTGTACATTTAGTTGTAAGAAACGGCAATAAATAAAATACAAGCGACAGTCACATTTTAAAAGAGCGTGTCGCTGCGTGAAGACTTTAAATTTCCTGCTCTTTGCATGACAAATAGAATGAAGGGGACTTCAAATAATAGACCCAGATCTTTCAAGATTTTCCATGAAAATTTCTTAAACATTTGACAATTTAGTAAAAATCGTTAAGAACCATTTTTGAGAAAAATAAAATTTGTAAAAAGTCTCCATACAAAGGGTGATCTGGGATGGGGAGATTCTCTTGAAAATGTTTTGTCACATCCTTGGAATTTGCTGAAGTTAAATACTAACTTTTCGTTTGGGAGTTATGTTGTTCAGACACAAACAGACGGACCGACGGACAGACAGACAGACATACAGGCAGGCAGGCAGGCAGGCAGGCAGGCAGACAGACAGACAGACAGACAGACAGACAGATGTTCTCCCGGACCTTTTTCTGAAAATACTTTTTTTTTTGGTGGGGGATTCAAGGAGTGTCAAAACATGCATTTCCTGTAGAATCTGGTAAACGAATTTTTGGGTGGAACTGCACACTTCCTCTTCTTACTTAAGTATGCCGCAGAGAAAGTAAAAACGTACAGCAACTTTGCAATTGAGAAAACTATACGTTTTCAAACCAATAACAAAGAATATCACGCAAAAGCCTATCTCAGAACAAGGAAAAGAAAATTGTTTGACATAAATTGCAAGCTTTGACGAGACTATATTTTTATGTGATAAGACTTTCTGTTACAGTTTTTTAGCTATACTAAAGTCATTTAGAATGAAGACTTCACGGGCTATTTTCAGAAAACTGAAGATACACATTTCAATTAACATGCATATGACTTAAATATGTGGTATTTTAATCAAAATCAACAATCATTTTCAAGAAAGTAAAAACATCATGACAGTTTGTTAATGTTAAGTGTGGTTTGAGTGAGGGTATATAGAACATACTCCTGTTGCATCTTTAGAAGATGTTGAACTTAAATGGAAAGTTTGGAATTTATTCCACTTTTCATCTTTTAACTGAACTTATTCTTACAAGTACAGAAATGAAGTATTTATGGAAATGCATAGGGAAGACCAGAAGGGACAGAATAAGAAACTGTCAAATAAGTAATGTCCTTAATCAAGAACCAATAATAATAAAAAACATAGACAAATGTTTTAATATGGTTTGGAAACATAAATAGGGTAGATGAGAGCAAAATATCGAAATAGGTATGGAAGGCCAGATGGTAAGGAAGAGAGAGGGCGGCCAAGAATAGCTTAGGGCGATTATATGGAGAAATAGTGAATAAGACAGTAAAGACTTTGAGGGAAGCTAAATCAACTAGCTAGAGATAGGACAAAATACAGGAAATGGATCATGATCGGCAGAGGAAGCTCGACGCTCGACAGGGCATAAGGGGAGGAAAAGAAGAAGATTTAATTTATTCAAGAGCTTATGGGCGAGCTTACACACATACACACACATACATACACGCGCGCACACACATACACACTCGCGCGCACACACACACATACACACATGCACAGACACATACACGCACACACGCACACGTACACACATAAACACAGGCACACACACGCACAAACTCGCACACGCACACACATACACACACGAACAAACACACACGCGCATACACACACGCACACACATACACACACGCACACACATACACACGCGCACACACATACACGCGCGTACACATATACACACGCACACACATACACACACACGCAGACGCACACACACGCACACTCACACGGACCTTTTTCTAAAAATACTTTTTTTTTTTTTTTTGGATTCAGGGGGCTTTAGAAGACATTTCCGGTGAAATCTCGACATAGAATTTTTGGATGGAATTCAATACTTCCCCTACTTCCCGATAGTGAACGTAAAAACGAAATTACAATAATCACTAAATTTGGTATTTAAGTTCAGCATCTTCCAAAGATGCCACACGAATATATTCCAGATAGGTCCTTCCCAAAAACTATAGGTACTTAGCATGAATACATTTTCGTAATTTTTTATTTTCTTAAAAATGAGTGTAGATTTTGCGTAAATTAACGTGTTTAAGTTATAAACGAATAACTGAAATTGTTATCTTCAGTTTTGTAGGAATGATCTGTGAAATCATCTTCATTCTGCACACCTTCCAAATCTTATTGACAATGCTGCGAAAGTAATAGCTACATTCGGCAGCACTTACAGGTGCGAGCAGGCCTTTTCCATTATGAAGTTGCTGAAAAATCAACATAGGTCTCGGTTGAGCCACGATAATCTGTGCAATAGTTTACGTATGTGCGATGCCAATAACCTACATCCCGATTTTAAAGAATTAGCAGATTCATATGGGAAGAAGAAAATGGAGTAGTTTTCAGTGGCAACAATGCAACCGCATAAATGTACGGCAGTGCAACAAACCCTCTCCGTTGCTGCCCCGTGCTCTCAGTGCATTCAACTCAACTTTGTAGCACCAACGTTGTCTGTTAAATACCAAACTTGGTATTTAACTTCAGCAATACTCAAGGATGGCATAAGAAGGTTTTCAAAAAAATCTCCCCTACCCACAATACCCTTTACATAGAAATGTCTTTAATAATTTTGATTTTCACAAAAATATCTGTACCGATTTTTATTAAATTGCCAAATGTTTCGTATATATTGTGACGCCGGCCACTCAAGAAAAGATACCTCACACCACTACTTGTAAATACACTGCCCGATGACAACGGAGCGGCAGAACAAAGCGATTCCAGACTTCGAGAAGCTGTTCGTGGGTTGCAAGATCACGAGGAATTATAGATTGCACTACCTATTAAAAGAGGACTGTTTTGTGATTCAACTTTATGGGAAATCAAGTGTCAGAAAAAGTAAGTGAAAGTGTTATTTATCACACTGGTGTCGGGATTTCTCACATTGTCATTGTCACAATGTTTTCATGAAAACTGAAATGTTTATCTTGAATTCTCTAGGACTACTCTCCGCACTTCTCTTAATTTTGAATGAGGTTTGCACAAAGAATTACACAAACGTTTATTAGGTGCACATGTAGATCTCTTTGAAGCACATTATTTATGCAAAACAACTCCTGTGGTGTTCATTTCGGAGAGATTCCTTATTTGACTTTACAGATAATTATACTTTTCTCAAATTGAATGTCATTCGTTCTCTTCCTCCTGGGCAGGCAAAGAGAACGGAATTTCAAAGTCATCACATGGCGACTAGCTCTTAAACTATTTGACGGTTTTTTAACCTACTGTATTGCACTATTCCCATTGTACCGGCAAGGAAATGTGTAATATAACCATGCATACAAATATCTATCTCGATTAATGAAAGTAGAAAGAATAAATGCTTATAAGAATAGTTTGTACAGGAGTGAGTAGAGAAAGTCATGTGAGTGCAATGTATCTGTTTTTTCTTTATAGAATTACATACGCCAACATAAAAAGGAGTAATCGGTTTGCAATGCACTCCATTTCACACTATTTACTGTCGGGACTTCAGTCAAAGCAGTGGTTCTATGCAACAGAAAATGTTTTACTGCAGAAAATATGCAATATAGCACTGCTCATCGGAGCGGAAAATTGCTACCAATGGAGCTCTAGCCTTAGCTCAACTATTTTCTTGCGTCCCGCTTTCGAATGCGATAGGAGACCGCATGCATTTGTTTATCTATGATGCATGTTTGACAAATCGGAAATCAGGCCGGAGTCGCAAGAGAGGCTAATGGTGCTTTACCACCTGCGTCATGATTTATCACGTGACAGTTTCGCAGTACGTGTGTCGCTCAGGAGTTTGACAGTCAAGTCATGGGGAGAGAGAAGCTCTCAAATAAAGGCAGACATTAGCGTGGAGATGGATAGCAGAGTTTATAATTAATTATTCACCCATCTCGATGCGAGAGTCCGTAATAAGTCTGCAATCCCATTGGTGGCCTCACAATTGTGACGTGCATCCGCGGTAGCTCCGTAGGGCTATCCAAACTTTATCATGGAGTTATCGAATAATTCAACAGTTTTTGCGTGTAAAAACTCGAAACACATACGCAAGCGTTTTGAGTCTCATTTTCCTTAAACATTTCTGAAATGTTACGTCCACATGACTTCCTCTACTCATTCCTCAACCATTCGTAAACATCTTATTCTCATACCTACTTCATTTAATGTAGATAAACTAAGAACTATTTTTATTACAGATTATGTTGCATATAAATGGGAACAGGGAAATAAAGCAGGCATATGCAATAATCAAACCAGATCTGGATGCTACGTGATGGTTTTGAAATTCCGTTCTTTATATAACCAAGAGGTGGGGCAAGGGGGAGGGGGGGTGGAGAAAACAAATGAATGAAGGCTTCCTTTTTGAAAATAGTTAACGGCTTCCTTTTTAAGAACAGTATAAATATTTGAAAGTTCAAACTAATAACAAGAAAATATCTTAGAAATGGTTAATTCCTCTCTCCTGGTCGGTTTATGCGGTCTTCGCAACTAGGTGCCGCTACTCCTCAATTAGGGGCCATATGGCCTAATGAGGCTGAGTGCACCCCGGCCCAGGTCTCCCAGTGGGATGTAATCCCATGCCGTACTGGGAATCGAACCCGAGTCTCCCAGTTCCAACGCTAAGCACCAGCACTAGGTACCACCACAATAAGGAGATGACCAATGGGTGTAATAACCTAAACATAAAATGCACTTAAACGTAACATTCTGATTGCGTATAATTAGATACATTAAATAGCAGCCTTTGTGCCCCATTTGACTGGTATGTCTCAACAAAGTGATGCTTTGAATGCCGACTCTCTTCACTTATGCTGTCGTACAAAGTTTGTGCCGGTCTTTCCTATTCCACAGACGAATTCGACGTTTCGACGGGGATATGCTCCTTGCCTACGGAGAGGCGCAGTTGAGCATCTATTCCGGGAGATATATCCAAATAGACAACAACAAATGCAAAAACTTTCCGGAATGTTGAAAAATGTCTGCGTACAACAGTGGCACTTCCAAGAATATTTGGTGTGGAATCTTAGGTGGCCACCTTGTTGGACCATTTTTATTTTCTCTACTACATATAGTAAGTAGAGGAAGTATTGTATTCCACCCAAAAATTCGATGTTGAGATTTAAACGGAAATATATGTTTTGAGGCCCCCTGATATCCAAAAAGAACATTTTTAGAAGGAGGTCCATGTGTGTGTGTCTGTGTGTGCGTTTGTCAGTCTGTTTTTTTTTTTTTTTTTTTTTTTTTTTTTTTTTTTTTTTTTTTTTTTTTTTTTTGTTATATTTGTTTGGCCGCCCAGCAAACTTGCTATACAAGCCAGTGATAAATTAGGTTAACAGTAAAATATAACAAACTTGAAGACATTACCTCTAACACGTGCAACAGTTAATAAGAACATAGTGTTAACAATTGAGTAATATTACAAAGTGTGGATATTAACAATACAATTTGGCTATACAATGATAATAAGGTATTGAACAAGTTAATATAATGATCATTTAAGAAAGAGTTTGGAATGAATGAAGTTATTCTAAGAGATCACTATCTTCGGAGTCCGTGAGCGGGAAGTCCTGTGGCAGTTTGCCAGTCTTTGAACAGCATAACTCAAAAACGAAAAGTCGGCTAAAAAGCAAAGTTGGTATTTAAGTTTAATGTCTTTTAAGGATGCAACACGAAGATTTTGAAGAAAATTGCTCCACTCTAAACTACCCTTTACATGGAAAATGTTTCGAAAACTTTGTTTTTGTCGAAAATGTCTGTAACAATTTTGATTAAATTGCCATATGTTTGAGATATTCTTATGGCAAACGAAATGTATATTTTGAATTTCCTCGCTATAGCCTATGCAATCCTGTTTACTCTGAATGACTTTTTCATAACTGTTAAACCGTAAGAGATAGACCAAATCTTACTCTACAGCTGTTCTGTCCGATCGTAATCTTTACACAAATTTCAATGATGTTCTATTTCCGTCTCACAAACTGCTTCCAACGACACCCTTACACTCACTCAAACAGGCTTACTCAGCACCACATTCGCTTACATAGAGACGGAGTTTTCTCGAAATTCACAAGAAGCACGGCCCATTCACACATTCTCGAACTGTTGGAAGCGCTTTGTCCTACCGCGCTCATTGTTATCCTTGTTATTGTCGCCGGGTCGCTCATTTACAAGCAACAATGTGAGGAGACTTGACCGTGAACGTCTGTTACACGAGCGGCCGGCGCCATACTATTAAAACTTCTATACTATACTGTGATATATAATTTTCTTATTGTCTTAGATCAAATATATATAATACTTATTTATTTGCATCAAATGTGCCCATGTTGCGTTTAAACATCAGTAGTTTCAAACCTGCAGTTTACCAATAAACAACCACTAAACAATGATAACTAGGGCCCGGATTTTTAGGTTCTTAAAATTGACTTTTTAGTTATTTTTGCTTCTTAAAAAAGTTTTTTTTAGTTCTTTAACCTCCTGAAATAGTTTTTATATTATTGTTCTTTATTAATTTTATTATTAATTGTCCTCTTTTTATAGCAATGTTGCTAATATGTCCTGTATATCCTTTGTGCAGCTCAGAATGCGATTTTTGACCAGAGGGCGCCTGGAAAATACGTAAATAAAATTATAGTTTATACACTATGTGAATTATAACAGGTGTTTAATCCTTACCTGCATTCCAGCATTCGAGACCAGGTCGTACAGGTTTTCTTGTACGGTATGTTTATCTGCACAGCACCTAGCCGCTTAATGCGACTTTATCTGTGCAGTATAGAAGGTGTTCATATTTGTTCAAGCTTTTGTGTCTGTGGGCAATGGTTTCTTTCACTTTTGGCAGATTTGGCAAAATATTACTTTGTCATCTGTGGTGAAGTTCGGATCGTTACCTATTCACTGACGAATCAACCACCTTCGAGATGAGCTGACTTTAGGCATGACACTGGTTCCTTAAATTACCTGCCTAATCTAAGGAAAATTAACTTCTAGCGATGTAGTAATTGTATGCATTAACAATACACGATAGTCGACTGAACACAACGGATACTGTTTTTAAACTGATTGGTTTGAGTTTATGGCGGGTTCTCCTAATGACCCCTTTCCCCTCGACAACAATCCCCGCATTCCTTGCGTGCAACAATACAGAGCTTGGTCCCATACAGCTAAATACAAGTTGCCTCTTGCATTGTTGTCATTACTCCTATAGACATATGTACATAAGTGAAAAGACGTAGCAAAGATGTAACAGTCAAAGTGCATTCACAATTTCATAAACATTTCATTTTCCCATTTTAAAATAAATAGGGGATTTAGCCTCTTTTAGGTTTTAAAGTCTCATTTAGCCATTTTTAGCTTTTATAAGATTCAAGCATTTGGCTTCGATGATCATGAAACAGATAATTAAATTAAACCACTGCAGTTAACTAACAAGGAATAAAATAGTTAAAAAACTAAGAATCCGGGCCCTAATGATAACATATGAAATGCAAATAAAAAAAAATCTGATGTGTTGCGCTCACATGACTTTCTCTACTCTTGTACTAACCATTGTTACAAACTCTTATTACTATATCTTCTGCGTGTTAAGATAAACATTTGTACAAATTATTTTATTGCTTCTTTCCTTGTTGGTTCAAGGGGAATATTAGAATTACACTAGGCTTTGAGCGATAGTCAAATCTTTTAAAGCTTTGAGATTCCGTTCTCTTTGCACACTTAACATGCAAAACAAATGAACAACGATATTCCATTTCAAGAAAGTTTTAAGTTTTCCGAAACTCACACACAACAAGGAATATCTCCGAAATGGTTCACCCTACAAGAAAATTTATTGAGACATAAATTGTGTATTTTAGCAATATCTACATTTTTTGTATAGTATGATTTGATCTATCTCTAAGGGTTTACCAATTATGCAAAAGTCGTCCAGAGTAAATACGACTACAGGAGATATAGCTAGAAAATTCAAGATATACATTTCATTTGTCATAAAAATATCTCAAACATATGGCATTTTAATCAAAATCGTTAGAGCCGTTTTCGATGTAAAGGGTAGTTTAGGGTGAGGCTGTTTTCTTCAAGTTCTTCGTGTCGCATCCTTGAAAGACATTAAACTTAAATATCAACTTTGGTTTATAACCGACTTTTCGTTTTTGAGTTATGCTGTCCACAGACACACGCGGACCTTTTTCTAAAAATGCTTTTTTGGATTCAGGGGGTCTGAAAACATATTTCCGGTGAAATCTCGACATCGAATGTTTGGGTGAAATACAATACTTCCCCTACTTGACAGTAGAGAAAGTAATAAGTGCAAATTAGAATTATAAAAGCAATGTTAAACATATAACTTTAAATCAGTTTTGTTGATGGAATTGCAACACAGTAAGTAAAATTAGTACATGCAGCTGACTGGAGACACAGTTGCCATAAACAGTATGTTTACACACCACAAGCTCCGTCTGAGAACACAGTTTGACATTAATATGTAGTATTTTGTTGCTCCACTGTACACTTTCAGTTGCTGCTTACAGCTGCATTCAGCGTTCTTGGCCCCTGAAGGAAATAAATGTAAAGCTTGAAAACGAGTTACTTACCAAGCCAGGTGACTGCTGACAGCAAGCGAATTGGTGCGTAAGCGTCATATGCTACTCGCATAACGTTCTACTTCGTAAAGTAGTATGTACAGTCCGTGCAGAAAAACTGTCTATATAATGTGCCTAGCTTAATTATCTGTGCAAATGTGTTAGTATCACTGCAGATATTGTAAATTTGGTCTTTTTCCATTTAAAACCCAGTTCTCTCACTATTCTGTTTAAGGATGACTTGCTGCCCTGGAAGTTAATGCCTTCTCTTAAAATTCTAAGTAATTTGGCTATTGTAGGAGCACTTCTTTTTTGCCCTCCTCGGTAGCGTGATGCCTCAAGTTTAAGAGGTCGCGAGTTCGAATCTCGCTTAGGGTGAGTTATCTAGGTACGGTTTTTTTTATTTTATTTATTTTTTTTTTTTATTATTAGGTTTCTCCTTATCCTGAGAAGACGAATGTCGGGTAACTTAAAGCTCCTCGGGCTCATTTGAGCATCATTTCACCCATTTCATTCATTCACCGTCCTATATGACATTACGTTGGAGCACGTTAATTAAAAAAAAGAAAGCACATTTTTCCTAAACATAAGAATTATAAATGGTTCTTCTAACGACACATTTATGAAAGTCATCTAGATCCGTTACTCATTTCGGAACTTCTTTCACCTGGAGTTCCAAAAGACGTGTTCTGATTTTCATGTTGTTCGCGTTCTTGAACAATTCTTTTCACTGTTATTTCTGACGCTCCTGTGGCATCTAATACACGTTTTTGAACTTTTTAAATTTTTTTGAAGAACTCTTGTGATGTAAGCAGTTCTTTGCTTTTTTTCTTCATGTATGCCCATACATTATAAACAATTTCGCTATTCTGATTGTGTAATGTTTTGGATCCTAATTTAGAAAGCAATGTCAGCATACTTTTGTGCTATGATCAATGTCTCATAAATTCACTATATTCATTCTCATCGCAAACATCTTAATATGTCTTTAATTACCGCACGCTGCACAAAAAATGAATTGTGAATTAGCAGGGACTGTTGAAATGCAGACATCACTACCTTCCCCCTCCCCGCCCCACTTGTTTGCATGGTTTCATTCCCTGAATTATGTGAGATGACGAGAGAGACAGAAACTATAGGTTCGCCTACAGGACTTCCACTCAAGATCAGGGGCCAAGAACTGTGAATCCAGCTGTAACAATAGTTATTTCCTTGAATGTGCAACCAAAGACCTTGATGTCACAGGTTTTGGATAGATGTTTCCGTATGGACTGATGTTTTCATGTTGGAGTTTGAATTGCGGACTGCATAAAACTGTAAAAGTAGGAGCTGCTGACTCACCTGGTATTAAATTTCTTATGCATGGTCAATGACAGTCGTCGTCTAAAGCGTAACACATCAGCTTTAATGGGCAATGGAATCCATTTTCAATAAAACTATAACTATTTTCTGAATTACTTGGTTGATTAAATACTTGCTCTTTAAGATTTTCAATCTTTTGATGAATGGACGCTATTATTGACGAGGAGATTAAGCATGTCTTTAAACACAGGCACAGATGAGAGGCATGTAGTAGACAGACCTAACCATGTATTACACATTTCTAAGTGCTTATAACATGTCTAAAGTAAAAAAAATACTGACAAAATTAAAAATAGCCAGCGTAGAATTACAAAATTAATTGGTAACATTTCTATATGTCTTTTCCTGTCGGAATACTCCCGCTACTCAACAGCCACGAACGAACGCGGTTGCGCATAAGCAAAAGTTCTGCTACGTCATAGTCATGTGTTTCCAAACCAATCAGCGGTACTCTATTTTGGAGTGTGTTTAGGTTAACTTCCTTGCTGCCTAGCAGTGAAATGTGATAAACATGTCTGTAAATCTACTTCATTGTGGGGAGTTGATTCTGACTTTAATGGTGAAGCTAGGGACGAAGAATAAGTTATAGGGTATACAACGCAGGACACTTCGTGCACAGGTACCTACATACATATATTGTGGTTAATATTCCTAGGAGGAAGGGATGGAGTGAAGAGACTATAGAAGGCTACAGGCTACAGGTAAGCAGAGCACAGAGACGTACGGTGGTTCCTAACAGTTTCTGATTCGAAAAACCGTATTACTGAGCTGCCTAGAGAGAGTGATAAACGACCTATCAAACAGGCAGCCCTCTAGCGTCCGCGAGAAATACTCTTTCCTTTGAAAAGCATGCGCGCCATCTGTCTGGCACCACTATCGCCACGAAACCTGGAAGCACAGGTGAAACAGAGGACAATGACGGAAAGAAAATCATGGTAGAGAGAAACGACCGCAGCATTATTCTACCGATCAGGGAAAACCACTAAAAGCTCAAGTTTAGAGCGCGTGCCAATGGGAGTCGAACCCGGACCTCCCGAATGTAAGGCCTCACACGTCGCCATTTCACTCGGTAAGAATAAGGTAAGATGAGTATTATATAGTTCTACTTATTTACTCTAATTTTTTGCAGCATGTATCCTGGAGTTTTAAGAACACTAGGTTTAGAAATCTGATGTTACACTCACATGACTTTCTCTTCTCTTGCAATATTTTTAAAAACTCCTATTCCTCTGTCGTCTTCATGATAGTCGAGATAAACATTTGTAGAAATTGTCTTTTTACTAATTTTCTTGTAGGTACAAGGGGAATACGGGAGTACAGTAGGCTTTGAGTGGTAGTGAAATCTTTTAAAGCTGGTCGCTATATGATAGCTTTGAAACTCCGTTCTCTTTGCATAGCAAAGAGATAAAAAGCTGAGTAAGGGCTTTCCATTTGAGAAAACTATAAGTATTGCAAAACTTGCACAAATAATATCTCCGAAATGGTTCATTTCACAAAAAAAAAAAAAAAAAAAAAAAAAATGTAAATTGTGTTTTAACGGGATGAACATTTTTTATAGTAAGGTTTGATGTGTCTCTTGTGATTTACCAGGTAAGCGAAAGTCACCAAGAGTGTACAGCAGTATATGGGTTATAGCGAGAAAATTCAAAATATACATTTTATTTTCCATAAAGGTATCTTAAATGTATGACATTTTAACCAAAATCGTTACAGCCATTTATGAGAAAATCAAAAGTTTTGAAAAATTTTCCATGTAAAGGGAAGGAATTTTCTTTAAGTTCTTTGTGTTGCATGGTTGAAAAATATTGAACTTAAATACAACTTTTGTTTTTAACTGACTTTTCGTTTTTCAGTTATGCTGCTCACAGTCACACACAGACGCAAACACGGAACTTTCTCTAAAAAGGCTCTTTTTGAATTCCGGGAGCCTGAAAACATATTTTCGGTGAATATCGAATACAATACTTCCCTTACTATATGTAGTAGACAAAGTAAAAGCGCTTATAATTTGCGTATTTTTTGAATGCAAGAATGCAAGAATTAACATTATTAACACTAATTATTTTTGTGGAGTTCTTTGAACACCAAGCCTGAAAATAAACGGTTGGTTTTAGTTAATGTGGCTTCGTTGCGTATGTCATTTGCGATGGCGAATTTGGTACAGAGAAACTTCACACATTTATTTTTCTCGCCGTGTACAGAACCTTTGGCCTTCTTTTGAAAATACGAGCATCACGCGCACACTGCATGTGGCACAAAAGAATCCACGTAGGCGATAGATGGAGCACCGGAAGGAAGGTACCGAGCGAATTTTCCATTCAGATACCGGGGGCCGCTGCTCTATTGTTATCGCCCGCTCCTGATGGACGATTTGCGACTGTTTTAATGCCAGTAAAAATTCTGAAGTGTGGAGAGAACGGCTGACTGAACATATCACCTGCTCTGTCACCAACTCTGTGACAAAAGCGCAGAGTTTCTTTTTTTAAACTTACTTGAGAACATGCAAAAGTGCAGAACTTCAGGAAAGTTCCCTGTAAACTATCGAATTAGATTTAAATGCGTAAGTGGTATCTATTAGCTCAAAATGCTTGGTTTCGAGAACTATAGAGTAAATACAAAATAAAGAAGAAAATAGAATGGATATAATTAATACCTCACCCTATTTACTTTCTCTACTAGGTATAGCATGTAGAGAAAGTATTATATTCGATCCAAAATTTCGATATCGAGTTTTCACCGGAGATACAAGTCTTGCGGCACCCTGAAAAAAAATCTGATGTGTTGCACTCACAGGACTTTTTCTACTCTTGTACTCACCATTCTTACAAACTCTTATTCGTGTTTGTTGTTCTTTTTCGTGTTAGTTGAGGTATTGTTTATCTTCTTGTAGGCACAAGGAGAGTATGGGAATACAGTAGACTTTGAGCGATAGTCAAATCTTTTCAAGCTTTCAAATTCCGTTCTCTCTGCGCGGTTAACATATAAAAGTGAATAACAATATTCCATTTGATAAAAGTGTAAGTTCTCCAAAACCCACACAAATAACAAAGAATATCCCCGAAATGGTTCACTCTACAAAAAGTTTAGTTAAACAAATTGTGTGTTTTAGGAAGGCCTACATTTTTTATACAGTAAAATTTTGTCTATTTCTTATGGATTACCACTTATGTAAAAATCATCCAGAGTAAATAGGGCTATAACAGAGAAATTCAAGACATACATTTCATTTGCCATAAAAATATCTGAAACATATGGCATTTTAATCAAAATCGTTAGAGACATTTTCAAGAAAATCAAAGTTTTCGATAAAGTTTCCATGTAAAGGGTGGTTTGGGGTGGAGGAATTTTCTTCAAAATCTTCGTGTCACATCCTTGAAAGACATTAAATTTAAATACCAACTTTGGTTTTTAATCGACAGAGAGAGAGAGAGAGAGAGAGAGAGAGAGAGAGAGAGAGAGAGAGAGAGACGGACATACACACGGACGTGTTTCTAAAAATGTTTTTTTATTCAGGGGGTCTCAAAACGTATTTCTGGTGAAATCTCGACATCGATTGTTTGGGTGGAATACAATGCTTCCTCTACTTTACGTAGTAGCATTTTTAGAAAAAAATGTGTGTATGCATGTGCATGCAATCGCGTGCGTCTGTCAACAGCGTAGCTCAAAAAACGGAAAGTTAGTTAAAACCAAATTGATATTTACATTGATGTCTTCCAAGGATGCAAAGTGAAGATGTTCAAGAAAATTTCCCCATCCCAAATAAACACAAGGTTATTAGAAAATTATATGAAAGATGTTTAAATATGTTGAATTTTTTCAAAAATAGTTGTAACGATTTTAACTAAAATACTACATGCATAAGATATGTTACTGACCAATAAAATATGTATCTTCAGTTTTCTTAGAATAGCCTCAGGCGACCTCTTCATTCTGAATGACCTTTACATAACCACGGGAGACAAACTCTTACTACACGAAGATGTAGATGTTAAAACACGTAATTTATGTCAAATACGTGTGGAGCAAATCATTTCCGAAAAAAAACTTCTCGTTATTAGTTTGAATTTTAAAATACTTTCACTTTTCTCGAATAGGAATATAATATTATTGTTCTTTTTTCTGTCTTGAGCATAGAAAGAGAATGCGATTTCAAAGCCATCGTATAGAGACCAGCTATCAAAGATTTGACTATCACTTAAACCCTGCTGTATTCTATTATTCACCTTCAATCCTCAAGAATATTAGCAATAAAATACCTTCTGCAAATATTTATTTCTATTAATACGAAATAGAGAAGTAAGCGTTTGTAGCAATAGTTTGTACAAGAGTAGAGAAAGTCATAAGAGTGCAACACATCAAGTTTTTTCTTTCACTTCTTTGGGTAGCTGAACTGCAACTTAAAATTATTTAACAGTATTTATACCCCAAGGTTATTATAAAGTAAGTCACGACACTATTTTTCGTGTGAAGGGCTTATGTAATCCCATCCCACTAATGTCAAATCTGGGAAATTGCTTTATGCATGACTCAAAAGCAACATGCCTGTTTATTTGGAGGTGTTCATGCTGCCTCTGTGAAAAAGAAGATACACGATTAACAAACATGGGCACTGTTACAAAAGAGATGAAAAGGCTTTTTGAGTATGGAAAAAGTCTTTCATGAGTGAACATGGTCTGTAAAACCACAGGGGGGAGAGTAAATAATATAAGAAACATAATTGAGTTAATGGTAGCCACAGCCTAATCGATAAAAGAGGAAAGCGTAACAAAAGTGTAGTAGGAGTTCATGAACACGTTAAATATTACCCTGTATCCCTCTGTTTATTCCAAAACCCTAAGAGAGTTCACGTCGGTTCTGGGTGGCTCAGTTAGATGCTGGCCTACTGATCCCAAGGTCACGGGTTCAAATCCGGCTCAGATCGATGGTTTTTAAGTGTGCTTAAAAACGACAGCTCCATGTCAGTAGATTTACTGGCATGTAAAAGAACTCCTGCGGGACAAAATTCTGGCACACCAGCGACGCTGATGTGATCCTGGCAATTGACAGCGTCGTTAAACAACAAAATATATATTTATTTAATTTTGATAGAGATACATGGAATTTAAAATAAGCAACATAAATCCATATGACACGTCAATTGAGTTTGCTAAAGAAAATAATTTGCCTACTGTTTCTGAAACAAGCACCGACACATATTCACTGAGAATTTAATACGAGTATTATGCTCGTTTCCACAGTTGGACAACTGTAGAAACTGTGTTGGAAAGAAACTTTCTGCAAAGAAAAATAAGGAACTTCATGTTTGGTGTGCACACTCGTTGAAATCAAAGCTGCCTGAGTATTCTCAGTGAATAAAAGAGGGTGATTTGCTCATACGATTTCCGGCAACCAACAACAAACTCTACCAACGCATAAACTGTACTGCAGCTTTTTATACACTAAAGTTATGAACCTACAACGTCGGTATACACGACTGGAAAACATAGAGCCTACATGTTCCTGTGGGATTGGATCTTTTCCATCAGACACTTAGTAAAACTTCGCAAGTATAAGCGAAAAAATTCTCTTGCGAATAACTCTACTGGCTGGGGGAAAATAATAATGCAAAATGAACAGAAAAATTCTTTGTAACAGATATACAACGCGATGACTTCTATGACCTGATATTTCTGAAAAATGCTACACTGACCACGAATAAAAAACATGTGATTCACTGACTCAATTTGTTTTTTGTTTTGAAGAAACCAATTCATAGACCGAATAAACTCAAGAATTTAAGTCAACCATCTGGAGAAATTGACTCCAAAATCAAATACTTTATTGTCCAGGTTGAGGGTTTATGCAGGTACAATAACTTAGTTTTGAGGAATACAACACCAAGAAGAAGGTAATGCAACAAGAATAGACATAACATACAAGTACTCTGGGCGAAGGAGAATCATGAACAATAAACATGCACATGTGATGAAACTTCTTGAATTTATTCTACATATACATCATCAATATTTGGTAACTGATTCTGAAGAAACTGCAGAAGTTAAGCAAGTGTAAGGTGTAAAGATCTTGTAAACTTAAGAACATAATTTTTCGCTCCCCATTTCCACATTTTAATTAACATTACGGACCTCAGAAGTTGTTGCATTGTTTTGGGAAACCCTGAAGATATTGATGCTGATGATAAGAGTAAATAAAACTTTTATTGGAAGAAAAAATGCGAAGCCACAAAAGTGGTCCAGAGTAAATACGACTACTGGGACTATAACCAGAAAATTCAAGATATACATTTCATTTGACATAAAAATATCTCAAGCATATGACATTTTAATCAAAATCGTTAGAGCAATTTTCAAGAAAATAAAAATTTTCGAAAAATTGTCCATGTAAAGGGTAGTTTAGGGTGGGGCTATTTTCTTCAAACTCTTCGTGTCGCATCCTTGAAAGACATTAAACTTAAATACCAACTTTGGTTTTTAACCTACTTTTCATTTTTGAGTTATGCTGTCCCAGACACACAGACTAACACACACACACACACACACACACACACACACACACACACACACACACACACACACACACACACACACACACACACACACACACACACTCACACACACACACACTCACACACATGTATATACATGTATATAACATGTATATAAACTGTAAATTGTATGTAAATAAATAAATAAATGCAAGCATGTAGTATTCCTACGGAATGGGGCATGTTTATTAAAAAAAAACATTTTTCTTTAACAAATTATATTGTACATGTCCTCAAAATTTTAGGTTGATCCATCAATATTTACTACAAAAAAGGTTTACCTCAAAGTACGAAAATTGTTATATGGAGAGCAAGTTATTTAAAGCTTTGGAACCAGTTATTGGCGATACTGCTCTTCACTCACCCATTTGAAATGCACCAATTTATAGGTGGACCTGACATATGCTACTTACTTCCCTACTCTAGACATGTTGAAGACATTGTTCCAAAAATGATACCAGTGTTCTCTTAAAGACATAAGGTTTTTGCCGCCAATCTCCATATGCTTGACAAATTCAGAGATAGTATCCTGCATGCGTTTTCAAATATTTCGACTACAGAGATCTTCGAGGACTATAACAACTGCCACGCTTGTATAGAAGTAGAGCGCCATTGTTTGGAATATGTTTCATAATGAAACGTAAGTGTACTTTTTTCGTTTCGTATCGTTATAAAGTAGGGTTCGAACATTTATACAGCTGTCGCGAAATGAGGCGATCGCAAGTTACCTACCACACGGGCAGAGTGTGACGTCATTGCCCCAGTACAGTAACAGCACAAGATAACTGGGCTCACTGCCTATAGTGCATGGTGTCTCTCGAATGTGTTCACTAGTTCCACACAGAGTAAAACGCCCCCAGCACGAAAATTGAAATATTCTAGTATTGCTGAACTTGTACAATATTTCACTGTGAATGGTGAAAACAGTGAGTGTAAGTTATGCAGCAATGTTCGCTGCGTCAACTGTACCTGGCTTCCTCTGCGTTGTGATCATGTGACATACCAGCCCCTCCCACTTCTTATAGTCCATACCTGCAACCTTTCGTTTTCTGTATGAATGTTCGCTCCTAGTTATAAGACAAAGGGTGGGTAGCCCACTGCTACTGCATGAAATACTGCATAGCAAAGTTTGTCATCAAGACAAACTCCAGTAATTATAAATTCATTCAAACTAACTAAACTAAGCCCCAACACAACAGCCCATGAAGTGCCTTACGGCCCAGTCACAGCGTCCCCCACCTCGGCCCACTACAGGGGTCATCTGTGGGGTGCAGTACTGGAGGGTGCTACGTGGTCAGCGTACCGATCCCTCACGGCTAGTTATGCGGTCTTCACGTCCTGGGGCCCCGATTGCACCCCGTGCCAGCCTCCCAGAGGGGATAAAATCCCCATGCTGGTACCGGGGATAGCACCTGGGTCCTCCGCGCCAGAGGCAAGCGCGGTACCAACTTCGCTACGGAGGCGGTCTATTAATTCATTCATTAAAAAGCAATTCTTCTATCCATACCTACTACTTTATTTACAATACATTTTTAGATTGAATTAGATTACACATATTATACCAATTACATAGAGTGCATAAACGATGTATCACAAAGGCCAATCACAGACTAATATTATAAATATCAACCTTAAGCAATGCTGTTCTGACCCTGATTTCAGTCATAGCATGTGGAAATGTATGACTTGATAAATGATCAAATAAATTAATAAGGGCAGTATGAATTCTTTTCCGTGTTATGCTCGTATATGTCTATGATTACTGTTTCTTGTGTAGTGTTCACGATTATAAACTGACATACTTTTTGGCATCAATTAGCAAGCCATAAGGAATGAAGACAATACCTAGAGCTTATTTCAAAGTAAGCGGTAAATAGGTACTTCGTTAAACACAATGTGGGAAATTACGGGAAGCAACAAAAAATATTTTGTAAGGTTTAACGTCCTTGAATCCGTTAAATCATAACGGACGATGAATGAAAATGGGTAAAATGATACTCAAATGAGTCAGGGGTCCATAGAGCTTAGTTAGCTTCATTCATCTGAGACAGAATATTGACCAATGGAGGGTCGTTCATGTAAATATTTTTGTAAGAGTGTGTAAATTTCTAATTCTTTTAATTTGAGTGTATCAGGGACTTATTTTTTTTTAATATTCAAGATAGCCAATGTTTTCTCGTCACTTTGAGTTCAACCAATGAGAACTGTTGCGCGGATGAATACAAAATAATGGCGGTGTTGCGTCATACCGACGCCAGGGACTCTTTTTTTCATTAGCGTCTGTATGTTCAAGACGAAAGGATGTATATTTTTTGATAGCGTGTGAACATGTAACTTTCACCCAAACTTTTATACAGTGTAGATTCTACCAAACTGTGAAGATCGTTGATTAATTAATATGGTGCTAAAAGTATAAATTAACGAATAAATATGTTGTGATAAAAGGAACGTTGATTTATGCATTCCATTCTGTAACCATCGACCCTGTAGATAAGAGTAGCGTCAGATATCAATCAAACTATTACATCATTCAGTAAAAACATTATTCCTGCTACTATATTCCCGCTGCTAGGTAAAGACTCATTTCTAAAAACAGTACCACATCTTTCAGGATAAGGGAAAACCTCAGAAATGGTAACTCACCCTAACCGAAACTCAAACTCGGGACTTCTTGAATGTAAGGCAGAGACGCTACTCCCACACCACATAGATGGGCTAAGTAATAAATTCTAAATTATATGATCAGAGGAATAAATTATTCCTCCGTAATCTCGTTAGCAAGCGTTTGCAAAGGAAAAATACAGAAGACAAATCGTAAAGTTTCAAGCATGAAAACACCCACCGGATTCTGGTGGATCTGAGTACGCCAAAGGTGCTATGTTTTTCTATACTTTAACTCGCTGCTGCACGCTCGTCATTTAGTTTTCTTAGCAAAAGTGGTGCAATAAAACACAACATAGCTACTTGTATTGTTTCTATATACGTATCTCAATTGTTCTTCTAAAAAACATTCACTAACCCCAAAACCTGCTCAAAATATATATATTTTACACAAAAGCTTGATGCGACGTCTAATGTCCCACTCTCTGTCGCGCATTTCCTTTCCTATTGATTGCGGTACACTCGTGAGCGCCAGTTCCATGGCTTGGGTCTTACACTGTGCTCCGTTTTAGGCAACGACCCAGTAGCTGTAACTGCAGCTACAGTACTGCGGTTTGTTGCCAATATTGGTTTTGACAAGCAAGTGTAAGGTGTTTTTTATTTTGGCGGATTTAGAATTTTAGGATGTTTTACTTCTGGTGTTTTTAACCTTCTAATATCTTATCAGCTTACCTTTTTAGTAAGTTAAGTTTTTATCTGTTTTAATTTTTAGCTGTTTTAACTCTCATTTTAGTCCCATTTGACTTCCATTTTTAGTTATTTTAAATTTCACTTTTTAACTTTTTAGGGGTTGAGTTTTTACTTGCTTGTTTTTATTTTGGACTTCGGGCCCTGATGGCCTAGCTGTCGACAGGCCCTGAAACACCACTCACTCACTCACTCACTCACTCACTTTAAAAGCTTGAAGTATTTATGCTTGAGCCTTGCGTATCCAAATGACCTCAATACACACTGAATTCAACATGGAAACGCGGACCGCATTGAGAATGGGATTGGACTCAAATCGATTTCAATTCCCCGTGGAAATGTAGTAAATGTAAGATATGAAATTCAAATAAAATAAATAGATTTCTTGTACAAACCAGAGTCTGATCTGGGGTATTTATTTATCGGAGTGGATCCAACAAACAAAAAGTTAACAACAGCACTTATTCCTAAATTAACTATGCGAAAGTTACTACGATTACTAAATAAACTGTTATAAGAATCGTCCCAATGACTATAGTCTATCTAGTGTTTTCAACCCATATAATAAAATCATTAACCATGCGAGTTACTATTCTCTCGCGGACAAAGCGGCAGGTTTGCCAACTGTAGCGCTGGTAGCAGGTTATTGTTGGTACTACGATCAGAGATTGCCTCTCACTTTTGGTGCCTTTTAAACTTGACGCAATGCAGATTTACTTCGCAGCACGTGTACTACTACTGCACAATGCAATGTTTCACCGATACTTCCTCATCATAAATTAAACAAAAAACACAGCGCTTCCTTCATTAACACCAAAGTTACTACCTCGCTAATTTCAATATCTTGTTGTGCGTTGTGATATTATATTTAATAATTCGGAGGAATATCCCATAGAATTACTATGCACATCATGAGTTTTGGCTTCAAAGTTTAGTAGCGTTAAATGATACATTTGGATAAGTCTAAAACGCCATGGTTGCTCATACTTCGTTTGTTAACAATGAATCAAAGTAACATTATTTCATTAAGTGGCATTTTGTATCTATATAATTATTTATTATAGCAGGCACATTAGTGTTATGAGGTATTTAGAGTACAAATAGCAGCATTGCACGGAATCAGGCAGTTAATGCATATTTACAATGCACGAAAGATTAAACTAACCTCAATAATAGCCGGCGAACAGCCAATGCGATTCTTCCGGTGTCCCAGGAACGTGATACTTGAATCAGCCGTGGAGTTAAGTACTCAAGGAATAAGCTTTTCTTGTTTTCCAACGATGGGCAGCATTAGATCTTCACATGGATGAAATAAATCACTAAATCACCAAATCTTTTGCTCCTTTAGGAATGATGCAACCGCGCGAAATCGATAACGCAGCCAGCGCTATGGTGAGGCCTTCGGAATTTACTACAATGCTGCATTTCTTGCCTTCATGACTTTCTTATTGTAATTCCTAGGTGCATTATCACCGCTAATCTTCAATAACATGTTCTTTCACAAATATATTGTAATAATTAGTTATTAAAGCGGATCAAGATTCTTACTCAACTATTTATACTGTTGCTTTTAATTTCTCAATTTTATGTTTCCTGATATGTACCAAGAAAGTAGAGCAGGTATTGCATTCCATTAATACTGGAGCGTTGGTTTCACTAAAAATTTATATCAATATTTCGCAAGAAATGTATGTTTACAATATCTCTTTTAGTCTCTCTTTTAGTGTTTTTGATTGTGATTTACCTTCTCAGTCTCCAAAGAAGAGAGCTATAAATATCTGTTGCATAAATTTATGTTGGCTGCATTGATTGTAGTGAACATGGAGATGTAGTACAGCTGTTGTCACTCCGTAATAGTCGAAGAGTGTACCAAGAAAGCAGTGTTCAGTGACTTTAGTTCAGTGTTGAGTAATAGCCATTTTGATTTCTATTCGGTGCACATATTCATCACACGTGTGCTAGTGTAACTTATATTTCCTTATGGCGGGGGAGGCTCCCCCGCCACTTTCGGACGTTCTCGAACATGAGAAAAATATTCCAGTGACTATGGATATCTCCCCCGTAATTGATTCGAATACAGAAATAGTTAAACCAACTTTACAATACGATAATCAAGATACTGCACCATTTATAGTAGTATTAACTAGTTCAGTGGGTACCATAACCCAACTACATCCACTTAAATTGGGCAAACTAATATTCGAAAATCACCAAAATCTAGCAGTAGAGAAAATTATAAAAACAGGAAAAAATAGATTAGAAGTATTTCTACCCTCCGCATCTGCCGCGAATGCATTACTCAATTCAGACTTTGCTTCGAAAAACCAGCTGAAGGCATATATACCACATCACTATATACACACAAAAGGAGTTATACATAACATAGACACTGAAATCACAGAAACAGAAATCCAAAAATATGGACAAACTATAGAAGGTTATCCAATACAACATGTATATCGTTTTAAACGACGTGTGCTATCAGATAATGGGACAATAACCTACGAACCCACTCAAACATGCCTATTAACCTTTAGATCGCAAATGCTCCCACGAAAGTTTCGCTTATATTACAGCCAGTTTCCAATTTCACCTTACAAAGAAAGAGTATTACAATGTTTCAAATGTGCTAAATTCGGTCATTCTACCAAAACATGTCGTGGTAATACCACATGTATGCGTTGTGCAGACAACCATATCACCTCAGATTGTGATAGCGACATCTTGAAATGCAATAATTGCACACTTCCACACCGTGCTAACGACAAACATTGCCCAGTTTTTCTGCGCGAACAAGCAATCACTGATAAAATATCATCCTTACGTATCTCAAGATACGAAGCTATACAGTTAATTCGTGGGGACCAGTCATACGCTAGTAAATTACATAGCCAAACAGATCCACACAACACAAACCCCGCTTCTACCAAAATGAATCAATTCATCCCAGATAAACCCATCATAATTCGTAATACTGTTACAAGACCTTACAAACATAAACCCTTCGAGATACCCCAGACACCTCCACAACAGAAACGAATCAAATCGAATAACACTAAACCACATTTCCAGATTCCGTCCAATCAACCTTTCTACTTTACGGGGAGAAATAGTACCCGTGAATCACATACTCCCATATATCTACAAAACCAAGAACGCCAGGAGACATCTTCCGAGACACTTCCTATTAAACCCTCCCTTTCTCCTTTGTCCACTCAAAAAGTGGACAGTCAACTCTTCTTCAATTATCTAGAAGAAATGGGAAAACTCACCAGAAAAAATGAAACCATTCCGAGCGAGGCCTTGAATCAACTTCTATGCAAATTGATATCCTCAATCAGAGCTAACTAAATTGATCACACTCATAGCATGGCTCCTTTCACGATAGTTCAATGGAACGCCCGTTCCATAAAGCCAAAATTACACGATCTACAACATCTCTTAGAGAGATATCACATAGACATTATAGTGATTTCAGAAACATGGCTAACCCCTCAACAAACATTTCGATATCCTCCATTCCAGGTTATCCGACAGGATCGCTTGCATGGGGGAGGAGGAGGAATCATGGTTCTTCTTCATCCTTCTTTGTTGGTGTCCTCTTTTCAAACAATCAACAGTTTCGACGAGCAATTTCAGGCCATATTGCTCCAACTTCCTAGTTTGCAACTAATAGCAATCTATAATGCACCACAACATTATATTTCTCGTACTTTCTGGATGAATCATATACCATTACTTCCAAACAAAAACACCATAATCTGTGGCGATTTTAATCTTGGCCTTACTCCGAACCAAATTCGTTGTTCCCAACATAATTTTTCCTTTCTTCATCAGCTAATAGAACAACATTTCCTTTTGCTTAATGACGACTCACCAACCCGATTTGGTCCTCCTCATCAACTTCCCTCATATCCAGATATATCACTGATATCATCATCGCTATGGCAAAATACCCATTGGAGAGTAAGACTTGATTCTATGGGAAGTGATCACTTTCCCATATTTATAAATATAGACAAACCACCTACTTTAGATGCTCGTCGACCTTCCATTCCTCGTCAACAAATACTGGATTGGAATGATTTTACCAACAGGCTAATAGCAACTTCATTAACATCTAACAAATCATACCCAACACAACATCCTATGGATCACGTGTCTTTCATTGTAGCAACGGTACTATCACATATATCTCCAACTCGGATACACTCTTCCAATACAACTAGGTACAAACCCATTTGGTGGTCTCCAGAATGTTCCGAGGCAGTTGCTAAACGTAGATTAGCATTAAACCAATACCGTCAAACACCAACCTGTAACCAATTTATAGTTTTAAAAGCACAATGCGCGTCCACTCGACGCATCATCCGTTACCATAAACGCAAAGGTTGGCGAAAATTCTGTACGGAATTGTCACCATCAATTACTACCTCCACAATGTGGCGTAAACTACGTTGGTTCACACGACATACCGGACACCCCACTAATCCCATAGTCATGGACATACATCTTCAACAACAATTTTTAGAACAACACACTCCAGACTCGGTACGTAACAATCCTCTTTTTCTGAATTCCATGACACAGGAAGAACCTTTATTTGAGGGTGCACTAGCACTCATGTCACCTATTTCAACACACGAACTATCTAATGCACTTAATTCACATCATAAATCCACCGCTTCAGGACCAGATAGAATATCATACGAAATGATCAAACACTTTCCACATACCTTAAATCTTTTGATTACACATGGGTATTCATACATTCTTTACACAGGTCATATCCCAGATTCATGGCAACACTTCTACATCATACCACTTCTGAAACCAAATAAAACAGGAAGGGCAGCAAATCACTATAGACCGATTGTCCTAGCCAACACACTAAGGAAACTATTTGAACAAATTCTAAAAACCCGACTCACGTTTTATATGGAACGTTACGGTTTTTGGCCCAAAGGACAACACAGATTCAGAAAACTATTCTCCACACATCACAACCTACTTCAACTAACGCATGACATATACGTCAATTGGACTCACAACCGAGGACTTCTAGCCCACTTCTTAGACATTTCCAACGCATACGATTCTGTGCAGTTGGACATCCTCATCCCTATTTTAAGGAAACTTTTCATTCCAGCTCCTATAGTACGATGTATTTATCACCTGTTTATTGACCGTAAAATTCAATTAAATCTACACTACTCATACACCCAAATTCGCTACAGTTCTCAAGGATTACCCCAAGGTACTCCTCTAAGTCCGCTACTATTTATTATTTATATGCAGGAACTTAGTACTCTTCCTTTTAAACAGAGTCAACTGCTCCTTTTTGCTGATGATATCCTCCTTTACTCTCCGGCAACGATTCAGGAAATCCGTTTATCGACACATAAGTTACAACATGACTTAGACTTGTTAGTGCAAACCCTCCTACGACTAGGGTTAAAACTCAATGTTAGTAAAAGTAATTCTATTTTCTTTAAACGCGGCACACCAATTTTACAATCACCGTTACATATTGACGGACATCCTATACCTCTCACGCAGTCAACCAAATTCCTAGGCTTATATTTTGACCATAAACTATCCTGGAAAAATCATGCTGTGTATCTTCACTCCACCCTTAGATCAACCCTTCCCATATTTAAATACATACAAGGTCGACATTGGGGAGCACACCCACGATACCTATATATCATATTTAAAGCCCTTTGCCAATCGAAAATAGATTACGGAGCCATCACTATTACTGCATATCCAGTTGGAATGCAAAATAAAATTACATCCATAATTTATCAAATTGGTAAACTCATTTTAGGGATCGGCGGTAAACCTGCTACTCAAAAAGTTTTTGCCGAATTAGCACTACAAAATTTCGCCGAACGGCAGATAACCCTAACTATTCCTTTTATAGCAAAACTCTTTCTCTTCACAGAGATACCGCTGTTCTCTAAATTGCAACTAGGCCTTAATATCCGTTTACAGTGCAAAATAGGATCACGGAAGCAGACACCGATATATTTAAAAATATTTAAAGCTTTCAAATCATTCCAGGGAGGGATGTCCCATAGGAGACCTCCCTTATATTATCTCAAATATGATCAACTGATCCCTAAAACCAAATTTATTCTGTCTAACTGGCAAAAACATGATGTTACTACCCCTAAACAGTTTGCATACTTCCTAGACCAGTTTTCTCAATCTTTACAATCACCCCCTCAGATTATATATACTGATGGATCACTATCTGACCATGGGGCGGGAGCTGCATATTTTAATCAAACCACGGATACCAGCGACTCATTCACTCTTCCACGTTATTTTTCTAATTATTCAACAGAAATATACGCAATATACCAAGCTCTATATTCTTTACGTCATATACATAATTCCACAATCCTACTCTGTATCGATTCCTACAGTGCTATACAAACTCTTAATAGATTCCAAATAAAACCTTCTCTTGATTGGTGGGAAATATTATGTTTCCACGAACTAGATTCTTTAGATCAACGACATAACATGACATATGATATGGATACCTGGCCATTCCAACATAACAGGTAATGAGTACGTAGATAAACTGGCCAAAGCAGCTGCCAATAATTCTCCCCCAAATCCATCACCAGGAATACACATCCAGGACGTTCGACAACATATTACTCATCATATCGATACTTATTTCCATCTACCTAGATCATCTAAAACACCATGGTTTTCAGTGGGAAATGTAGATAAAGAGGCTATATCTCTGGCAACGAAATTGAAATTAGGCGTAGCACCCACCCCGGCTTATTTATTTAAGATCGGAAAACGCGATACAGATTGCTGTGAGTGTGGTCAGTTTGGAGATGCAGATCATATATTCTTTCAATGCCCTAAAAATTACCAACATTCGACATCTCTATATTCACACATATGTGCACGTATTGGACACGGTCCCTGGAATATTTCATCACTTCTAAATTGGAAAATACGTTATATAGCACCACTTCTTCGTTTTCTCAAAAAATGTAAAATGAAACTATAATACTAACAGCATAATAAGAACATATGTATATTCAAATTACATCTTATGTTACATCTACATCTCTACTTCATCAAAGACACCAGACGCGGAAATCCAGAATACACTGGATACAGCGTCATTAAATAAACCAACAACAACAACAACAGCTGTTGTCATGTTTGTTGAAATATTGAGGAAACTTGGACTAGAATTAACGGTTGTATTAGTACCTATTTATTTATGGTAAACAGAAGAAAGTTAAGCCAGCGTATGTGATTAATGTGCTACATGACAAATGAAAACAGTGTTGAACTTCAAATTTGACGTTAATTCTTAAAAATGAGTTTATTTGAAACACGCAAATGGAAAACTGATCCAACAGGCAAAGTGTGAATCAACATTTTTAAATTTGTAAGCTATTAAAAAGAACATACCAATAAGGTATATATGCATTTCTTGTGCTGCAGGAATCGAAAAATAGATAAAAGTTTGGTACGCTTCTACTAGTCTGGTTTTAAAATGAAGTATCTATAAACAACAAATGTTTAATTTATATTTAGTTATGGCTAGTTTAATTATTCCATTTATTTACTTTGCAGAAAATAATTATAACGCTTAAAGAACCCAGGTGACCCTTAAATACACTGCTGCTAAGGGTCATGACCTACCGACTGAGAAACCCGGTCTTATTAAGAGGCAACACAGCGATTTTGAGCTAAATCCCGCTGCCAAATTACCCTTTACATGGAACAGTTTTCGATACATTCGATTTTCTCAAAAATGGCTCTAAATATTTGTATTAATATATCACATATTGAAGATATTTAGATGACAACTAAAATGTACAGCTTGAATTTTCTGGAAATAGGGTTCAGTTGAGTCATCTTCATAGTGTATTTGTATAACTAATAAACTAAATAATATAGACAAAAAATAGATATTTTTAAAACACAGAATGAATTTATTGTTTTATGTATAAGCCATTTCCCAGACTGAATTTTTAAATTTTTACTTTCTCTTCCTTCTAAGAGTTTTATACAGAAATTTTACCGAAAATACGAGTTTTGAGTCTTCTTGAATCCCACCAAAACGATGTTTAGAAATAGATCAGAGCATGCGCGAGTGTGCATGTGTGTCTATGAACAGCCTAACTCCAAAATAAATACGCAGTTAAATGCCAACTTGAAATTTTAGAATCTTGCAAGAATGTAACAGGAAGATTTTCAACAATATGACCTCATTCCAAATTACATACTTTTTTATAGAATGGTTTTCAAAAATATTGTTTACTTTAAAATTGGTTCGAATGATTTGGATTAAAACACCATATATTGATTTTTTTTAACTTTCTGTGAATGACCGGTGAAGTCTTATTTATCTTAGATGACATTTCTAAAGATATCTAAGATGACATATCTAAGATGACATTTCTAAACCACCAGAGACAAAATCTTACTCTACAAAAATGTAGTTCTCATTAAAGCACACAAGGTTTGTCAAGTACATCTTTATTAACCATTGTTAGGATATTCTGCTTATTGGTTTAGACTTTTCGAATACTTATACTTCTCTCATGTGTGTACAAAGAGAATGGAATTTCAAAGCCTTGCTTTAGCGTCTAGCTCTTAAAATATTTGACTGTCACTTAACGCTTCAGTATTCCGATACTCCCACTGTAGGTGGCTTCAAAAAAATAAGTAATAAAACCATTACTATAATTTTCTACAAAGCAAGGTCTAGTAATTTCATTTGAATGTAAGATGTAAGATTTTTCTAGATAATACTGCAACAATTCAGCGTCGGTGAAGTTGATTAAACATTTGACACTAGCCGAAAGGAAGCTTCTGAAAGCGTGGGGTGGATTTTTTATCTCGTGTATACAATCAGAAAGGAGGAAGAGCTGCCAAGATGAAGGAAGGTACTGATTATCCTGTTGCAGAGGATCCTGTTCCACACCAGCCTTAATTCCTACTTCCTATTTCAGTTTCTTTTTCCTCGCACCCAAGGTGTCATGTTGAGCCTTCCCTTGATTACGTAGAGGTAAGCTGTTAACTAAAGAAACCTGAACCCTGGCGTCTTTTCTGTCGCCGGATTTTCTACACTCGCCTTTTTCCAACAAAATATTATGGTTTTCTTTGCGAGACTCTCAAAATAAATATTTACAACTAAAATATGCGTTGGAGTGTCTTTAAGAAGCACGTCACACAACTTTATACAGAGCTTTATACTCTCAGTGTTATGGTGCATGAATATTGTTACTAAGTTAGCGTTTATTATAAACATAGCAGACATACGTCCAGGTACAATCTTCATTATAACATGTAGTCACTTATAATAAATACTACCTAGCTAATACCTAAAAGATCTTATAGATGAAAATGGAAGCTGTGAAGAAAAATAAACACAGAGTCTGACATGCCGGGTTCAAATCCTAAGGGCCGAACAATGTTTTTTGTTCCGTTGTTTTTATTGGTCAAGTAAACACCAGCATACCTTTTTTAACTAAAAGTTTTACCCTAAGTACAAAACAATAGTAAAAATTAAAATATATGGTAATAACTGGGGCCCGGATTCTTAGTTTTTTAACTATTTTGTTCCTTGGTAGTTAACTGCGGTGGTTTAATTTAATTATCTGTTTCATGATCATCGAAGCCAAATACTTGAATCTTATAAAACCTAAAAATGGCTAAATGAGACTTTAAAACCTAAAAGAGGCTAAATCTCCTATTTATTTTAAAATGAAAAAAAAAAAAAAAAACAATTTTAAAATGGGAAAATGAAATGTTTATGAAATTATGAATGGACTTCGACTGTTACATCTTTGCTACGTTTTTTCGCTTATGTATGCTTAGAGGAGTATTGAAAACAATGCAAGAGGCAACTGACTTGTACTTAGCTGTGTGGGACCAAGCTCTGAATTGTTGCAAGCAAGGAATGCGGGGATTGTTGTCGAGGGGAAAAGAGTCATTAGGAGAACCCGCCATAAGCTCAAACCAACCAGTTTAAAAACAGTATCCGTTGTGTTCAGTCGACTATCGCGTATTGTTAATGCATACAATTACTACATTGTTAGAAGTCAATTTTCCTTAGATTAAGCAGGTAATTTAAGGAGCCAGTGTCATGCCTAAAGTTAGCTCATCTCGAAGTTGGTTGATTCGTCAGTGGATAGGTAACGATCCGAACTACACCACAGATGGCAAAATAATACGTTGCCAAATCTGCCAAAAGCGAAAGAAACCATTGCCCACAGACACAAAACCTTGAACAAAGATGAACACCTTCTATACTGCACAGATAAAGTCACATTAAGCGGCTAGGTGCTGTACAGATAAACATACCGTACAAGAAAACCTGTACGACCTGGTCTCGAATACTGGAATGCAGGTAAGGATTAAACACCTGTTATAATGTGCATAGCGCATTGACTATAATTTTATTTACGTATTTTTCAGGTGCCCTCTGACCAAAAATCGCATTTTGAGCAGCACAAAGGATCTATAGGACATATCAGCAACGTTGCTATAAAAAGAGGACAATTAATAATAAAATTAATAGACAGTAATAATATAAAAACTATTTCAGGAGGTTAAAGAACTAAAAAAAAACTTTTTTAAGATACAAAAATAACTAAAAGTTAATTTTAAGAACCCAAAAATCCGGGCCCTAGTAATAACGATAGAAAGTGGGTAGACTAGACGGCACCCTAATACCATCTGCCCGGCACTTGTAGAAGTAGAGGTGCAGTTCCTAGGCACTAAGGTCTCAGTAGACGTCTCGAAGCTGCCATCTGCCCGTCGCTTATAGAAGTAGAAGTATATTTACCAACAGTTTTCTGTGGACTGGACACATTGAAGCTACCATCTGCCTGTCATATACAGAAGCAGAGTTACAGTTGCCTAGTACTAAAGTCTCTGTGAACACGTGATAAAGCAAGATAGTATGGTACAGGGATGAGATCTAGAAGACTAATTGTCCGTCACACACCGAGTCACGTGGTATTTTCTAACAGGTCCGTCGGTATGTGACCAAGAGGACTTCATAGGCAATTTCCAGAACATGTCCTCGATACTTATGATACCTCGATACTTGCATGGTATCGACATCGAACGATACTTACGAAAATTACTTTTTCGGTACTTCGGTGGTGATTCTGCAATTTTTATTTTATTTTAAAATCACAAGTATTATTGCCGTAAGTAGAACACTTTAAAGTGGTCGCAATGACCACGTACACGGTAGAGACAAAGACGGAGATATGGTCAGCAAGACCCTTCCTTCAATTTCTATTTATTCAGTTCAAAGTTCAAAGCCAAAGGTCCAATTACCTCACTGCAAGTCAAGCATGAACCTGACTAATTAAATGTTGAGTTGAATTTTCTAGTAAGTGCTTCTTGTTTGGAGGTAATTAGAAATGTCAACGCATGTAAACAGACAACTTCTTCCTGCACCAAAAAATAAGGTAAAATGTATTTTTAATCTTTTTTGTTCAGATTTTGGGATACCTATGTAGGGATAGTCGTGTAATACTAACATACTCGTAAGAGTGAATCAATTCACAAACCTTTATTTTATTTTAGATGTCATCTGCTCCAAAGTCCGAGAAATTGCCAGGAATGTGACACCTATACAGTAACATTATGTAAGAAAATAACCGTGTGCCAGATTCACTGGCAGTTAACAGTTCCCAAGAAGAAATCACTGCATATCTCAACGACGATTTGTCACCTCCTCCTTCTAGTGCACTAGGTTACTGGGAAACAAATTCAAATTTCCTTAAAAAAAAAAAAAAAAAAAAAAAAAAAAAGAATTAGCCATTAACTATTTGTGTATTCTACGTGCAACAGTTTTCTCTGAAAGAGTATTTAGTATAGCAGGACTCATGTGACAGAAAAAGAAGTAGATTTTACCCCAAAAGGGTGAGAATGCTAGTACTTCCGAACAAAAAGATAAAAGTGGAATGTTTCAAAACGCATTTGCTTTTAAACGTCTAATGTAGAGTTTAAAAACAAATACACTGATGGTTTTAAATTTTGTCTCATTAAATATGTCCACCTAATTAATTTCATTGGCATTACACAGTCCTCCAAATATTATATTTTGTACTGAAACTAGAACTAGAAATTACGGTATCGAGTATCGAGAAAAACTGGTATCGACCGATCACTAATTTTGTAACATATATTTAATGTGTTACAAAATATCTTAAAGATATGCTTTTTTAACCAAAACCATTACAGGCATTTTTGAGAAAATCTGTTTTCGATTTTTTTTAAATTTTTTTAATTGGTGAAGGGTAGTTTGTGGTGAGAGAATTTTTTAAACTCTTCGTCTGACATCCTTAAAAGATACTGAGCTTAAATACCAAGCTTTGCAACTAACCATCTACACACACACACACATGCACATATTTCTAAAATGGTCTTTGAATTCAGGGAACCACAAAACGTGTGTTTGCAGTGAAATCTTAGTATCGAAAAGTAAAAAAAGTAAACATTTAGTGCATTCTTCATTTTTATTCATAAACGAAGTTATGATCATTGATTTGCGTCCATTGTAAAAGAGTCATAATGAGAGTGTAATTTAATTTAATGTTTAAGCCAGAGATAACGTTGACTTTTTCGTGTTCATTTCTGCAAACCAAGAGCGTTATGAAGTGACAAGCACAAGTGCGAAAGACAAAAGATGTTTCGCACTCGAGAGGCGTTAGAAGGCCTAATACCGCTGAGTCAACACTACCTAGCATTTATACACGGTCACAATTATTGAGAAAGTCGAGAATCGAGAACAAAAAAACAGCTGAGGTCAACACGGCGACGAGAAAAACAATTAGACCGGAAAACTATTAGCTTCCATGGTTGTAGCATTTCGTCAGGGATGCCAACCTCCTTCACCTCACGCCATCTTGGTGTAACCTGTAAGAGGTGCAGTAATGATCTGGTGCTACTCAATGTATGTGCAATCAAGCTTTGATAAAGTCATATTCCAGTAACAATCGGGCGCATTTATAGCAAAAGCCTTGTTTACAAATGAAATCGTGCCTCTTTTTTCATAAATTAAAACGAGATATGATTGAAATGCTAATTACTTTTTCCCTAAAATTTCTTGTGGATGTTACCACGTAAAGCGTTTGGCTTGATTTAATTATTCAGTTATATTTTATCTATAATAATATCTATTTTAATATTATAAAGGGAGAAAATTTTCTTGCAGATATAAGGCAACCTCAAAAACCACTCAACTTTTTGATAATTCTTTCACCATTTAAAAGCCCAATTCTTCTGGTGGACATAAAGCCAAAAGGCCTTTTAATCTCAATTTATAAATTACTAGTTGAAATAACCGACGTTGCCCGTGGTTTAATGTATTATCGCTACAATTTTTAGACGTAGGTTGCACTTTCCTAATAGCCTTGTACTTCTTTGGAGACAATCATTATTACTTAATACTTTAAACAAAGAGTCATAGTTCAGATCCCAGCTGTGGCATTGGATTTTTCGGTTCCAATTCTACCTTCCAAAGAGTCAAAGTCTTAGGATTCTACAAAGAACAAAAAATAACAAAATACTGCAGGAAAGCGAGTAGAGAAAGCCGTGTGTGAGTGTAATTCGTTCTACTTCAGTAATACAGAAAATTGTAGGAATTGTTTGTTGAAGAGGAAGTGTGATTGTGTTTTATAAAAGAAAATAGAGCAGAGAAAACAGTGTGAATGTAAACCTTACATTTTTATTTCAACCATACAGCAAATTGTATGAGTTGTTTGCAGAAAAAGGAGCAGAGGAGATGTGAATGTGTTATGTAAAAGAAAAGCGGGTGGGAAAAACCATGTGAATTTAATGTTTCAATAAAATGGATAGCCTAAAAGCCCCTATGAAAAACACTCAGATGCGCCAATTTTCATGGTGAACGATCTACTGGTATTGGAGCTTATCTACTTCATACCTACCAATAGAGTAGAGAAGGCATGTGTATGCATTACGTAAAAGTGAGCAGAGAAACCCATGTGAATGTAATACATTGCCTTTGTATTGCAATCATACAGAAAATTGCATGAACTTTATGTTGAAGAGCCAGCAGAGTAGAATATGTGAATGTGTTACGTCAAGGAAAAGCGAGTAAGTACGTTGTGTAGTAAAATGGACAGTATAAAAACTCTTCCGTGAAAAAATACATATAGGTACCGAATTTCGCGGTGATTGCTCAAGCGGCTTAGGAACACATGGAAGAGAAACATACCAACATTCATTCATACTATTATAAAATATTAAAAGCATGTAGAAAGCCTTGTTCGTGAATAGAAACTCGTTGAAATTATACATACAATGTTTGCGAAGACGACCATAAGAATGCCATGGAGTAACAAATGGTTGCAGTTTGCCACAGAATACACACAGTTGCTGCACTCCACAGAGTATGAAAACAAAATCCTGTTACAGTTTATTGCAAGGAATATACACAATATAGACGGACATGATGTAACACTACAACAAACAGAAGAAAGAGTTTAAATAGTGACAATGTGACAATCGATCCCTGTTTTGTTTTTTCCTTTAGTAAAATTGTCATTTGTGAATAACTGCAGATGCGTAAGTAACAAAACATTGTAGTAACCTTTACTCTGATTCAATGTATGTCTGGACTGAATTTTATGGATGCCAAACCTTCGTTCTGTTTCCTTTGCATTTATGTTATAATCAAAATCGTTGGCAGGACATTCTAAATAATTGCATAAAGTTGGAAAATTGCTGATTTAAAAATAAGTGAGCTAATGTTTTATATTAACTGAAAAAATTACTTTTCTTGATGGTCGCAGAATGTATGTGTTTTCCAAATAGGTGAATTTGATGGCCTGGTAGTGCGTAATGTTATTTTGTTGTATATATCAAGGATTTTTGTGTTGCGTGAAATTTTTTTAGTTTTTATGTAACTAAATAACTGTAGGACGAAAATGTTCTTCCACGCTCTACTTAAACGCTATGGAGTGTTTTCAGAACTTGGAAGACTAACGGGGGTGGTTAAGGAAGTTAGATCTTCCATGAATGTTTCCTTAATGTGAATATCTGGTGACTTTTCATCCGCATTTTGGAATAGTCGGAACTATACGAAATTATAAATTATTGTAAATGGAAGGACTCGCTGTATAACCCTCTAGACATTATACAAAACTTACATAAAGAACGTGGGAGGTTAATGAAATTAATTTACCAACTGTGCAAAATCGTAAACCAACTGGTGGGTTATACTTTATACAACGGAGGGCACCTCGCTCATCGTGACTAACGGAGATATATTTTTGGTAATATCCTCCAGAGAGCAGGGGATGAAGTAAATGAACCACATGAGGCTACAGGCCGCAGGCGGACAGGTCACAGAGACTCGCGGAGGTCCCTATCAGTTTCAGGCTCGAAGTGCTATCTCACTGCTGCTGTCCATAGACAGGACGATGAACGACCGGTCGACCAAACAGCTTTCGTGTTAACAGGGAGTATTATTTTCTTTGAGCAAGCATCCATGCCATCTGTCCGGCACCACCGTACGTCACTAAGGCCAGAAGCACACCTTACATAAGAGAATGAACGGAATGAACTGGAAACGATGGAAAGGAAATCCCTCCGGAATTCGCATATTGACCTGGAAAACCACGAAAAACTCCAGGTCAAAGTGAGTGGTCGACGATAATCGAACCCGGGTGTCCCAAATACGAGCCTTATACATTATTGCAAAACCGTCTCGTTCATTTATTACGATACAGATACAGATTCAATTAGTGAAATGTTTTCAAGTGTTTCTTGTATTGATTTTATGTTTATTTTTTGTCATTTATTCCTTAATACAATATACAGGATTGACATTAAGTCACTGTACATGGGGATTTAACATTGGAAATAACTTTTTCTGAGACGTTCTTTCGTCTGTTTATTTTATACAATAATTTGATAATAATATTTAAGAACATTAAAAATAAGCAATGGAAATCCAAAGCAGAAATTTTCTCTGTTGTTTAATTTAGAGAAAATAATTATACGGAATCTTTTACTAGTTTTTTACATCATTAGCTGTTTTGTTTCATTATTAGTGCATGATTGTACGAATGAGAATAATGGCGTGAAAGTTTATGGGAGCTTAGATTACATACTAAACATATGTGTCATGGAAAGTAGATGCATATGTAAGGTTAAGGATCCCTGTATGACCCCCCCCTCCCCCTTCCTAATATGGCCACCCTATATCAACCTTCCAGCAAATGGCGCACTTACAAAGTAATTGCATAAACTACAACACAGGACGCTATCATTGCATACAAAATGGAGGAAGAAACAATTCTAAATCTTGTGTTTAATTTTGAGTGTAAAAGTGAGTTTTCGTGACGTCTTTTATACAAAACATATTTTACCTTGAAATATAACAAATATGAACCAGCTTTTTGAACCACAGAAGCTCAGAATTCTTTGCTTTATCGCAGAACAGTTTACTAGCTCATGTAATAAACATAACCCCGGCAAACAAGTCCTTCTACATAATGTGGCCCTCTTGATAGTGCATTTCAAATATGGTACTATTTCACGTAAAACAGCATTTATTTGCAACATTTGTTTGAAATGCAACTGTTAGTATTGAACATATTTTCCAAAGTTAATTCATTTTTGCAAAATTATCTGTTTTTAACTATTCATATAGATAGACTCATTCACGATAGAGGCCATATTTGGAACACTTTTATCATGAGTAAAGGAATGCCACTTTTTTACTTCATTATATGCTAACTTCTAAATCAAGTTATAATTACTGTAACCTTATACCTAATTGTAAGCTCACATGAGTGTGTAACAAAGCATGCATTGTTTTTTCATGCAAGTTATGCGAGAGTTATAAACAGTAAAAAAAATCTTATGTGTTGCACTCACATTATTTTCTCTACTCTTGAACTAACCATTCTTACAAATTCTTATTCCTATATCTTCTTGTATTAGTTGAGATAAACATTTGCAGAAATTATCATATTGTTTATTTTATTGTCGGTAAAAGGGGAATATAGGAATACAGCAGGCTTTAAGCGAGAGTAAAATCTTTTTGAGATGCCGTTTATTTGTACGGCTAAGATATAAGGAAATGAATAATCATCTTCCATTTGACGAACACTTAAGTATTAAAAAATTCTCACAAATAACAAGGAATATCTCCGAAATGATTCACTCTACAAAAATTTATTGCGACATAAATTGTCCATTTTATGCAAGATCTACATTTTTTGTAGAGTAAGATTTGTTCTACCTCTTACGATTTACCTGTTACGCAAAAGTCATCCAGAGTAAACCTGACTAAAAAGGACTATTAAGAAAATTCAAAATATTTATTTCGTTTGCTATAAAAATTGTCTCAAACATATGGCATTTTATCCAAACCGTTAGAGCCATTTTCGAGAAAATCAAAATTTTCGAAAAATTTTTCACGTAAAGGGTAGTTTAGGGTGGAGGAATTTTCTTCAAAATCTTAGTGTCTCATTCTTGAAAGACATTAAACTTAAATACCAACTTTGGTTTGAACCGACCTTTCGTTTTTTGGTTATGCTGCCCACACACACATATATACACACACACACGCACATATGAACCTTTTTCTAAAAATTAATTTTTTCTGGATTCAGGGGCCTCAAAACATATATTTTCGGTGAAATCTCGACATCGATTTTTTTGGGTAGAATACAATACTTCCTCTGCTTACTATACGTAGTAGAGAAATTAAAGAGGGGCCATATTTGGGGACATTACTCCTAATGAGTTATTGCTAATATAAATAGTTATTGCTAATATAAATAGTTAGTACAAAATCATTAATATTGTATATTCTAATTCACCTTTTATCTCCTATTACAAAGAAAAAAGTGTAAGAGTAAGTGCGAGAGTATTGGAGAAAAACTAATTTTCCATGTTAAATTCATATAACTAGTGACTTGCAGCCTGTAAAAGAGAGTCAGATAGGTACGTTTGTAATTGATAAAGTCTAGTAAGTATGAGTTTTTATTCTTTGGGTTTTATTGTTTTCAAATCTTTCAGATAAATTTGGCATACGCTCCCTCCTAACACTGTGTAGCAAGTTTACGTATTTATAAACTATGGACTTGAGCAGATTAGAAGCACAGTGGGTCAGTAATTACCACGTGAAGAGGCACAATGGATTCGGAAGCAGGCGAACTGTGGAGATAATGTATACATACGTGATGAAAGTATGTGAACATGCATGCAGCATCCTTCACATTTATTTCCATTAGGCCACGTTAATGAAATACTGCCAACATTTCGACTTGGATATTATTTTTAAACATCCGCTGCGCACGTCAGTCCCGTATATGGGCTCTTTTGCATTTAGATATCTTTATTCCTTTCTCAGTGCATTTATTTCCTCTCTCCTGCCAGGACGTGTTGTATCTGCTCTTCACTCTCGAATGCTCGTGTACAAATCCTGCTCTTCCTGTGCTGCAGCACTTGCAGGGGTGTCCAACACACCGTGCCCTAGGGTGGAGGAACTACTACATTCGACACAATAAGAGATCACAAGACTTTCTCTATTACCACTTGCCATAATCCCTTACACCGGTAACATGGAAACTTCTTCCTTCTTAGAAGTACATTACAAAGAAAAATGCGTAATAGTATCTTGTTATTTGATTTGCAGCTTTCGAAAAAAATAAGGAGGAAAAGAGATAGTCTCTGTTCCGAATTGGGTAGTTAATTCACCGAGAATTTGTGAAGATAAGAGTTCGTTATTTGTAAAACGATTACGGCAATCTATTTTGGACAAATGTTTCGGTAATAACTATCTAACATAACACAGAGTTATTAAATAAATAATTAATCACTTCATACGATATTCTGAACTCATTTTTGCAGTCGTAATGTGGTTGTAGAATTCGGCAACATTGTGCAAGGAAGATATATACGAATAGTGCTGTGTAATTACCGAACGAAGCAGGTTGGTCAAAACAAGCAGGTTGGCGACACTGTCCTGGCGTTCATAGCCCAATTTTAAAACAGTTGCATGGAGGGAGCCAACGGTTGCAGTTGTTAAAAAATCTCAGGTGGACAAACAAACATTTTGTGAGTGGGACAAAAGAACATGTATGTGTATTAATATTGGGATTTAACTGAACAGAGGATTAGTATTGGTTAGAAAGAAAGAAGTGCTAAGTGCTTCATGAGGATATGTGATTGGAATTAAAATAGTTTAACCATCTTTGCTTGCCTTCACCCATTTTAATACAGTTCTACCGAGATAACCAAGGAAACATTTACTCAAGAAAGCCAGAGGAAACACAACGACAAGGCAACCGGAACAAGATTCTCGCTACAATTGCAAACAGATCCAGGTAGGTTCGCTGATCTGAACCGGCTTCCGAACATAATCAGTGTGTAATCCTCTGTTTTATCTGAAGGTGACTAGCTTTTGTTTTCCACACGTAACTTAATTCAAATAAATAAGACGAAAGAATAATGTAATGTTTTGGAGAAAAACAAGTATGACTAGAACAGTGTAAAACAGAAAGGTATTCATCGTCCAATAAGCACCTAACAAAGTTGTTGCTTTGTATACATGCCAGAAATACGGGTTTGCTGATTAAATTACAGCGGTGTTAACCACAAAACGCATTTAAGTTTAATATTAAACGAGCTGATAAAAACATCCATAGCATAAGAGTTTAGGTGAAAAATATGTTATTAGAAAATTTAGATGCAGTTATTAGTCAGCAGATACGAAACCTTTTCTTAAATATTCATGAGACATACGCTTATGTGAAAGCGAAACTGAAACCTGTTTACGTGGTGTCCTCCAAATGTTGTGAAAGTGAAAGAGATCCTTCCGCTATTATGAGTCAACAGCATCTGCAGCAACGCCAGCATGTCCTTTTATGATCTTGATTAAGCTAAAATGTCTTGACATTAAGTGGACATAGAATAAAATGGGAGTTACCTAACATGTTCCAGACAATGAGACCTTTCACTGGTTTAGTTAATATAATATATTCTCCACCCAATGCATTATAGTATTCATATACAACTATTTAATTCACATTTAGGTTAACCATGATACGGTATAGGAATTCTTTAGCAGCTGGCTTCAGGTTACAATTATTATAACAAAGATTGCACAACTACAGTGGTCAAGGGTCACTGACAGGCAGATAATAAGCGATTCAAATGCTGCCTACAGTCTAGTTAATCCTTATTACCTAGCGTCCTGACCTTAATGCTTAGATCAGGCGTATCATTGTCTCCTAGGAAGCACCTCTGCTACTCAGCTGTGTGCCTCCCTCCGTGGCAGCAGGCTACACGGTGCAGTTCAAACTAGTGAACAGTCTCACTACTCCACTTACCTTGCTCAACAGACGGACGTTCAAAATTACTACAAGCGGGTTTAATAAAGAATAGGAAAAATATTATTACTTTCTGTAATACGTATGGAAAGTAGAGGAAGTATTTTATTATACCAAAACTTCGAAGTCGAAATTTCAACGGAAATATATGTTTTGAGGTCCCCTCTAAAAAAATTAGAAAAAGGTCCACCCGCGTGTGTGTGCGCGCGCACGTGTATGTGGCTGCCTGTATGTGTGTGTGTGTGTGTGTGTGTGTGTGTGTGTGTGCGTGTGTGTCTGTCTGTCTATCAGTGTCTATTTATCAGTGTCTGTTGACAGCATAACTCAAAAACGAAGTTTTTGGTAGTTTAACATCTTTTAATGATGCGTTACGAAGATTTTGAAGAAAATTACTCCACCCTAAGCTACCCTTTACATGGAAAATTTTTAAAAAATTATTTTATCAAAAATGGCTCCGCTTTTTTGTAGGACTTACAAACCAGTGCCTAGGGTCAGACGCCTGTCGGGGAGCAGGGGGACCTCTGGACCAGACAGAGTGAAGACCTGGAAGCGAGTGGTCAGCCAAGCACCAGGTATGATAGTGAGGAAGAGGATGATATGAAATGCAGGCGAAATCAATGAATGGAAAGGTGACAATGGAGCAGCTGGTGGAATTAGTGGAGGGAAAGCCGGAGAACCCAGAGAAAACCCGCCCAGACGCGGCTTCGTCCATCACGAATACCAAATGTGGGTCCTTGGTATCCAACCCGGGCCGCCTCGGTGGTAGGCGAACGGTCTAACTGCTCGGCCACGGCGCCGCCTAATCTTAGCCTACCTCTCACGCAATATCATACAACAAAGTATGATGATGTACCGTTCTGGATATTCTACTAGATCCGTGTAAAATAAATGTAACCTCAGTTGTTTACAAGTGTACACAAATCTGTATAAAACTTTTCGCTCATAAAGAACTAGATATCCATAAATCCACGTTGTGTCTCGTTTAGTCACTTTGTTGCCTTGAATAGTCACTGAAGTGTTGCGGGGATGGACACCCCTATTCCAGGAGCAGTCGATTATCTGTCTCCTGACGTCACACTTGAGCGGATGTTGAACAATGGCCGCATGGCCCCTCTTTTCTTTCGAAATTATACGTCGCGTATTTCATTTAAACCGTTAACAACGATAAACAAACAGGAGCTAAAACAAATATGGCGTTCTTGCGAAGTAGTTTGTATTCATTTTTGCTCCTCGTTCCTCATGTTTCTTGTACAAACATGTCAACTGGCTCTGACGAATGTCTACGCAATTTGCGCACACAGCGGAAACTTGGGGTGCAACACACTTGAAGGAAAATATACAACGATACCTACCCTTACTCTAAAAACAATGTTTGTGTTAACTTGACTACGTATTCTGTGATGAAACAGGTGTTATCAGAAAACCCTCATCCCATCTTCTTCAAAACACAACCACCTTCGTGAAATTGAGTTGTACGTGAAAGCTTCTTCTAATGAACGTTAGAGGTGCTGAAATTTCAGTTCAAAAGACTTTAAACTATTCCTGATATTAAAATTCAAGTACAATTATAGAATATTCTGAAAAGAAATGGCCATGATGGAATTTTTGTTGAAAATTGATTGCTTTTGAAGATTCATTGCTCAAAATGTGTATATTTCTCAGAGCTTTAAAACATTTAACTTTGTCATTCCAGGCTTCAGCAAGAAAAGTCCAATATGTTACACTCACATGACCTTCTCTACCCATTCTTCAACAAACTTCATATTAATTGAGACAAACATTTGTAGAAATGGCTTTATTACATATTTTCTTGTAGATGCTGTGACTTTTGGTTGGGTGTGAAGTAAAGAAGACAGATGTAGTCGGGATAAAGAAACACTTTTATTTCCGTAAACAGTAACTTTTTACACTCGTTACAACAGCAAGAAAGTCTTTACCGATTCACCAACAGCACGGCTCCGAATTCGTAACACAAGAACTGTCCCTTCTCCGTCGGCACGACTCCTCAACGCTTCGCATACGTCTCTTCTTTCCGTCGGCACGACTACTCAACGCTTCACATACGTCTGTCCCACCGTCTGTCGCACTTTACCGCTGTTTATATCTCCCAGGCACTATTCTGGAAAGTTCAGTTATTGCGGTGAAATACAAAGCAGAAGATTCCAGAAGCCTCTATCCTTTTCTCTCTTTCGGCAAGCGCCCCAACAATGCGGCCATTCTCTGTCTCTTTCCTTCGGCTCCTTTGCGGTAGTGCCGACAATAATGCGATGGGTGACACTGCTGTTGTCTGCAATTAGATGCGGCGGGCGCGGTGACAATACAATGGAAATAGAGAAAGGAACACAGAAGGGTTACGGGATGGTCAAATTATTTAAGAGTTTGTTGCTATGCATTGGCTTTGACATATGTTCATTCTCTTTGAATGAATAGGAGGAAAAATTATTACAATTAAAACCAATAACAAGGAATATCTCGGAAATGGTTAACTTCAAAAGATAATGCGTTTGATATAAGTTGTGTGGTTTAATGAGATCTAGATTTTTTCTGTCTCATAAGTTTGTCAGTTGTGTAGTCATTCAGAACGAGGAGCACTTCACAGAAAATTCATGACATGCATTTAATTTGTCTTGAAAATATAATAAGCATATGCCATCTTAATAAAATCGTTCGTAATTTTTGAGAAAATACAAATTTTCGAAAAGAAAATGCCTTTCATGTGTGTGTGGATGGGGAAATTAGTTTGAAAATCTTAGTGTTGCAGCTCTGGAAGATGGTGGACTTAGTACCAAGTTTGGTATTAATTGAATAATGTTGAGTTATGCTGTTCAAACGCGCGCGCGCGCGCGCGCACACACACACACACACACACACGTATATTCAGGTGTATTTTTCTAAATTACTGTTTTATTCAGGGCCACAAAATATATATTTCCAGGGAGGCATGGATCTCGCATTTTTGGGAGGAACGAAATACTTTTAACTTTTTACTTGTTTCTCTTTAATAGTAGAAAAGGTAAAAGTTCAAAGTACAAAGGTCAAAATATAGCCATAGGCATTAACAACGGTAGAAGCACATGCTAACTTTTAAGAAATTAAGCTGGACTTTTTAAAAAACTGAAGACTCCATTATATGAAACATTGAAGGATTAAAGAATTAACGAATTCGTTGCTATTATTGCAAATAACAAGCCAGCGCAGTTTCTAGCTTTTATCCTCTCCTAACAATGAGAAAACAAACTACTCATAGTATTGTGTAGTAGCTTTTTCCAAAATGGGTCATTAAAATAAATGCCACTCAAGTGAAACAAGCCTCGTTTGTACATAAAGTCTGAGAAATATAACAATTATAGAAGATTCCAGAAAATCCGATTGCAAATCGGATATGAAATGATGCAGCTTTTCTCCAGAAACGATGAGAGATACAGAAGAAGAGGCAAAAAACTAGATGAGGAAAAGAACAATAAGACGAGGAGCGGAAAGAATACACTTGGAGTAGGAGGGAATAAGAGAGAGTGAGACAGAGAGCTCAAAAACAGCGACGAGCCAAAAGCTGAACGGCCCAGCATCAACACCTTTTTACTTTCGCTGCATCTATAGTAACTAACAGTGTTATAATGCCTTAAAACTATTAATTTAAGGTCTTAGATATAACAATATTAAGCATAAAACTTTGTACGGCTATTTCACGCTAGAGTTAGCCATATGGGCTTTCTACGATAATCTTTAACCCTGTTACTTATATTTTAAAATATAAATTAATTGACTACAAGGGAGAGTTAATAAGTACTCGTGTTAGGTTTGAGCCCCCAATTTTTATTCTACTAGTAAGTAGAGAAAGTATTGTATTCCACCCGAAAATTCGATGTCGAGATTTTTAGAAAAAGGTCCGTGCATGTGTGTGTGTGTGTGTGTGTGTGTGTGTGTGTGTGTGTGTGTGTGTGTGTGTGTGTGTGTGTGTGTGTGTGGTGTCTATGTGTCAGACTGTGGAAAGCATAATTCAAAAACGAGAAGTCTGCTGAAAACCAAAGCTGGTATTTAAGTTTAATATTTTTCATGGATGCACCATAAGATTTTGAAGAAAATTGCTCCACCCTAAACTACCCTTTACACGGAAAATTTTTCAAAAGTGTTGATTTTCTTGAAAATGGCCCTAACTATTTTAATTAAACTGACATATGCCTAAGATATTTTTATGACAAATGAAACGTGTATTTTGAATTTTCTGGCTATTGTCTATGTATTCCTGTTTACTCTGGATGACTTTTGAATAACTCGTACACCGTAAGAGATAGACAGAATCTTATTACACAAAACTGTAGTTCTTGCCTAAACACACAATTTGTATCCAATTTCTTTTTGGGTAGAGTGAACCATTTCGGAGATAACCGTTGTTATTTTTGTGAGTTTTGGTATACTTAAACTTTCGTCAAATGGAAGATGGTTGCTCATTTTTTATATCTTAGCCCTTGCACCTACAAGGAAATAAGGAATAAAATAATTTCTGCAAATGTTTATCTCAACTAACACGAAGATAAGAGTTTGTAAGAATGGCTAGTACAAGAGTACAGAAAGTCATGTGATTACAAGACATCAGATTTTTCAGACATAAATTATTTATTCCTCAACAAAGTTTTCAGAAAAAGTGCAGTGTTATTTAGACTCCTGGTAGTTCTTTAACACCATGTCTTTTTCATTAAGAAACTGTGATCACTGTGAGCAGTTCTGACACGAGGCACAATCTTACCTAAACAAATCTGGTCACATGACTTATATACATGGTTTGAATTTTTAATAGTGCAACTAATTTTTGTGTTCTTACACAGTATATGTACAACGTTTTAAGTTTTATGGGCCTTCGATGTAATCACTCCCGTTGTGCATCATGGAGATTTGGAACCCTTTGGCTGCCATTGGCAGTACCTAATCTCTGGATGTTTAGAAGGGAGCGAAATGGTTCTTTCATTTTACGGAACAGATCGTGGTCGCAGGGCCTAGATTTGGAGAATAAGGGGGCTGGTGACACACTTCCCAGCCCCAGCGACTCTACAGATCAGTTACAGCCACTGTTGCATGTGCCCTTTCATTGTCATGCAGAATGATGCATGGGTTATTCAGGAAGTGTCGTCGTTTTCTTCTTAGAGCTGCTTGTAGATTAGGAGGTGGAATCAGGACATGTGTATGCCATACCTCGGAAGCAAGGGATGAAATGAGAACGTTCTAAGAACGTGTTGGAACCCAACGAATAGCCGAGGCAGCGTGGTGGTTCCTAACATGTGCTGGAGATTCTTTATCTCTACACCATGGTTCACCAAGCAGCCACAAGTGTCATGGGTTTCAACAGCGGTTTACTCCAGCAGGTCAGGCGACTACAACGCCACCCATCCGTCGACAACAGCGGTTACAGTTCGCAAAGTCCCCACCCAGCAGCGCCAAGCGCGCCCATCCCCAACACTTCCAACCTTGAAAGACCGGATTGAAATGAAGGCGCCATGAAATACAGGGACGGTAAAATCGTGGGAAATCCCCGAAAGACCCATGGTTTAGGAAGGTGGGCCATGGGAACCAAACACACGACCTCCCGAATGCGAGGCTCACACGTTACCGCGAAGCCATCTTACTCGGTCATTGTGGACGTAAAACAGATTTGAAGTAACTCCTTTAGCCAAATTGACCGAAAACTTCATTAATTATAGTTTTCAGTTTAAAATATTGCTCTACTTTAATCTACGCGGCATTGTGAAATGGTATTCTAATATTTGCTGTGCAAGAAAACTTGTCTGAGACACTTAAGTAGGTAGGTAGTTGATTTCATTTGTGTGAGCTGAATACACATGTACAGACTAGAAACGTTTGAATGCATTTGTATCCTCAGCTGCTATGAATGCCGGTCGTGAGAAACGCACGATGCAATGGTTTTGCTTTCACGCCAGGTTCCCAAACACATCCGTATTAATATCGGCCTACGGTTATTCATTACACCTGCTATCTTTTGAACTGAAATCTGCGTGGAGCCGTCCGTGCTTTTCAATCTTCCAATTTCTGTTGAGGTTTGGATGTCGGCACCTAATTAATAGCGCGTGCGAGGCAGTGATGGAAGGCTACCTCGCTATAGTCGATAGGCTTGACGGATTTCAACACATGGATATTGTGTGACCTAATTCTAACACCCGCGAGATACCTATACTCGTATTTCACGCATTAACTTGCGTTATTTCGGGGATTTTTCAAACGACACAAATTCCCATTGGTAGAATGCAACTATATACTCCTGTGTTATCACTGTGGCTTGTTTTGTGGAAAACCAAATTCTCAGCGACTGCCTTTTGTAATTTATAACACTTTTCTTTGATAGTTATTTTGTTTTCAAAATTTACTGCCAAAGTTATAAATTTCCCCTCAGCTACCATATTCGCAGTTTCACGTGCGTTATCCCAGTTTTATTGTATATCTCGCTTGCCTATGCCAGGTAAAGGAAGTATTGCATTGCAGTAAAAATGAACTGGTGAGACTTTACAGGAAATATCCACTTTGAAGTCCTCACAACCACCCTCCCTTTAACACACGTGGCGTGAGTACTCACATATTGTTGTATTCACTCTGTATAAACTACTATTACAAATGTTTATTGTTCTATGTACTTCATGTCAATCGAAATACATGTTTGTGAAAATGGTTTTATTACTTACTACCTGAAGTATCCGGCGTTGCCCGTGAATTGACAATTTATCCCTACAGAAATTTAAAAAAAAAAAAAAAAAAAAAAAAAAAAAAAAAAAAAAAAAAGTTTTTTAACGATGCTGTCAATTGCCAGGGTCACATAAGCACTCTTAAAAACCATCGGTCTGGGTCGGATTTGAACCCACGTCCTTGGTCAGTGGGCCAGCGCCTAACCAACTGAGCCACCAGACCAACATTTAGCATTAAGTTGCACTTTCCCAATAGCCTTGAGTTTCTTTTGAGGCATTTAAGAATATTACACAAGACACTTAAAGATAAAGCGTCACACACTCCAGATATAATAACAATTATGAAACAAAATACCATGCAAAAGCACTTTTGAAGTGATAACTATTTCATTCTTAGAGACGCTAAATTAGTAAATATGAATTATCTTGTAGTCATTCTTTCGTTTTGTACAAGTTACCACTAGATCATTGTTTGTTTGGTTAGGGTCGCCAACTGTATCCTATAAACCGCTGAAAAAACAGTTTATCACACATTACAATCGATTGCTAATTAATACATTTTCCAGACGATAGGTTATGTGTTAATATTAAAAACAAAGTGAAATTTATTTGAGAGTACAAACTAATTTTCTGTTATAAGAAAAAGAAAAGGTCGAAATACATGTAATTTTTGGGCTTCGTTTTCCTCAGTTGGCAGTGGTGATTAAATTCAAGTTCACTAATCGAAATTAGTATATTTTAGGTTATTTTTATAGAACTTAAAACCTTCTGTTAAAATATTTGCTACATAATATTTAAATAAACACTTTATTTATGAAATAGTGCAGATAAATATTATTTGACGGTCTGACCTTCCCAGTTACATTCTCTTGGTTCACTCGATATTTTATCTTATATTACCTGTGATAACTTCTCGTTAATGCAGCTTAGTAACCTCCAAATTGTCGTATTAGAACTACTATTTATGGATCAAATTTCAGGGGAAAGAAATAATAGCAGTTTAAGTAATCTCAATATAACCTTGTTTATTCCACTAACCAACATACAAAAGGTACTAAGAAAACCAGGCACTTCAAAACAAAAGAAAGACCAACTTTGACTATGTTGTTATTCTATGATCGATGTCAGAGAATATTATGAGTTCCTTGTTTGATGTTGGAGGCCATGATCAGCAATACGAAAGTTTTGTTTTGATAAGTACTCCACAAAATTAAGTTATTTAGCTGTTAATATATTTAATATTTGTTCTTTATAGGCTAAAGAGTATATATATATATATAAAACATTCGGATTCATTAGTGTATTATAGTCATTACTTTGTGTGCCGTAATAGTGTTTGGTGAAAACCATTGAGTACAGAGTGGACACCATTTTGACTGAATTATATCTTATATATAATGGAACCAACAGAATCAGCACTTGATGTGTTATCAAGAGCTGCTACAATGGTTGATGACGGTTCATCTACTGAACACAATCTACTAGCATCTACCACATCTACTAGCCTGGTGCATTCTCCACCCTCTTCAGCATCGGAAGAACAACACAAGCGTGTTTGTGTTGCAGCACCTCCATCAAATATTCCAATAGCCCCACGTTATGCTATTCCTACGCATAATCGTTTTCAGCCGTTAGAAGATAACGCTGGAATGGAAACTGCTAACCCGATTAGTTCAGCCTCCAAAGAGCGCATTCCACCCATTTGTCTAAAAGATGTTCAGAATTATCAATTGCTTTTACATGATATCAAGCAACATGCTACATCTGAGTTTCGTACTGAGATGCGTGGGCCTATTATAAAATTATATTCTTCCACATCTTCTGACTTTCGTAATCTCACCAGGTATTTTACAAGCATTAACCAGCAATACTTTACATACAGAAACCCGACCGATAAACTTTTCTCAGTGATCATTAGAAATATACCTTGTTCTCTCACCGATCAAGAAATATATGCTGAACTCACTGCTTTACAATACCCCGTTCAAAAAGTCACACGTTTACTAAATAAATTAAAACAGCCTATTCCTCTTTGTGCTATTGAGTTATTGAACGATGATTCGGGCAGAGGTATTCTCAACCTCACCCGTTTACTTTATAGTGTAGTAACCGTAGAGCCTCGTCGCCGTAATGCAGACTTGACGCAATGCACTAGATGCCAAAATTATGGTCACACTAAAAACTATTGCAAACTAGGACCTCGCTGTGTTCGTTGCCTGGGTGAACATCACTACTCTCAATGCACCATACCTAAAACTACACCAGCGCAATGCGTCAATTGTCATCAAGATCACCCAGCAAATTTTCGTGGTTGTCCTCACTATTTAAAACTCAAGCAGCGTACCACTCAAGGTGCTCTTCAATCACAACGTCTGCCGCAAACTACACCATTAGCAACGACTCGTCAACCTCGTGTTGTATCTACTTCGTTGAGTCAGCTCTCTTCACCACAAGCACAAGCACAACAGCAACAGCAACAGAAGCAGCAACAGCAGCAGCAGCAACAACATCAACATCAGCAACAACAACAAACATCATTGAATCCTGATCAGACTTCAATTCCTATTGCAAGTCGATCTTTGGCTGATGTCGTACGTTCTACTGCTTCAAATTCTAACGCGTCTGTACCTACTACGGAGAATACAGATAATACGTCTTCCTGGACCTGGTTTACTGATCTGTTAACACAACTCTTTGGTGTCCTTCGTTCTTTTCTTTTACCTCATTTACCACAGTTTCTTAACTTTTTTCATACATACATAACAAGTATTAATAACAATGGTGCTCCCTAATCATCGTTCTCTTAATAGCATCACTCTCCTCAACTGGAACGCTAATGGGCTCCAATGTAAACGTGCTTCTTTTATATCTTTCCTCACACTTCATAACATTGATATCGCCTGTATCACGGAAACACACTTTCTTCCCAGTGAAAGATTTACTCTTCCCGGTTATTGTGTTTATAGGCGAGATAGGGCATCTTTAACGGCCTCAGGGGGTGTTGCAATTGCTGTGCGACGTTGTATCAAACATAGTGCCATATTTCTCCCTGATTCACCAGCCCTGGAAGTTGTTGGTATCAAAATTAATTCTCCTGATGGTAATGATCTTGTTCTCATCAGTGCCTATAAACCCCCTATCAGCTAAACACCACTTTTCTTTCGTTACTTTTTCCCAATCATGGTCGCACTCTTTTATTGGGTGATCTGAACAGTAAACACATATCATGGGGCTGCAGAAATACTAACCCCAATGGTCGTCGTCTTCAACACTTTCTCAGCAATTCTCTTTGCAATATTCTGGCTCCTCCTGACCCCACTTATTATTCAAATAATCCTAGAGTATCTCCAGATATTCTTGATATTGGCATTTCTAGAAACTTGAATTTGCCAATTTTTATGACTTCTTTAGCTGAACTAGATTCTGACCACTGTCCAGTCATGGCTACTTTCTCCCATTCTCTCGCTTTCGTTCCTCCACCACCAAGACTTATTAATGGCTTCGTGCAGTGGAACGTTTTTCAAGAACGGTTGGATTCGGCTCTAACAACTTCGTATCACATAATTACTAAAGAAGATCTAGATGCAGCAGTTCACCATTTTACGGACACCATCTGCTCCTGTGTTCGCCAGTCCATGGTTTCTTCTAACCATCCGTTTACTTACCATCTACCTCTCTTTATTTCTGCTCTCATCCAAGAGAAGAATTATATTCGACGTCGCTGGCAACGAGAAAGGAGACCTTGGATGCGCCAAAGATTAAATGAGCTGATACGTCGTGTAAAACTTGAACTAGAGCAACATCGATTTCAAACCTTTCAACAACAGTTAGCCAGCATTTCATCAGATGACCACATGTTATGGCACACGACTAAACGTATTCTTCGGAAACCTACTGTTGTTCCTAGTCTACATTATAATAATAATGTTGTAACGTCTACTTCTGATAAATGTGATATTCTGGCCTCTCATTTCGAACAAACATTTACTTCTCATCCTAATTTCGATGTTCTTATTTCGCAATCTCTTCGGAAAGAACTTGATGCATTCCAATCACAATGCACTGTTCCTATTCGACCATCTTTTACCAGTCCTAGAGAATTATCATTTTTTATTTCTCGCCTTCGGAATAAAAAATCTCCCGGACACGATTTGGTACCAAACATTGTATTAAAGAAACTCACGAAAAAGGCCCTAGCTTACCTTTCTTCTATTATGAACTCTGCATTACGCCTTGGCCATTTTCCCACCTCTTGGAAACTTGCTCAAATTATTGTCTTTCACAAACCCAATAAGCCTCAGCATTTACCATCAAGTTACCGTCCAAGTATTTTATACCAACTCTTTCAAAGCTTTTAGAGAAGGTTCTTCATCGTCGTTTATCTAAATTTATCTTTAGTAATAATGTCATACCTCCATTTCAATTTGGCTTTAGACCACATCACTCTGTTACTCACCAACTGCTTCGATTCACTCAAGCTATTGCTAATGGCTTTGAAAATCGACAATACACACCGTCTGTGTTTTTGGATATCGCTCAGGCTTTTGATAAAGTGTGGCATGATGGACTTATACTGAAACTGTTTCGTATAGGTCTTCCACAATACTTACTAAATATTATTTCTAGTTATCTTTCAAATCGAAAGTTTATGGTCTGCATAGGTGGCACCTCTTCTTCACTGAAATCCATTCAGGCTGGTGTCCCTCAGGGCTCCATCTTAGCTCCACTTCTATTTAACGTTTATACTTCGGATCTTCCAATCTTCGAACATACTGAAGTGGCTTTATATGCTGACGACACAGTTCTTTATTACTCCAATCATGACCTTCATATTGCTATTGCTACCTTACAAGAATCCTTGAACTCACTTATACAATGGTGTTCCACCTGGCGCCTTTCTTTAAACCCTAATAAAACAGAGGCAAAAATTTTCTCTCTTCGTATTATTCGTACACCCCCACCTTTGTATATTCATAACACATGTATTCCTTGGTTACCTTCTAATGTTCCAGTGAAGTATCTTGGGGTGTTATTTGACACTAGCCTTACCTGGCGTCCGCATATCAATCGTACTGTTAACCTTGCTTCAGCCCGGCTTTCTCAACTTTATCCACTACTCAATAGACGCAGTTCTCTTGGACTTGATTCCAGTTTATTACTCTATCGTTCCCTTATTCGCCCTATTCTCACTTATGCTGCTCCTATTTGGGGTGGTACTTGTAAATCACACCTACATCGATTACAGGTAATTCAAAACAAAGTGATACGACTCGCTACTAATGCTCCCTGGTTTGTGCGCAACCAACAGCTACATCAAGAACTAGGCCTTCTCCCCATATCACAGTTCATACGCCAAACAGCACGCCGCTTTTTCATACGCCTACAAGAGGTTCCTGGAGCTGTAAAATACCATCTCGGCGTCAGAACACGCCGGCCAACACGCCTTCGTAAACGCTTGCCTCAAGATATCCTGCTCAGTTCGACCTCAAGCTCAGAAGACTCCGACCTTTAATTTTTTCAAAAAATGTTTAAAATGTTCTCCTACACATTTACCTTGTATATGCGATCTATTATATTACTTCCTCCTTTATGAAACAAATTATGTTCGAGGAGCTACATTGATGTAGCCAACCTTAACAACTTTATAATGTTCTGTATTTTATGTTATTCTCACAGATCTGTAATTGCTGATCGATTTCAATAAAATTAAAAAAAAAAAAAAAAAAAAAAAAAAAGAGTTCCTTGTTTCTTTGTTATTTTGTAAGGCAGTGAAAACGTAAGTAATAATCCATATGTTGGCAATGTTTGAGATACTACGATTATAATAATTATTATTGACAAATACATAGAGGATTTTGTGAGTGTATCATAAGATTAAACAATTAATTGTGAGAATGGAGAGGAATTTCGAATTTTAAGCTAGACAGTAAGTTTTACCTTGTGTCAAAGGTTAGAAGTGCCAGGTTTGTTCGAAATTGGTACTGAAATGTATAAGAAACATTCACAAGCTTAAATATAAACCGAATTTTACATGTATTAAGATTTCCTTGTGGACAGAATGAGAATAGGAGAATACAGTAGCTTGGAGTACATGACAAAATGTAAAGTTTAATTTTGTCTCCTGCGAACATCTGTGAATTTAGTTTCATTCTTCCTACGGTTTGTGCTACTTGGAAATCATTAGATATAATTAATGAATTAGGAAATGTACATCTTGAAAAAGTATACATGGTCCATGCTCAAATATGAAATTTATGAGATTAACGACACAAAAATACATTGATCTTTGAATTGCTGTATTATTTTAAATGTTATAGTTGGAGTGTTATTTTAATATAATTAATACTATTCTCAGCTCCATTTACATTTTTCTTACTTGCAGATAATATTCTTATACGAAAGCAGTTTTTAAAGTAGGTGTATCTGAAAAAAATGTTATTCAAAGACGTATTTTTTTTCAGGCAAGCAATATTACTAAAATAAAGTTGAACTATAAAAACTAATATTAATAGCGCTTTTGTTTCTTTACTTTGAGAACATAAAAGAATCCCTGCCTACTGAACGCTTCAAAGCACAAATAAAGGAACCGGGATGTGGGAAAGAGATGAATACAATTAGTAAACGAATTTTAATAAGTTTATGTTCTTATACCGAAGGCTAAAGGGCACGGCTCAACAAAAGCGTTACTAACTCGCTTTATGCTAAAGACTGTAATTAAAATGGAATCCTCATTGCTCAGCTACGCAGGAATAAATATTTTTAGTGAAAACAAAGGAATTCTTGGCTACATATCTTTGTTTTCACAGGCAGCGCCATGTTAATTTATTGCTCACCGCAAGAGTTAATGTACTCTAACAAATGAGAATGACTCCAGCTGCTGCCAGAAGCGATTTAATGGCCTATAGGAAGGAATGGGAGTGACATCTGCTACGGAAATTATTATTTACTTCAAATAGGGAGATATTTACATATAAAACTACGCCACAAAGGTTAGCGGGACATGAACGTATAACACCGTTCAGCATTTCAAAACTTATTTGTTGTTTTTTAATTCTGAAAGGAGATCCTAAACGGATTTTTTGTGCTGAATTCGAAAATAATCTCCATTTTCTCCCATCACGTCAGGTTTTAAAAATATTCATAAACAATTTTGAGTTGCAAAACATTCTGACGTGCTACGCGAAAACGGATTTCAATTTTTCAATCAGTGTGAAAATGTGATTCAGAAACGTTCATTCACTTCAAGAAAGCAAAATCCATGCAGAACGGTGTAATAAAACAAAAGAAGCGATAGTAGAGCCATTTAAGCCAATGAGAAAACGAGAAGCAGGGATATGCGAGAGTACTTTCTAACGAGCATGCATATAAATAATAACAGGAACGAGTGGAAGATGTGAGCTGCTTGTAAATCATTCCTGAAAATACTACCGCCTTAGGCACATGTATTTCCATCTGTCCTCTCAAGTTTGCTTTTTAAAACATGCTTTTTCTGTCATCGGCATCCTTTTATCAGTAATGGAGAATCGGATGACTAGAAATTGTGTTAATGGGGATATGGCAGCATTGTACAGTGCTTGGAAACAAACAGTATGGCAACGTCGCTAGTGCAAAGGTTGATTCACACTGAAATAATCTAAAAGTGATTTCTATTCCGTTTAATATACGAGTACCATTAGTTACATTATTCACTGAAATCCATATCTTGTAACAATGCGTTTTTATGAGCATTAAAACCTTATTTTACGCCATTAAACACTTACATATTTTAACATTGTAAATGTCTCCAAAATTTATAGAGATGCCTTGAATGTGAATATTTAAAGGGGAGTGTTAATTTCAGGAGAAATGATTAATAATTGAGGTAGGCGTGTTCCCTGCTTTCCAAAGCTGCGAGGTGAGCCCATGGCTGCAATGTCTTCTGAACAGCAAGGGCAGCACATGGCTATTTCATTCTCATACCATATGTGCAAGTGCGCCTGAGAATTATGTGACCCCTCGCGCAGGTATCGAAGTTGGGTATTTACTTTTGTGAAACATAAGTACGATGGCGGTATAATTGTGACCTTTGAGTTGTGGCAGAAAATGCATACTTATAAACAAAATAAATTACACGGCACATATAAATATTAAGCGCATGTAAGGTAGCATTAACAATGTCATTACACATAACCACAAAGCCATGAACACTTTCGACACCATCACCACAAATTCCGCTGGCTGCACCCAGGACCTGCATCTTTTGACACACATTACCCGACTAAACAGGGTGCTTATGCGGGACCCAATTTGCAATAACACCTAACAGTCCGTGCATGTTAGATCATCAAATGTATGAGGGAGGCGATGTAGAAGCACAGCTCTTCATGCCGGATGATTGCCATCAACATGGGCGGGTGTCGGGCTCATCCTTTACCCCTTAGGGGGGCAATTAGAAAGTAGTTATAACCTTTCATATATATAAATAAAGGAATGGTGGGTTCCATCCAACAAATGAATACCCAGATGTCACCGAAAATACATATTTTTGAGACTTCCTGATTAAAAGATCAGCATTTGGGTGCGACTGTGAACAATACAAATAAAAACAAAAATTCGATTGAATACCAAACTTGGTGTTTAAAATCTGCATCTTCCAAAGATGCGACAGAATGATATTCAAAAAAATCCCCCACCACAAACAATCCTTTACACGGAAACAGTACCAAATATTTTGATTTTCTCAAAATAGCTTAAACAATTTTATTTAAATTACCATACCTTTTAAGATATTTTCATGACAAGTTAAATTTGTATTTTCAATTCCTTTGGCAATACCCTTTGAAGTTCGCTTCACTGTGAATGGTTTGCGTAACTAGTAAACCTCAAGAGATAAATAAAATCTTACTATACAAAAAGTGTAGCCTTTGTTGAAGCACAATACTTATATTTTTCTCAAATTGGGAAGTTGTTTGTTTGTCTATCTAGATTAACATGAAGCAAATAGAAGAATAAGCATTTGTATGAATAGCTTGTAAGGAAGGATAGAGTAGCCACTTCATATTTTTTCACACCCTGCAGAACTGTTCTTCTTTTAAGCTGTTCGGAAGTGAGCAATAGTACCAGTTGTTTTTGTTACCTACTCCTTAGAGAAGAGAAAAGGAAAAGAGTAAGTTTTCTAAACCTGAAATTCAGTCCAATTAAGTGTGCTTAGGTAGTAGTTGGTTCTTTCTGATAGCATTTCTTCTATCGAAGAGACGGAACGGGAAGAAGTAGTAATCTGCAACAACTGAAGCAGGGTAGCAGTAAAGGGTCTGAACGTGGATAAATGCTCAGTAAATGTAGCCATATCAGCAGACAGTTTCTCGTTCGCTAAGAAGATTTACGTCTGTAAATCCAAATTGAAGCACTAATAGCGTTGCAACCAGAAGGCAGCATCTGGCTGTGTATGTGTGTGTGTGTGTTATTGATTGCGGTCCAGACAACAACTTCAAGTTATCATTAGGAGCCCTGTGTCATATCATCGTGAATTGATAACTTACCTCCAGGCAGTAGGTACATTTTCCACCTTCTCTGCTACGTATAATAAGAAGTGGAAGTATTGAATTCTACATAAGATTCTGATATCGATATTTCACCGGAAATATGTTTTGAGGCCCCCAAAAGACTGGTTCACAACTACTCGGCAACGGCAACCATAACAATAACGGCAACTGGAAGCAAGGCACTGAATATTTTGGTTCACGACAGTCCGGCATCGAGAACGACAAGATGCACTATCGATCAGCTTATCGATAGAAAGCAGATGCCTGTATTGCATTGGGAATTAATTTGTTTATAACTGAACAATAACGTTTTTTCTAGTTTCCACTACAGAGAGCACTAGCGACTGTTTTATAGCGAAAAATTTCATACGCACAACATTCATCTAACAGGCCGAGGCCAGTAACGGGAACAGAATGTTAAAATTTTGCCAAGCTTTGTTTGGCGTCCTTGGGGTCTAGGAAAGCTTCCCTTTGGTTGTGGAAACTCCCATTTGAACACATCTGTGTGTGTGTGTGTGTGTGTGTGTGTGTGTGTGTGTGTGTGTGTGTGTGTGTGTGTGTGTGTGCAAACAGCATAACTCAAAAATGAAAAGTAGGTTAGATGCCAAACTTGATATTTAAATTTAGCATCTTCCAAGACTGCGACATGAAGATTTTCAAGAAACTTCCCATCTCGAACTATCCTTTACATGGAAAAGCTTTCGAAAATTTTGATTTTATCTAAAATGACTGACGATTGTCATGAAGGCAGCAGAATATATTTTTTGCGACCAGGCAGCGAAACTTGAACACCGATGAAACACTTTAGGTGTAAACTAAAGCACAAGATGTCAGGTTGGGCAAAGCGAGCGAAAGGTCGGTAATTTTCACAACCCACTTATTTTGGTTCAATATTCCGTAGATCTAGAGAACTAATTTATATGTATAATTAGTTTATGAATAATAAATGCACACTTTCTAGCGTTAATATACAGGTGTTCAGTTTATAAGTGTAACAAAATAAATAACTAATACGAATCTGGATATGAAACTACTTGTGTTACTAAATAGTGTAAACTAGGACTTTTTACCTCATGGTTCTTAAACCTCAACATGGCCGTCATTAGTGGGACAGGAAATGTGCAACCAGTATTCAACCTTGACCCTTGTGTTATGAACTTATGACGCATCTGTGATATAATGTTGTAGATAGCAGCATAAATTCTTTGTTGTAAGTCTACCAGATCACGTACCAAAATATATATTTAATTCGCCATAAGAATGTCTTAAACATGATATTTTAATCAAAATCGTTAGAGCCATTTTTGAGAAAATCAAAATTATTCAAAAATTTTCCATGTAAAGGGTAGTTTAGGTTGGAGGAATTTTCTTCGAAATCTTAGTTGTATCCTTGAAAGATATTAAACTTAAATACCAGCTTTCAGACGGTGCCGAGCGGTTAGAGCGTTCGCGTACCACCTAGGCGGCCTGGGTTCGATCCCGGGGACCCGCATGTGGTATTTGTGGTGAACGAAGCGGCTTCAGGGCGGGTTTTCTCCTAATTGTCCGATTTCCCCCACCACTTATTCCACCAATTGTTCCATTATCACCTTTCCAATCATCAATTTTGGCTGCATTTCATGTCATCGTTTTCTTCATTATCATACGTGATACTTGGTTGATAAACCACTTCCAGGTCTTCACTGTCCGGTCTATAGGTTCGTGTGCTCTCCGACAGGTGTCTGAACCTAGGCACAAGCTTGTAGGTTCTACTTAAGGGGAAGGTAACCAGGTAAAGAAAAAAAATACCTGCTTTAGCTTTTAACCGACTTTTGTTTTTGTCATGCACACACACACACACACACACACACACACACACACACACACACACACACACACACACACACACACACACACACACACACACACACACACACACACAGGGGGAATTTTTTTCCAAAAATATTTTTTTTTTTTTTTGCATTCAGGGTGCTCAAAACATATATTTTTGGTGAAATCTTGACATCAAACTTTTGGATCAAATGGAATACTTCCCCTATATGTAGTAAAGTAAAAAGAGCTTAACCAATGCTCATAGTATGGAAACAAACCTAACAGCCACTGTCGATCCTTCTAAGCACAAACTAATTCTACTCTCTCTGGCTACTTGGGCATATGCGAAATTTCGTACCCACAGTTACTGAAAATCAGTCATTTGTGTCATTTATTGATTCCTGGTGTTTAGCTATAGGAAGTCACGTTAATACATACGATATCAGGCTTTTAAAAATAGGCTAATTAGCATTATTTACCCCTCGCATGACTCATTTATTTGGTATTTGGATTTTCGCACATACGTCTTTTACCAAAAAAAAATAGGTTTCAGTGAACATGAAAGCGTGGTGGATCTACATACCGCATTGTGGCTACGCACACGCATCCATCACACCGGAAACAATTGCAGGTGAAAAGGGAACCGCAGAATAACAACCAGTTGGCATTGGCGCAATCAGTCACAAGCTACCGGAGTATTCGAAAATGTGGCCACTGTTGATTTTACTCGAGCGAGAAACTGGCGGGAGAAAATTATGTTCACAGCACAGATTACACTGGATTTAAATATCTCATTGTGACATTGCTGAAAATAAATGCATAGGATAAAGGCAGAATGACAACCGGTTTTCGGTATAACAACGTGCTGGAGTTTGAATGTGTATAACAGACTCAACATATACAAACCTATCCCGACATTCAATTAACATTATGGCTACTCTATGTACATAAAATCTGATGCGCTATACATACATGACTTTCTCTATTCTTGTACTAACCATTCTTACAAACTGTTATTACTATATCTTCTTTGCGTTAATTGAGATAAACATTTGTACAAATTATCTTATTGCTTATTTCCTTGTAGGTGCAAGGGGAATATTAGAATACAGTAGGCTTTGTGCGATAGTCAAATCTTTTAAAGCTTTGAGATTCCGTTTTCTTTGCACACTTAACATATAACACACATAACAAGGAATATCTCCGAAATGATTCACCCTGCAAGAAAATTTATTTAGACATAAATTGTGTATTTTAGCAAGATCTACATTTTTTTGTAGAGTATGATTTGGTCTATCTCTAACGGTTTACCAGTTATGCCAGAAAATTCAAGATATACATTTCATTTGTCATAAAAATATCTTAAATATATTGCATTTTAATCAAAATTTTCGAAATATTTTCCATGTAAAGGGTAGTTTAGGGTGGGGCTATTTTCTTCAAAATCTTCGTGTCGCATCCTTGAAAGAGATTAAACTTAAATACCAACCTTGGTTTGTAACCGGTTTTACATTTTTGAATTATGCTGTTCACAGAAACACACACACACACACACACACACACACACACACACACACACACACACACACACACACACACCTTTTTCTAAAAATGCTTTTTTTATTCAAGGGGTCTCAAAACATATATTTCGGTAAAATCTCAACATCGAATTTTTGGGTGGAATACAATACTTCCCCTACTTACCAGTAGAGAAACTAAAAAGTATGTCTCGTATACGTTCCCATTTATATCATTCTTCCAATTGCGACGAACCTTAGGAAATTTGTTGTGCACATTCGTCGAAGCTTTCTGAGTTGCTCAAACCATTTTACAATAAGAAGAACGCCATTAAATTCAACAATTTAGGATATCTATCCACAGGTATATATAAAATGAATTTTTGTAAACTCCAACGCCGGTTGAACAATCATCTTCAAAATTGGCACATGTGTCTTTTCAAGTTATGCTATCCATTTTACTATGAAAATTATTACATTCACACGGTTTTCTCTACTCGTTTTTCTTTACATAACGCCTTTACACATCCTTCTCTACTCGCTCTTCAACATAAAAGTAATACAATTTTCTATGATTGAAACAGAAATGCAATTTATTGCACTCACACTTTTTATACACTCACTTTTCTTTTACGAACGATTATCACATGTCTTTCGCTACGCCCATACAATTTTCTATATGTTTCAAATAAAAATGTAACGCATTGCACTCACACGGTTTTATCTTATGACTTTTATTTTACGCAACACATTCACATGTTCTTCTCAACTCGCTTGTCAACATACAATTCATACCATGTTCTATATGACTGGAATGCAGAGGCGAAGTTTTGCGTTCACATGGTTTTCTCTACTAACTTTGCTTCTTCGCAACACATTTACATATATTTCTCTACTCACTCTTCTACGAAAATTCATACAACTTTCTACATGATTGAGGTAGAAATGCGCCGGATTACATTCACAAGGTTTTCTATGCTTACTTTCTTCCCATTTTTTTTGTGGTTGTTTAACAGTGCTTTTGGATAGTGTTTTTACTGTTTGTTATTTATTTTATTTATTTTTTGTTTATGGTATCCCTAAGAAGTTTAATTAACTGTTTGTTTAAATGTATAAATGTCTCCGAAGAAAGACAAGGCTATTTCCGCAAGTACAACCTAAGTCAGAAAGTTGTAGGAATTAAAAGTAAAAATATGAGTGTGTGTGTGTTGTGTGTGTGTGTGTGTGTGTGTGTGTGTGTGTGTGTGTGTGTGTGTGTGTGTGTGTGTGTGTGTGTGTGTGTGTGTGTGTGTGTGTGTGTAACGCAGAGGGGACACCGACCCACTGCGACCCCGACGTGATCTATTGCGAGCTACCACCTCCTCAGGGGGAAGGGATGAAGCGAAGTGAAACCGTAGATTTGGTAGCGACGCCCAAAGACGCATAAAAGTCCCTAACAGTTACAGATATTGACACTGATGCACAACCGAAGTGTTTCCTCTACCCAAGGAGGCGGCGACGACGTGATCTTTGTGGTCCGGGCAGCAACTTCCAGGGAAGGCAAGGGGAAGAAGTTCCAGAGCGCAAGCAACTGTACCATCTGTCCACATTCGCCGAAACGTACCGCGTTACCAACCAAATCTGAAGGATGGAAAGGGAGGGAAGTGAGAAATGAAGGGAAAAGAATCCATGGAGTGGAGATTAATGCACCCCAGCATTTGGCTAAGTGACCTGGGGAAACCACGGAAAAACCCGTGTCAGAGAGCGTGGCCATGGGGTTCGAACCCACGACCCCCCGAATGCGGGCCACATACGTTATCCCCTGAGTCATCCTGCTCAGTCAAACTATAGGTATTTCATCTAGTTCTTTTTATAAAACAGGACAGTTCGGTTTAGCAAAACTTATTTTGTAAAATAAGTCCCTTTGGCAGGGTGTTAGCGTCTTGTGGTTCGTACAGCTTTTCTTATTCTTGTTTACTGTGTCGTTTACACTCCCTATACAACTTCCTATACTACACGAAGGATCTTCGATTTCAACCAGTAATAGCTACGCAACATAAATACTACGAATTTATTGTTTTAAGTTTCATCATTTCCTAAGATTTTGTTTAATGCGAATTTTCAGAAAGTACATATAGTCCCGTTGAAATTTCCGGTCTAGCTGTGCATAAGGATAAGAGTTTTGTTTCGAAGAACTGTATTTCAAGATATTTAATGTTTTTTCCATTAGCCTTAATTAAAACTGAACCGTCTTTTGTTAAAAACATTGTGGTTTTACTTAAGTAGTTGTTGGCAGTTTCTTTCATTTCCGCATTTTGTATAAACACTCTGTCTCAATGTTAATTTATTTCTGGGAGAAGAGCTTCTTGAAAGCGAGTATAGTTTAGTTTACATTTATGTTATTTCATAATAATATCTATTATTAATTAGTTTACTGAATTGTCGAGTTTGAGGATATAATTATGTTGTGTACAAATTTACTTCTCGTGACGTTTTAATGTTTCTTCATGCATTATTATTTATATACAGAGCTTTTCTTACTCTAGCTTCTTAAATGGAGTGATTTTAACCATTCCTCTTCGCTTTTTTGTTGTTTTAACTTTTTAGTAGTGTTTAACGCAGTTGTTATCAAAGGCGCTGGACATCGATACTTGTTCTTTCTCTGTTTACCCTCCTCACATCAAGAACTTGTATCCCTCAGGACCTCCAAGGGAGCATCTGGAGTTAGATGTCTGTCCAGAAGCAATCAAACAGAATAGCCAGGGTGGGTGTCAGGTCTAAGCCTGGTATGAGAGTGTGGAAAGAGGTGATATGAAATGTCAAAATGGATAAAAGGAAATGTGATGATGGAGCAGCTGGTGGAATGAATGACGAGGAAACTGGAGAATTCGAATAAAACCCACTCAGGCGCCACTTGCTCCTGCAAGAATCTACTTATAGTTCACAGGGTTATATTAAATACATTTCTTTATGGAATAAACCATTACTGAGATATTCTTTGTTATTGGTTTGAATTGTAGAAGTATTGTATTCCACCCAAAAATTCGATATTGAGATTTCATGAGAAATATATGTTTTGGGACTTCCCGAGGAAAAAATACATTTAGAAAAAGGTGTGTGTGTGTGTGTTTGTGTATGTGTGTGCGCGCGCGCGTCAGTATGTTTGGCTATGAACAGCATAATTAACATACGAAAAGTCGGTTAAATACCAAACTTGGAATTCAAACTCAGCATCTTACAAGAATACATGACGAAGACTTTCAAGAAGATCCCTCCAATCCAAAGTAACCATTGGAAAAATTTTTAAAATTTTTATTTTCTCAAAAACAGCTTTAACAGTATTGATTAAAATATCATATTTTTCAGATATTTTCATGACAAATGAAATGCATATCTTCAAGTTCTTTTTTGAATTGTCTCTGAAATCCACTTCATTATGAATGACTTGCTTAACAGGTAAACGTAAAAAACAGAGCAAATCTTACTTATAAAAAATGAGAGACCTCGATAAAGTGTACAGTTTATGTAAAATAAATTTCTTATGAAGCTAACCATTTAATTTTCTAGGCGTAACATGCTAGCCTAGTCCCTAGGTCACGGGTTCAAACCTGGCAGAGGGTGTAAGAATCCTTAGCATGGCTTCCTTGGGAAGAGAAGTAAAGCCGGTGTAGATTTACGCATGTAAGAGAACCTCAAGCTTGATAGTTTTATCAGCAAAAGTAAGAAATCTTTCATGCCCAATATAGAATGGGGCGCTAAGAGCCAGCCTATGTACCTATATTTCAATTTCTAATGTTGGTTGTGAAAGAGTTGTTTTAGTGTACAATATCTTGTCTGATAAAGCAGTCAATATTACAGCAGGGAACTTAGAAACCATGCTTACCTGTCATTTCAATGAACATGCTACATTTGAAATGTAAATTATAACAGTAATACTTGATATTTTATTTCACCGCTTTTATCCCTTCTTTTTATACCAAAATTCAGAATTTTTATTCACCATAAAATTATGTTCCTATGTATAGTACAGCTTTTCACGTATACTGAAATACATTATCCCTGATGTATAAGAAAACTAATTTGGGCCAGTGGGTTAACCACACTGCTATGGAGTAGGGTATAGAACCAGGGAGGTGTGGAGGGGAAGGGTGGGTTTATTACCTCCTACCACATATCACGTATCACACACACACAAACACACGCACACATACGTATACAGCTCGGTGTCTGTGTCGTCAATTAATTAATTAATCAATCAATTAATTAGTCACGGATGTTTCACCGCCATGAATAATTGATGATTTGATTTATAATTACTGGTCACTCTATCTCTGTCACACACTCCTCCCCTCCCCCTGTAAACTAAACCTCATTCACAAAAATCGCATTTTTTCTGAGCAGTCGACACAAAGAAAGATATCGATTGTGTTTGAAGAGATGTAAGGTCAACAAGAGAAAATGACCACAGAGTGGGGCAACGCCCAACATTTTCCATCTTACGCGGCTGTCCGATACGAGTTATGGCGAGAACCTTATCACGGAAATTGGATCCTCTTCGCCATCCAGGCGTGACCTCCCTTGTTTCAGTTGTACCGTGTCAATACACATCCCCTCTAACAAAGAACAAATGACATTCACATTAACACCCCACGAAATGGCCGAGCGCTGATCAACAGAAGCCATACCTTTTACTGAACACACCCCTTTGCATGCAACTTAGAATTTAATTTAAAGTTTCATCTATTTCATACATAGTAGTGTTAAATTATCATGTACATTTCATTCGTTTAGTCAGGTCACCAACTGTATCGTAAATTGCTGAAGAACTATTTATTACACATGATCGATTAACAATCAAAATGGCATTCTATTTCAGATAACTGTGTTTTTAACAACTGCTCTTTTAATAATAATTAATGTATTTTTCAGAAGAAAGGTTATTTGTTAAAGTTAAAAATAATGTGAGATTTATTTCAGATTATAAATTGGTTTTCTGTCATAACAATAGGGGAAGATCGAAATGCATGTAATTCGTTTACCTCAGTTGACAGTGGAACTACAGGAATCGAAATTAATATATTTTAGTTTTTTCTATAGAATTTACCATTTTGTAGTCAAATCTTTGCAGTATAGTATTTAAATCCTTTTGCTTCACTTGATAATTTATTACTTAGGTCAGATATCTTACGATATTACTTGTGATAATCATAAATATTAGGTAAATCAGATATATAAGGTTATTCTTAAGTAAGTTTCCAGTTTAAAATGGGATTAATTTTGTAAATGTTTAGATTTTAACAAAATAAAAACACCAGTTTGTTCCTAAGGAAATGGGATTTTATTAAAACAAGGTAAAATTAAATATGACCCCCACCATGATGTTCAATAAGCAATAGTCTTTCTTCTGTGCTATACATGCCATTAGCAAGCGCATTCCTACGTTATGTTCCTCACGTATCGTGGGTCTGGTAAGACGTATCTTTTAAATAACCCGTAACCAGTAGTCAGCTGGATTTGTGTCCGTGGACTTAGAAGGCCAACTGTTCGGGAAACGTCGACATATATATTACATAATATCGTATTTGTACAGTATTGTGCTTGTGGGGAGGAGCGCCGTCTTGTGTGAAAACAATGTTTTCGGCTTCATGGTTCTGTAACGCTGGTATTACAAAGTATTACGAAGAAAAGATGAAGCCTGTCCAGTAAACTCGTTGATTTTCTTCACGATTGACGTAAGGTGAATGTGGCTTACTATTCCCAATTGTTAAGGTCATCAAAAGCCACCTACCGAAACAAAAGACGTCGTATGCGCATTAGAGATGTCATCCTTTAAGACAACGCTAAGCCTCACACCACCAATTTGACGAGGGTCAAATGACAAATCCTTGACCAATCTCCCAACAGTTCAACAGTTCAAAATGTTTTGTTTGCATAAGTAACTTGAAATGTACTCAGAATTCTGGTAGGAATCTTGTCCAACCAACGGAATATTACGGGAAGTTTATATAATTTTTGTTTTGAAAGCCGTCTTTCATACAAATCTCATATCATTTTGTAAATAAATAATTTCTAATCGTAATGACGGCACTATGTCAATATGCACTAAAACGGTGCTGTATATATGTAGGTGTTGAACTGGAGATATACCGCATCTTGAATTGTGATATCAAACTCTTGGCTTAGTTCTTTCAAATTTCTATATTATTCTTGTCGATAATTGGGTGGCATACTGTAGACAAGTTTGGAAAATGTGGCAGCTGATGGTCACATTTCTGACACCTCCGTGATGCATGAACTTCAATAAACACTGTAACTCTATCTTTACTACGGTACTTAAATTATCCGTCACTGGCTGGTTCGTGTTTATTGAATGTGCCTCTACCACTTGCTCTGCGCTGCCCCTTGCTCGGAACTGGCATTGCGTCACAAAGGCAGCATCTGCCAACTTTTTTGCTAATGTCTCTTTAAGTGGTCTAAATTACTGTCACAAAGTGATAGTCAACCTATAAGGAGGGCATTCCAAGGAGATCGGCGAGTTTCCTGCGGTTAAAAGAAACACTTTTCCAGCTCACGAGTGTCTTATGGCTATTACCGTCTTTTTTCTTCCACCCCCTGCCCACTGCATTCAGTTCAGGAGTGTAATGCTAAACCCAGGTTTGGTCGCAAGTCATAAGCAATCTCCCCATCTTTCTTAACGAGCCTTCAGCAAACTTCCAGATGAACTTACCTTTGTTCCTAAGTAAGGAGACGAGAAATTCACCTGAACCACTTTCCGGAAATCAAAGTTATCATAAATGATGGAATGATCACTCCCATAGCTTATTGCTACTGCTGCTACCGCCACCTTTAAAATGTTTATGTCACCATCTGCTTTAATAAGATCTCGAACAGCAACATGATTTCTGCGGCAACATTTGTCCATGGGCACCGTTGGCGAGGTCGTTTTCTGCAGCTTCTAAAAGCTTCTTATGCCCATCATGAATCGTACAAAACGGTTGTTTCTAGAACTGTGCCAGGGGCATTCTCAAAATTTATGCTTGATTTACGCCTTTGTTGGCGAGAAATCTCATGTATTCTGTAACACAGGTGTGTGTGTGTGTGTGTGTGTGTGTGTGTGTGTGTGTGTTTGTGCGCGCGCGCCCCCCCCCCCCCTCCACCCCACCCCGTGCGTGTCACGTTTTATCCAAGCAATAGCTCATACTCCACGCGTGTACATTTACTTTTCAGAAAACCAATGACACGTGAAAGTGAATAAGAGAGAGAGAGAGAGAGTTGTCGCAACGTTGTGTTTCGCTCCACTTGGGGGTTAACAATTATCTGTCATTTGAAATTTCTTTGATTTTATTGGCTGAAATGACACGCTCATTGGTGCAACGTAAAACATGTATGACTTCCGAGAACAAACAGTGCATGCAGTGAGTGTTAACTGAGAGGCTTCTGATGATCAAAGATAAAGCGCATATTAAACATTAGAGTAGTACAATAATAGCTCTTGCTCATTCAATGCCGCGTTGACGCAAAGTACGGCTTGCTGCATGTGTTTGCTAGAGGAGCAATAGTCGAAGCCCTCCAAGATCACGACCACAAAGCAGTTTGTTCACAATCGGAGTCGCTACACAATATTCCGCTTCATGTGGATTTCACCCAATCTGTGGGTAATAAAGGAATAACACAATGTAGTATTCAACTGGTACTTCCATCCCACTGCAAGCTCATCCATAATTATTGAAGAACCTACGCACGCACATCTACAGAAATCTCTGTAGTTTTTCATGTGATGTACATTCCAAAGTGTAGGTTAAAATGGAAACAGGAACAATTATACTTTCCAGTGGGCTGACCAGTCTAACTGTGGTTTGCTTTTCTCGTGGTTCCCCTCAGTTGCTAAGGTAAATAGCGGATTGGATATTTAATACTAGAACCCAAAAGTTACAGCTTAAGTCTAAAACAACGGTAAAAATGAAAAATAGATGGTAATAACGAATGCTGTGCCATCTACTCACAGATACAGTAAGCAGATAAACTGGATGGCACACCAAGGTAGTCTACCCTGCACTGCTCCCTCTGTGGACTCATGAAGAAGCAAGATGATAAGATAGAGGGATGAGACCATGAAGGCTAACTGTCCACCTCATACCGTTCTACGAGTATCTTAGTAATAACAGATCCTTTACGATATGACTATGCAGTTAAAATGACGTGAATTAAATAGAAAAAAAAATCTGATCTGCTGCACTCACGTGACTTTTTCTACTCTTGTACTAACCATCGTACAAACTCTTATTCATATAATCTTAGTTAAGATAAACATTTGTACAAATTATGTTATTACTTATTTCCTTGTACGTACATGGGGAATATTAGAATACAGTGGGCTTTGTGCGATAGTCAAATCTTTTAAAGCTTTGACATTCCGTTCTCTTTGCACACTTAACATATAAAAAATGAATAACTATGTTTCATTTGACAGAAGTATAAGTTCTACAAAAAAATTACGAAATAAATTGTGTGTTTTAGCAAGATCTATCTCTTACGGTTTTCCAGTTATGCAAAAGTCATCCAGAGTAAACAGGACTATAGACTATAGACAGTGGCTATAGCCATAAGATTCAAAATATACATTTCATTTGTCATAAAATATTTTAAACATATGGCATTTTAATCCAAATGGCTAGAATCATTTTCGAGAAAATAAAAATGTTCGAAAAATTGTTCATGTAAAGGTTAGTTAAGATTGAAGGAATTTTCTTCAAAGTCTTCGTGTTTCTTAAGGGATGTTAACATTAAATACTTAGCTACTTTTATTTTTTGAGTTATGCTGTCCACGAACTGACACATAGGCACACACACGTATCTTTTTCTAAACTACTTTTTTTATTCAAGGGTGCTAAAAACATATCCGGTGAAATCTCAACATTGGTGGAATTCAATACTTCCTCTACTTACTACACGTAGTAGAGAAAGTAAAAATTGTTTATATATATAAAAATGAATGAGTACTGTACCCACGTATCTCTTGACGTTATGTTGCAATGCTTTTGCCATAAGTCTGCACTGTTTTTTTTTAATGTTGGATGTAGCAGGCTTTTTGCCTGGTTTCCCTCAGTCACCCGAAAGACACCAAATTTGGACACTCAGTGTCATTATCCAAAGTTATACTACGACGACGACGACGCTATCTGGCAGGCTGAGATCAGCCCGAGGTGTGTCATACGTGTACCTGCCCTTTTAGGGCTTAACCACTTTATGACGGGATGTAGGATTTTGCAGGGTGGCGGGTGAAGTTTGAGGTAGTAGGTTTAAGGAGGCAGCAAGATTTTGCTCCTCAGCGGCTGCTTAATCAGTGTGCAACTTCCGTTGGGCACTGCAGGTGTAAAGGTCCAAATATGGAGGTTTATTTAATTTTGAATTTAGAATCCAAGCTTATCTTGGAGGACTGTGATGTATTCAGCTTTCGCTGTTGAAGGGATGTCTCCTTCGTTACCGGGGATGCCCGCAAGCCATGCGGGGAACCCGGTGTCCCACACGCGTGCGTTCAGTGGGGTTGTAGTCCCCAAGAGACCTAATCAGGGCACTCCTATGTTGAGGAATTTGGTCGTAAAATTTTGTTGCCCGGCGCCTAATTTCGTCCTCCACATACGGAAGAGACGAGGCTTCGTGCAGTAGTCTCGAAGGGAATCCGCGGCATACAGAATAGATTATCCGAAGTCCTCTATTCTGTATACGCTGCAGACGCAGGAGATGGGAATCTGCGGCCATGCCCCAGATTTCGCAGGCGTATAGGAGGAGTGGGATTATGAGTGCCCGAAAAAGGCGTAGCTTTAGGGGAACTGGCATCCCCGACCGCAGCATGGGGTACAGAGAGGCAGTTGCCCCACCGGCCCGCGCCGACAAGTCGTTGATGTGTTCCCGAAAAGTAAGGCCCTTATCGAGCTTCACTCCCAGGTAGGAGATAGAGTTTACCCATTCAATCCTTCTTCGCAGATAGGTGAATGTGGGGAGATTGGCGGGGAATCGGCGCTTAGTAAAAAGTATGGCGCGGCTTTTCTCCGGGTTAATGGACAATCGCCAACGCCTGCACCATTCTTGGATAAGGCGGAGGTGTCGCTGTATTGGGAGGAAGGTTCTGTTAGGATGTTTGTTGTGTAGAGCAACACGTCGTCAGCATATTGAGCTATGTTGACGTTCGGCTCTGTAGGTAGGTCGGCCATGTAGACGCTGAAGAGCGTGGGTGATAAAACAGAACCTTCGGGGACTCCGCCTCGGATTGGCCTGCGTGTGGATTTATTCCCCGCCACTGAGACCACAAAGGATCTGTGTCTAAGGTAGGAATGTAATAGATGTATAAGGCGTGTGGGTAGCTCCAGTTGGATGAGCTTTCGTAGGAGACCGGCATGCCAGGTCGTAGTGAAGGCCTTCTCAACGTCCAGAGATACCGCGGCGGTATAGGCCTTGTCCTGGTATCCCAGGGCGGCAGCCTCCACCACCCGCAGCAGCTGCTGGGGCGTTGAGTGGCCAGGCCGGAACCCAAACTGATGTGGTGGGATGGCTTGAATGTCCCCTAAGATAGGGGACAAGCGGGCTAGTATTAGTCTCTCGAATACCTTCGAGAGTACGGGTAGGAGGCTAATGGATCGGTAGTTGGCGGGATGGACCGGGTCTTTCCCTGGCTTCAATATGCAAATCACCCGGGCCTCTCTCCACTCACGTGGGAAGTGGCTGAGGGCGAGGCACATATTGAAGACCTTAGTCAGGTAGAGCACGGCATTGAAGGGAAGGTGGCGGAGCATGACAGGTGTTATCCCGTCAGGCCCCGCGGCCTTTTTGCGGTCGAGACGTTGGAGTACGCCCTGGACTTCACTGGGTTTGACGATAGGAAGCCGATCCGCGTCGTCAAGAGGGCGTCGAAGGTATCGGCGTACCTCCCCACGAACACGGTCGGAGAAGTCTAGGTCCTGCGGGTTATCTCTCGGCCGCATGGTCCTCTCCAGGTATTCAGCAAACGCATTTGCTTTGGCTTGGGGTTCATAGGCCAGGCCTTGGGTGCCATGGATTGGGGAGGTGTGTGATCCACCTCGGTTTCTCAGTCGTTTGGCAATCCGCCACACGTTGCCGTCACCTAGGTTCAAACGAGACATCGTGTCCTCCCACGCGCGCACTCTGTGCTCGCGCAGTTGGAGACGCACCTCGTGGCGTAGACGCCTTAGAAGCGCTAGGTTATGGCGTGTGCGGTGCCTCTGACAGAGTCTGCGAGCCGCCCAGGAGCGGCGGATGAGTAGAAGGAGCTCTAGGGGTAGGACGTCTGGGTGGAGAGGAGCTGGGGTGTGGACGGTGAGGTTGTGGACCGTTCGCTTCACCACAGAAGTGAAGGAAGAGACCGCCGCCTCAAGGGTTGGGATGTCGGTGATGTTGGGGTTGGGAGGGATGGAGCCATTTAGGCAACTCTTGACACAGTCCCAGTCGACGTTTCGGTGTTGATATGGGACCTCTTGGCTGGCAACCCGGGTGTTGGCAGTAGCCAACACTGGATTATGGTCGGAATGAAGTGCGTTGATGGATGTGAGTGACACATGATATGGGAAATGTTTGATGATCGCGAAGTCTATGACGGATGGCCGTCCTGGACCTCGCGGATAATGAGTGGGTTGCCAGGGGCCCTCGACTCTAAGTTGAGGGTCCGCGTCGACCATGTGGACTATGTCATTGCCTCTTCTGTCCGCGCGGGGGCCGCAATGCCAACGCGGATGCTTGGCATTTAGGTCCCCGGCCAGAATGACATGAGGATGTAGGGCAAGGATGGAGAGGTAGTCGTTTACAACGAACTGCCTCTGGGGTGGGTGATATGCAGACACCATCAAGACCTCAATACCGCCGAGTTGGATTCAAGTAGCCGTGGCCTCAAGGGTTTGAAGTGGAGGGAGCTGGACGGGTTTGTGGACCACACTTCTCTTCACGAAGATCGCTGTGCCGCCCCCACGGCGGCCGACGCGGTCCGATCGGAGACAGTGGTAGCCCTGGAGTCGGGATGTGAGGTTTTGGTGGAGATGCGTTTCTGATACCAAAGTTATACTACAAATAAAATAAAACGAAATAAAATAAATGGAACATACAGGAAGGTAACTATGCACCTGGAAAAGAGCAATTGACAAAAATCTTTGCTTTGAATCCTTGAAGTGTGCTAGCTTAAATATGAAGTTTGCTATTTTTACTTTCTTTGCTACGTTTAGTAAGTACAGGAAGTACTGTGTTGCATCCAAGAAAATGCCTAGAGAGGCGATGAACGACTTGTCGACTAAGCAGCCATCTAGTGTCTATGAGGAGTACTCTTTCCTTTGAGCAAGTATCAGTGCCACCTGCCCATACCTCACGAACCTAGAAGCACGCCTGAATGAAGAAAAGAAAGTGGTCTATCGAGCAGGGAAATGCACGAAAAACCCAGGGTCAGAATGGGCGGTAACTTGGTGTCCATCCTGAATGTGTAACGTATGTTAGCACTGAGCCATCTTGCTCCGTTACTATATGTAAGTACAAAGGAAATAAATATTATTGTTTGTATTTATTCAGAGGACTCTTTTATTTATTTGGAAGTAACATATTTCCTCTGTTATAAGTAAGCAGCAGAGAAAGCACACATTTGATTTACATATTTAGTGTGCTATAACAGTATCATTGTCATTAGCGAATTTAAAGGAAGGAGGGTTTGGTTCAAAAGGAAACAGATATTGAAGATTTCAAGCTCTGCAGTGTTAACGTAAATGTGTTGTTTTTATGGGCGATCCTTGCGTGTTACTTAAGTAGCCAATCACGTTCACGGTAGCAACACGAAACTGCTATCAGTGCAGGTGATGTGACGCCATCACCGCCGCCCACTTCCGGTGGCGGAACAACCAACCTACAGAAATTAATTAACTCTGCCTGCAGAGCGAAAAGAAGCGTTAAGAAGCGTTAACGGTGAAATGCTTCGGGATTTGGGAAGCGTCCATGCGTTTTAACTCCTTTAAGGTTGATAAATAATAGCAAAGATACAAATCAACGAAAAAGACAAAAATAGCGATAAAAAGTTAGCATCAACGTGAGCATAAATGAAACTGAAACTTTAATAAAAAGAGAAAAGACTTAATTCAATCAGAGCATTCGTATTTCGAAATGAATTCCTCCAGCCACTGACAAAAATTGCATTTCTATTTACTGAAGGTGATGTGTAACAGTTGCATGACCTCTTCTGTGCTATATCATTTATTTCTGCACATATTTTCAAACTATTTTAGAAACCTCATTACTTCCTATATTACTAACCTCCAAGTATTAAGTTGCGCTCAAAATTTCACTGGAAATACATATGTACCTGAATCCAATAAAGGATATGTCTGTGTGAGCGTGAGGACAACTTGAAAAATAATGTTAATCAGACTTGAAATTTTTTTACTAATCGTCTTGATTGCTTTAATTTTTAATTATGCTTATTATTTATTCAAGTGTCTTATAGTAGAGAATAACACTGAAGCCGTTATTAAAATAATTTTGTATTTAAATATATTTATAAAATTTTATATTTTCGGAAATTATTTACAATTGCGTTGTTTGAAAAACTTCATTTCGGAAGTTCACAACCTCTCGTAGGGGTGAACTGATGCTAGTACACCATGCAAACATTAGATGGTAGTTGTGAAGAAAGTTTACGGTGAAGGAACAGCGCTTGTTTGTTGTTAAGTAGAGAAAACAACGAACAAGATGGAAGGTGACTGTCATGGACAAAGATGGACTGTATGGGTTTTATGGAAGGAAGGGTTAAAAAATCTGATGTGTTGAACTTACAATGACTTTCTCTACTCTTGTACTAACTATTCATACAAACTGTTATTCCTATATATTCTTCATGTTAGTTGAGATAAACATTTACAGAAATTATATTATTGCTTATCATTATTTATTTATGCCAACAAACTTACTGTTGGTGTTTTTAAACATACAAGCCCTGTGTGGGCAAAGTTTGAGAGGTAGAACTGGAACTTAAAAATTCAATGCCACAACTGGGATTTGAACCATAGACATTCCGCTTACCGGGAGGATGCTCTACCACTGAGCTATTGTGACAAACTGCCAGAATGACATTAAATTCTCAAACCAGTTCGTATTTCTCCTGGTAAACCACAAAGGCAGTCTCATATCAGAGACAAATTACCCCAATGGTAACTTACTATTGTAAGTACTTTATGTCCCAGGATTAAATAACCTTCAGATGGTAATTATTATTTATTTATGCCAACAAACTTACTGCTGGTATAAATAAATAATAATTACCATCTGAAGGTTATTTAATCCTGGGATATAAAGTACCTACAATAGTAAGTCACCATTGAGGTAATTTGTCTCTGATGTGAGACTGCCTTTGTGGTTTACCAGGAGAAATACGAACTGGTTTGAGAATTTAATGCCATTCTGGCAGTTTGTCACAATAGCTCAGTGGTAAAGCATCCTCCCGGTAAGCGGAAGGTCTGTGGTTCAAGTCCCAATTGTGGCATTGAATTTTTAAGTTCCGGTTCTACCTCTCAAAAATTATTGCTTATTATTTTGTAGGTACAAGGGGAATATGGGAATACATTAGTCTTTGAGCAATAGTCAAATGTTTTAAAGCTTTCAAATTCCGTTTTCTTTGCCCGGCTAATATATAAGAAAATGCATAACGATGTTTCACCTGCATTTCATATCATCCTCTTCCTCACTATCATACCTGGTGCTTGGCTGACTACCTGCTTCCAGGTCTTCACTCTAGGCACTGGCTTGTGTCCTTGGGGGGTAAGTTCTACAATTCTCCTTTATATATAAAACTAAATGTTAATTATAAGGGGAAGTGTTAAAAAAGTAGGCAACTTCAAGAGAGAGTAAAAAATTGTAATATGTAATTGTCAGAGATGAGAAATAAATAGATACTAAATAAATGAGGTATAAAACTATTATAGTAATCATTTCCGAACGCCCCTCGTAATAAACATGACTTAAACATACAATCGTTATCCACTTTTGGGAACATGAAGAGTAAGAAAATATTCCATTTAAAAGGATAGTTTGGAATCGGTACATTGCCTTGAAAATCAACATGTGATACATTAGAAAGGTGCTGAAGTTGAATAGCAAGTTTGGTATTTATCCAAAATTTAGTTTCCTCGGAAACTTTCTGTATAAAAATGGTTTTGTTTTCTTTGTCTAGAGAATCTGAGTATAATAAACTTTTGGTGTAATTAAGTACTTCAATACTTACAAACGTAATCTCGTTTGGAGACAACGGTTACGCTGACTCAGTAACCAAGCATTGGCAGAAAGTATACTTGGAGTTCTGATAGTAGCAATTATGGTTTCAAAGCTGATTCAACTTGAGGATATTAGTATACAAACGGTCAGTGAAGAAACACCAATTAATAGACTTAAAGCATCTGAGGTTGCGTAGTTGGAAATTAAGAATGTATTTGCAGACTTGAGTTCCGTCTTGCATCTGTCATAGCGCCATCTTCTTTCGTCATCGTCATCTGCCATCAAATTCCGCATGTTTTTCCCCCGTGTGCACTTCTGTGTGTTCTGCAATGCTTTATCTATATTCTGAATAATCTGTATTCGAGTTTCAACCCTATTTCTTGTCTTTAACTTCGAATACAAATATTAGTTTGGATTTGAATACTTTCACAAAGAAGTGCCAGTTTTAAATGCAATTTGTGCGGGCTTTATTATTCTGTTTGAAGTGTAAAGTCATTCGCACTACTCAGTGTTGACATGACTTTAATTGGATTTCTGTGAACATAGACTGTGTATAGCACAGTGAACTTCAAACTATTCCTAGTTGCTCTATTTTATAATGAATCAAAGTTTGTGCAAGCTGGCCTATAAACTACAACTATGATGGTACTTAAAAGAGTGGGTGCCTTGCTTAAGAGTTTAATGTAAAGTAAGATTTAGGAAAAACTGTGAAACAAGAAAAGTACCTTTGTCACTTTTTATTGTGTAAATTTCAAATTATATATAAATGTCTTGATAAGAATCCGACAATTCAATGCATTTGATAATTTATGCTGAGAATTGTAACGGGAATTTCAATCATATTTGAAATAATCTTTAATCTTGCTAACAGTGAATAAATAATTTTACCGGGATGTCTTCAAATAAAACTTTTGTATTAAAGTTCTAACTAGTCTTTACAGGTTTACCAGTTGTGCAAAACTAATTTTATAACAAAATGGACTTCTGGGGATATTATTAGAAAATTTAATTATTCATTTCATTTTTAATAAAAATATTTTAAATATAAGAATTTTTAACAAAATTCATTATAACCATTTTTGAGAAAATAAGAATTTTCCCAAACAATTCCACTTAAATGGTACCTTGAAAAGGGGGCTTTCTTGAAAATCTTTGTATTGAATCCTTAGAAGTGAGGATCTTAAATATCAAGTTTGGTATTCATCTAGTTTTCTAGTTAAGCTGGTCACAGGAAGATGCGCACGCACACACACACACACTTGCTCTTTTGGGGTTCAAAGTGCCTCAAAACATGTATTTTCTGTGAAATACAGGCGGTATGCAGTACCTTTTCTACTTACTATATACATATTAAAGAAGTTAAACACTGAAAATTGAGTAGGAATGGGAAATATTCAAAAGTACGATTTATAATGGAGAAATTGTGAATCCAATATACTGTTGTCCATGTACTCCTACAAGATTGGTTTCAGCTGTGAAGTGCTTTATAGTATTAATGGGCATGAAAATCGTTACTAGGGTTAGTTATCAAAGCCCAAAGGTATTTCCTAGGCCCACTGCAGATTCTCTATTCATATTTCTGTAGGAAGCAAGCCTTGAACCTTGTTCATTCGTGAAATACAACGTGTGTGATCAAACACGCTGGAGCTTGTGGTGGGGGAGGTTATCAGACACTTGAGTGACGTCGCGTGCCGATGGGGAAACTGCCTGCGCCCTTCAGCCTTACAAAGGTTCAGGGGTCACAGTTCTCCCGGGGAAATATCCAGTTTCACCGAGCACTTGTATCTGATGCTTTTATTCTTTAAAGTGCCTTTTATAAATGCAAAGTTTAATCACGCAGGATTGTGCTGCCAAAGGATATAACTCTTGAATACATCAAGTTTATTTTGGTTGAAAATGCTCTTAAAATAAAGAATGTGACGTTGAAACACCACCATTAGCAATAATACTCATTTTTTGATAAAATCGTGTACATGATCACAGCTTAACGTTATTTTAAAATAATCATTTACTGGCTCTTACGTGCAGATTATATTAAAGTTGTTTATGTTAAAGCTAGCACACACGTGTTCAAAACAACTAATTATATATGATTTGAATTTTAAATTATTTCCCTTGAGATATCAAACAGTGATATCACTATACTATTGTTATATGTAGTTAATTACGCAATTTATGGCTTAAGTAGGTATATTTTTACGAGTAGAAAGATTTTTAACACGAGTATAAGAAAATGATACATTCCACAAGTTAATTGCATAAGTTGGTTTACAGGGCATACGTAAATTTACAATATGGAATATCGTAAAATCATTAAGATTTATCCCTAGCAATGCTAAGCCTTATTCCAGAGCTTATACTACCCACTTAGCTACAAGTAAGCAGCGAAGATCCCTACGCCTCCTACCGCAAAAGGCGCTGCAATATAAAATTATGCTGTTGGCACGGTTTGTACAGCAACTAGTTATTAAATTGTCTCTATTACTGTTCCTGTTCCTCACTGTTGTTGGGAGCATTGTTATTAACATTTTTAATTTATAATAAGAACAACAAAATGTTATTTTTGTCCATAAATACATACAAAGCGGAATAAAATGTTTCTTTGAATATAATTTTGAACATAAACTCCATAAACACATCATCTAATTTTCTACTCTTAGATACAATAATATAAGTAATACATAGATGGATTCCCAGTAATTATAATGATGCTGGTGATAATGCTTTAGCAAAGGAGTCCTTGTATTTTATACAGCTAGAAAAATTGAACGTTTTAGCATTTAAGCAGAAAAGTTGATGTTTCAACATGGTTACTATATCGCTTACTTTTGTCATGAGATTGATAATCGTGTATGATAGGGTCTCTCAATGCTTAAAATAGCACCGGATGCAATCCAAAGTGCAGAACTTCCTAGCACGGTACATCGTGGCTACTCGGTTAAGCTCGGCCCAACTCGCGCCCTGCAAAGCGAAGAAACGAGGAAGCTTGTACATATGGTAGGGTTGCTTATAAGTGAAATAGATATATAGGTAACACAACTACCTAATAATGGAGTGACTGGCTCCAAATAAAGCAAACAATGCCGATACTCCATTTAAATCAGAGCGGGAATTTTCTTAGTTTTTTTGAAAGTCATGACGATAGAGGCCTTCCCGCCCCTGCTCTAGATCATTAAAACTAAGAGCAGATTTGGTCATAAAAGACAAATTAAGCTGTTTAAAACTATGGACCGCGGGTAATGTCGAAGAGGGAGACAGTAAAGCGAGTGAGACAAGCGTAAGCAGAGAGGACGTGTATGTTTACACCGAGGTCAACTTTTCGTACTCAAATTTTGCACTCTGCAATGTACAATACACCGGTGCATGCACTCTGAGAGGCCCTGGTTTAAAATGAACCCCCCCCCCCTCGGAGTTTCGACACAAGACTGGAATTTTATGACAGACGCGACAAAACCACTTTGTTAGCTACATTTTGTGTTGGATTGCATCTATATGCATACTGAGAATTTCTTGAAAAAATTCCCTTTTCGTTTGCCTTAAATCTTCTGTTTAAAACGTTTATTTGAAGTAGAAAATCATGAAAGATTAGATGTCTATTTTGAAATACCAGCAATAAGTTCTACTCCAGCCATGCGAATCGTGTTCTACTCTACGAATAGTAGCAGTTCAGCTAGGTGAAATGCAATGAAACTGTAATAAATGTAGTCAAAATTGTTTAAGTTATATTGTTCCTACAAATACTTGAACATTCTTGGCTGTTATTTTGATGCTTCTTTAACAGAAGTCTATATTTTCTGTTTCTGCGCCTACTGGTTGGCACCCCGCTGCACACAGTTGTAGCAATAGTTGCCGCATTTTCATAGTTATTACATGCTGTTGTAGTGGAATTCCTCTTTCTTCTTCTTTACCTTCCCCTAGCACTGGGACTTATAAGCGTGTGCCTAGGGTCAAATGTCTGTCGGGGATCAAACGAACCTACGGACCGGACAGACCCAAGGTCTGGAAGTGGGTGGTCAGTCCAACACCAAGTGTAATAGTAATGAATGCAGGCGAAATCTATGAATGGAAATGTGACTATGGAGCAGTTGCTGAAAAGAGTGGCGGGGGAAACCGGAGAAACTGGAGAAAACCCGCCGAGAGGCTGCTTCGTCCACCACGATTACCACTTGCGGGTCTTTGGAAGCGATCCTGGGCTACCTATGTGATAGGCGAACGGCCTAACCGCCTAATGGAATTCCGGTGTAGTCCATGTTTTGTCATTCTCGTGAGGGACGAACTGAGGCCCCTGGTATACCCGGTGATGACCACGTCTCGCTTCCGGTACTGCACCACACACATGAGGCGTATGGTAGACGGAGGTGGCAGCCGCAGCGTGCCTTGGCCCAGATGAGCTGTTGTGTCAGGGGTTTATATTTGTTCTATATATTGTGTTTCTGCGCCTATTGCTCGGCACCCCGCTGAACACAGATGTAGGAGTAGTTGCTGCCTTTTCACGGGTATGATGATCCCAAATTATGAAAATTATAGTATTTATTTTCTTTACGCCTGGAAGTTCCACCACCTGCTGCTCACAGGTGTCGGAGTAGCTGCCGCATCATCACGGGTACCTACTCCTCTCTTTATTGCACTGAGTTTGTACCAGATGTAAAACAAATCAGTACAACAGCGCACAGCATAATGATACAATTATGTAAACCGTAAATTCGAGTGGGAGAGACTCCTCTGTGGTCTTAGGTTCTACCAATAACACTAAGTATGTAGAGACTAAGAACTTCACTTCAGTAAAATTGAGTTAAACTCAATACACCACCAACGTACCTTTCAACACGTCCTCTGTGCCATTTTCAAGATAAACGCTCTTGATAGCTTTAGATGTGTATGGTAATGCTAGGGTCTTGTTCCTGAGGTCACGGGTTCAAACCAAGAGTAGAACGATAATTTTTTTTCGGCCTTAAAAATCCGTAGCATGATTTCCTTCGGAAGGGAAGTGTAGCCGGGGGTCGTGTTGTAGAATTTCGACATGTAAAAGAATTTCAAGCCTGCTAAAGAGGCCTCTGAGCAAAATTAAACCAGTATGGAACGGGACGCTGAGAACCATTACAATTAAAGAGCGTCCATAAATAAAAACTACTCTTGGAAATCTGGAAGTCACATCCTTTTGGACGGTCATAAATTTAAATACGAAGTTGGTACTTATCAGACAGAGTTATGCCATTCACACACACACACACACACACACACACACACACACACACACACACACACACACACACATACACACACATAAACGCAAACCATTTTCTAAAACCTTATAAAAGGTGATCTCAAAACGCAATTTGGATATTTTGGATTGTAATACTTTATCTTACCTTCTATAACCCTATACTCATAACCTCAAATATTACTAAGATATTGTTCCTTGATTAAAATGTAACATATAAATAATGATTTATATCTTATTTTATTATTTAAAGTGCAATGGAAATTGTCTGTGAGATCACGGTACCTATATTAAATGAACGAACGATCCAAAATTTGTGATTGCATACCCAACAGTGGGTATGAGGAAAAACTTAACCTCAAGATTAAAGTAGGCTAAAATCAGAACAAAGTAAATATATTTTTTCAAAAACACGATTTATTCGTAAATTAATTCTAGTTCAATAGGCGTTGCTTAAAAACTCAGTTTTCAAAGTTGAAAGTTGAAGAAATCTGCAATTAAAACTATAAAGAACGTTGAGACTGGAACTATCGTGATACAGGATAGCCTATTAATCATAAATAGCGACACTATTACTGTTACGTAATGAACTGAGGTTGTAACCGATAAAATAGTATCCGTGGAAGCATATAATAAGTAAACCACCGTGATTAGTCAATATTTCAGTCATTAATAAAGGTTATTATTTAATATCATATACGCAGAACAATAATTGAATAGTCAACAATAAGCAATAGAGTTTTACTCATAGAACTCAGCTGATTAACACACGTTCCGTCTTGCTCAGTCCAAGACTCGGTCTCTGAACTCGGAGTATTGTGACGTAACACACGTTGGGTAGGGATTGTACAGAAACGCAGAGGCGGGCTTCCTCCAGGTTCTCCGCTTTTCCGCGTATTTCACTCCACCTTCATTCCATGTACCATCAGCGTCATACATGTATTAAAAGCACTACAAAAATCATTGCTTGCCGTGTGTTGTACCATGCTTCATACAGGAGAAAACAAAGTGCATTAAACGCAGGTAGCAAATTATCAACACTGGATACAACCGAGTGAGATTGCCTGCCGCCATGATCTGAAGCATCATTTGAAAAGTGCTGAGGCAGCCATTGTTAATCAAACTTTCTCTCCATACAACATGCCATTGGGCTTCAAACTACACATAATATACTCTTGTTTGCAGTTTTAAAATTTTCTGCTAATGCCTCATTTGTAGTTCCATCCTTAAAAACCCACAGCTATTGACATCGATAAATTCAAATAAATGAATGCCTTAATGCCGGAGCGTGCATTTAAATAAACACGGCTAAATACCATTTACTGACACACAAAAAAGCCTGAATTACATTTTGGCATACCGGCTGCTTTAACGAATATAGTTCTTTTCTATTTTTGTTTCCTATTGAGGATTTTATGATTGAAACATGTGTTGTTTTCAATACCTGCTTAATGAATGTTTTTTCTAACTCATTACTAGAATCCGGGGTTGCATTCATATTTTAATTCCCTGAAATTAATTTATTTTCCCGGTGATAAATAACCATCAATGCAATAGCCAGAGTTAATCCTAATGATTGAGTGTAGGAAACATCATTAACAACCGAAACTGCTTTTGTGTCTCATAGAGCTATCATGTGTAATTATATGCGAATTATAGACTGATATTTAAGCTAGTCGTATGAAAAGGATGCAAACTATGACATATGAAGGCGTATACAAAATTCTGACGGTACATATTCTATAGCACTATCGTTTATTTCGACAAATTGTCTACAGACTCCTCTTGAAAAAGCAGATTCTTCTATCTATGTAATAAACACGTATACTTTTATGGAACTGCTTTCACTATTCACCCCACGTTTATATTGCAACAAAATGACATAAGTACAGCCGAATTCCTTTGTTTTACTTTCTCTACCACTTTTAGTAAAGTAAAAATACCTATATTATGTTTGGAGGTCCCTGAATCCAAATAAAAGCCTTTTAGAAAAAGGTGTGTGTGTGCCCCCCTTGCAAGTTGGTGAACTTAATGTGCAATCAATTACTGACTATTAAACTATTATTTTAATTAAGAACAATTGTTATTTAGCATAAATCAATACGATTATCTGCAACAAATATAAATTTTGACAATAAAATAATGAATTAATAATATCTGTTAGCAAACTTCCAACATGTGGCCCCTCGGGAAAAAAGTCTGCCGACGCTCATGAATGATGCGATACGAAGATTTTGAAGAAAATAGCCCCACCCTAAACTACCCTTTACATGGAAAATTTTGATTTTCTTGAAAATGGCTCTAGCGACTTTGACTAAAATGCCATATGTTTAATATATTTTTATGAGAAATGAATTTTCTCGCTATAATCCATGAAGTTCTATTCACTCTAGATGACTTTTGCGTAATTGGTAAACCATAACAGATAGACCAAATCTTACTCTATAAAAATATTATGTCTAAATAAATTTTGTTGTAGAGTGAACCATTGCGGAGATATTCCTTGTTATTTGTGTAAGTTTTGGAGAACTTATAGTTCTGTCAAATGGAACATCGCTATTCATTTTATATGTTAACCGTGCAAAGACAAAGGAATTTGAAAACTTTAAAATATTTGACTATCGCTCAAAGCGTACAGTATACCCTTATTTCCGTTGCAACTACACAGAAATAAGCAATAAGATAATTTCTGCAAATGTTTATCTCAACTAACACGAACAAGATACAGGAATAAGAGTTTGTAAGAATGGTTAGTACGAGAGTAGAGGAAGTCATGTGAGTGCAACACATCACTGTATTTTCTTCTAACTGAATGCACAAAAACACGGTTCTGTTTTACTGACGTTGATATAGTCTACAGTCTGTTGTGATTAAAACTCACAACTATTTTCTTCTCGTAACCTTGAATCACCCTTTCTATTTTTCTTCACTTTATCTCTCAAACAGCTCACTTTGACGATACAGTTACTCAACATTGATTAACTGCTTCGCTATCTTCCTTTCAACGCCCGCAGCTGACATACACACACTAAAACTAAAATCTGAATCTGGTCTGTAACGAAGTATTATTGCTCGCTGCCTCGCCTCCTTATATAGCGAAGATGACGTAACATGCACTTTTCTTTAACTTCACCTTTTCTGGAACTTCTAAAAATACACCGACCGCTAGACACTTCGCGGATAATCTCAAAGACTCGTTTGTTTTGCTGCTTTGATTGTTGTCATGTATTCAGAAACAGACGCACGAGGTGGTCTGGCCTTGAGCGCATTTAATAACCCAACGCTTGGCGTATGGTATGAAGTAGATTGCTCCCGACCGTTCTTTGTTGTGCGCCTCGCCCAGCGTCTCAACATTTACATACATTTCGTTGTACAGTGCAATCTTTAACTACGATTTCTTGACGTTAAGTTGTAACATAATTTCCTCTGTCTTTTCCTCTGTAGTGCTTATTTGTATAAATAAAAAATAAAATTGATCAGATTGTTCATCTTCACTCCCATACTATTTACTTTTGCAATTAGTATAGAGAGGTAAAGCTTTAAAAAGATGGGTTATTTGTGTCTTTTCCATTTGTTACTAAATGAGTGGTTTAGCTAGAAAATCATATTGAATAATTGCACTCATTCATGTCTATTGGAATAAATTTGTTTATACATATGTCTGGCCAGCGCGCAAAGCCTTAAGTCAGGAATGTTGACACTGCTCAGGTCTCGGAATACTGCTCGGAAAGCTTGAAATAATACCGCCCCTCCCTTCGTTACTTGTAGTAGCTAATAAACGCACAGAAACTTGGTGAAACCAGTACTCTAGGGCTGGTGTAGATTAGATTTTCACTCGTAGATGTAAAGGTATTCTTGATAGCAGTAGCTATAAGCAAAACGTCTGCTTCTTCAGCCCTACTCTGTTGGCAGATTGTGGGTATTGTATATTCAATTATGTACAAGCATCTCTTTTACCGATCGCTACATGCCTTTTTGTCGTTATGTTTGAATTTACCGTCAGCGAACTCTGCACACTAATATCCATAACAAGTTTTATATACAAGGGGGAACTGCAGGTTGAATGATAGTGAAATGGTTAACGGTTCATCGCTATATACTGAGCTTCAAAATTCTCTTTCCATTACATCGAAAGAAAAAAAAAAAAAACTACATCTGAAGCGTATACTGTCGATATTGAATATGTAAACTAAATGCACAATATCTCAAATTATCGTACGTGATCGACATGCATTCCTTCTACTTTCACTAATCTAATTTTATATACTAATTTTATTAAAGATATATGTAGAATGGGCTTTTAAAATATACCATATTTTGTCAAAATGTTACAACACTTTTTACTTGTACTACTATACTTACTGCAACTAGAGGAAGCATAGTGTTCCACCGAAAAATTCGATGTTGAATTTTCAACAGAAATATATGTTTTGAGACTTCATGAATCCAAGAAAAAATCAACGCAAGTATATGAATATGCCTGTCTGTGAACAGCGTAACTAAAAGAAATTTCCATTTAATATCAAACTCAGTATTTAAGTTCGGCATATTTCAAAGATGTGACGTGAAGATTTTCAAAATATGTCCCCATTCCAACCTACACTTTTTTTATGATTTTTTTGATAAGTTTGACTTTTTAAAAATAGCTGTAAACATTTTGATTAAATTACCTTCCTTTAAGTGTTTTCATGCCAAAGGAAGTGTCTATATTGAATTTTTTGAGGATATCCTATAAAGTGCTCTTCATGTTGAAGGACTTCAGCACTACTGGTAAACTGTAAGAGTAGGCCAAATCCTCTACGCATAAGATTTATGCCATGTTAAATCACATTAGGATATCGCATAACAATAAGCTCTTAAAATTTTGACTACTGCTTAAGCCAATTCTATTTCATTATGCCCAGTGTGCCCTCAAGGAAATATTTAATAAAAGCATTTCCACTAATAAAAGAGAAAATGACTATCTGGGCTTCTAGGTCGTGGTCTAGTGTTAATTCTCCTTCCAGACGTTTCGTTCGAAGCTGCGTAGAACATCCCCAGTGGTGTTACCGTAGTACTCTGCTGGTCTCGGCGACGTCTGATACGGAACCGTTCGATTTCACAACCGGCGGCAGGGGATGTACAACAAAGAAGTTTGAGAACTAGGGTGGCGTGAAGTATTGTTGCTTCAAACTATCCTATCAACGTGTGACTTACAAAACGCTAATTCGGCTTCAAAATTGTTGTATCGAATGCATTTCAAATATGCTCACCAACGTGTGGCTTCTAAATGCTACTTCAATGTAACACATCTGCATTTGTTCCTAAACTGGTTTTCCCGTGTTTAGTGACTGTTGTTTAGATTTGTAATAAAGTTGCACAAATAACAGTTATTATTGATTTTATAACCAGGGATGGGTCCTCGATACTCACGATACTTGCATGGTATCGACATCGAATGATACTTCAGAAAACTCGCTCGGTACTTTTTCGATACTCCGGTGTAATTTTTATTTTATTTTAAAATCACAAAATATTATTGCCGTAAGTAGAACATCTAATTACCTCGCTGCAACTCAAGCAAGAACCTCACTAATTAAATGTTGAGTTGAATTTTTTAGGAAGTGCTTCATGTCTGGAGATAACTAGCAATTTCAACGCAGGTAAACAGACAAGTTCTTCCTGCATCCAAAAATGATCAGATAAAATTAATTTTTAATTTTTTTTCTTCAGATTTTCGTATACCTATGTAGGGATAGTCGTGTAATACTGACATACTCGTAAAAATCGATCAGTTCACAAACTTTTCTTTATTTTAGATGTCATTTGCTGCAAAGCCCGAGAAAGAGAAGGAAGGAAGGGGGGGGGGCAGTAGGAGAAAGAGGGGTTATGATTCAGCAGGACAGTTTAGCCTAGCTGGGGACAATGTTAGTTGATAATATTATTGTTAATGAAGGTTACACATGTTTAGTAACTGGTTTAGAAAGTCGACATGGATGCAGAAGAATGGGAGAAGGCGCTGGGCTGAAATCCGTCACAAAGGGAGATCAAGCTCATGCATACTTGATTCGTTGCCTTAACGGCAGGCGCGGCGAGGGCAGACCAATAATTACTGCTGGAGTGGCGATTATACAGTCATTTACATAGTTGTATGTTTCAATTCCCGTTCAACAGGGGTTTCCCAGGACGTACGGGGTGAATGTGTCTAAGGCACGCATGCAATCAATTGCTTTGTGTGCTTAAACAGGGCTGCCGCGGCTGCCAGGGCAACAGTCAACCCTCAACTCTCACTTCACCCTTTAAGGGCACTGGGAACACAATGTTAAACTTAATGTCTCTTTGCTCAATATCTATTGGTCACAGCTTGTTGAAAATTTTGACTTACAATTGTAAAATAATTATTAAAATTATTCGCTAACTTTTAACACAAACCCACTCAAAATTTTGGTGGTAAAATGTCTTAATTAATATATAAAAGTAATATATTAAGCGTTAGAAAAGTATATAATTAACTCATGAATTAAGTTTTATTGCTCTAGGATAAATAGTTTTTAACAAAATAGTACATTTGCAGAGTAAAATCTTAGTCTCGAAATAAAGTCAACAATAAATATAATATACCTTATCGAGCTTATAACAAATTCCAGCTTCTATAAAAGACTCAATAATTCTAATTTGAACTACATATACCAACAGAAAAAGGGAAAAATTGTCTCTCTGAACACAACATTATTACACTTTTTAGCCAAAGCTTATTTGAAACTAACTTCATTTGTTCGTACTTTGTCTCTTAATATCACTATTTTAAAACTATTGTGAACTAAACTATACATATATTTAGTGTAAGAGCACTGTATGATTTTAAAGCTGAAATTTTGAATCTAAATAATGTGCAAAAAATGAAAAGGGATCTTTTTATATTTTTATTTGTGTTATTTCTGGTTACCTTAACAAAAGAAAAGAAACAAAACATCTCTTCCATTATCACCTTTCCATTCATCCATTTCGCCTGCATTTAACATCATTCTCTTCCTCACTATCATACCTGGTACTGGGCTGACCACTCGCTTCCAGGTCTTCACTCTGTGCGGTCCATAGGCTCGTCTGGTCTCCGACAGGCATCTGACTTGTGAGTCAAGCTTTTAAGTCCTAGGGGGTATGTCCTCCATAATAATAATAATAATAATAATAATAATAATAATAATAATAATAATAATAATAATAATAATAATAATAATAATAATAATAATAATAATAATAATAATAATAATAATAATAATAATAATAATAATAATAATAATAATAATAATAATAATAATAGTAATAATAGTAATGATAATGATAATGATTAAGATAATGATAATGATGATGAAAAGAAGAAGAAGAAGAAGAAGAAGAAGAAGAAGAAGAAGAAGAAGAAGAAGAATTAAACTATACATGGATAGGTGCATGTTTATTAATAGCACACCCAACTTTCAACCTTATCTTTCAAACCCTTTAAAGAAAAGAAGGATATAGTCTATTAAAGGAATGCTCGGGTTTTAAGAAATAAATTATAAAATTGCAAAGTCCAACATTTTAGGGAGTACAAAAACAATCTTTTATTACAATAATCAGGAGCTAATATAAAAACGCTGACACGCATCTTTTTCCAAACTCATTTACTGTAAAATAAGGATTTTTTAAATATTTTCTAAAAATACATCGTGTGAAGTAATTTTACTAGAACAGTTAATTTACGAAATAAACAAGAAATATTTATGTATCCATTCAAATTCGAATGTTTAAAAATGGTGAACTATACGTGGCGTAAGTTTCAACCAAATATCTTAGATACTGTAGGTTTCTCCAAATTTCATCAGTGAATTGAAACGGCACAAATAAGTTTTCTCAGATCAGTTGAAAAAGTAATAAGAGACAAATAGGAATCTAGTGAAATAAGGGAAAAATAAACAGGAAGAATGTAACTGATGAGATCAAGGAATATCATAAAAAGTATACATATTGGGTACACACACACACACACACACGCACACACACACACACACACACACACACACACACACACACACACACACACACACACACAGTATTTGTCGTATATGTACCGCTTCACGAGTCAGGTGAGAAAGACAACGCTTAGAGAAGTTAAACTTGAATACTTTGACATTCCAATTTGGGTCCTCAATATTCGCGATGATGTGGTACGCCACTGAAACTTGTTAGTGCGACAGAAAGAAACACAAAGGAGAAGAGAGTGGTGGGAGAAGAGGAGTTTTGTCTCCATCTCAGCGCTCGTACTTAACTTTTTGAATCAATAGATTACACAAAGTTTAGTAAAAGTTATTTCAGAATTAAATTAACGGAAGGTTCTTCTTTCTGCAGCGGCATGATAATGAAGTGGCAGCAGAGTAACGCTTTGGGATTGGAGTCCGTGCCTGCCGGAAATCCGCCCCAAGGCTTCCGATTGGGTCGTGCTGGCGGTGGTGCTCGCTCAACTTTCTTTGCATATTACCTACCGCAAGCATGTCTATATCCACTGCACTACTCGCAGGCTCCTACGGTATAAGCTATACACATTTAACATAATCATTATAGTTATTACAGTTGCTTTAATTGTTCCCAACAGTAAGACACCATTTAATTAATTTACCCTGTATTATTTTTGGTGTGTACTTCCCCTTCACAGTCAAACGTACCCCGTCTCTATAGGGTTAGGTTTCCATTCATGATGATTTTTCACGCACTGGATGAAAACGTTCTTCTCCGGTCTTATTAACCGCGCCTAAGTAGAAGACTGTGGCCTTTGTGGATGGAACTACAAGATACAATGAGCGTAAGTCTGTTTAGCTTATTGTGCCAAACAATGCAGTAAAAGTTGCAATTATCGGGACATACAACTAATCATATTAGTTTGTAGATGCCAATGACTATGAAGCTGGAGAGCAAACAGTGTGCTGGTCGAGGCAAACGGGAGGAAAACACATATTTGTTCATTGTTGTTCAGGAGCAAGAACGATAAACATTTGCAGAAATTATCTTATTGGTAATTTTCTTATTAATTTTCTTATTATTATTTCTAAGTGCAATATGGAATTACAGTAGCCTTTGAGCGATAATCAAATCTTTTAAAGTTGGTCGCTGTATGAAGGCTTTGAAATTCCGTTCTCTTTGCACGGCCAACAATTAAAAAAATGAATAACGACCTTCCATTTGACAAAACTATAACTATTGCAAAACACACTCAAATAACAAGAAATATCTCCGAAACAGCTCACACTACAAAAATTGTGTTTTAATGAGTCTACCTTTTTTGTGCATTATAATTTGGTCTCTCTCTCTTACGGTTTACTAATTATGCCAAAGTCATCAAGAATGAACAGAACTAAATGGGCTATAGCGAGAAAATTCGAAATATAAATTTCATTTCCCATAAAATATCTTAAACATATGGTATTGTAATCAAAATCGTTAGACCCATTTTTGAGAAAATGAAAATTTTTCCATGTAAAGTCTGGAAGAGTTTTCTTCAAAATCTTGGTGTCGCATTCTTGAAAAATGTTAAGCTTAAATACCGACTCTTGTTTTTAACCGGCTTCTGTATTTGAGCTATAGTATTCACACAGACACACACACACACACACACACACACACACACGAGCGCGCACCGTTTTCTAAAATATATATATTATGACTGATTGCTCCTCTCAAAACAGGACCTTCCAGTTCTAACATCTGAACACTGCATAAATATGGGAATAATCAGGCTCAACTGTACTTTTATGGCAAAAGTGGTTATAAGTTCTGACTTTTTTAATAACGTACAAATATCTAATATCAAATCTACTGCCTATGTGAACGTCGACGAGCTATTTCGAAACACGAATATTTCTTTTCCTTCAAAAATAATATTGCATTGGTAATATTTCCTGATGAAACATCATTTTTCTAAACTCACAGTCTCAAAAATATGCCCATGACAAAATGTACAAATCTTTGAACAAGTATCTAGTGTTTAAGATATGATGTCGGTCATCTAAAATCTTTATGACAAACTCGAGGTAGTTTTACCCACCTTTCATTGAAGAAAAGCATTTTGGCTATCTAGTACTATAGGAAACGTTGACTATGAAGTTTTATTCTACCTTTTCATCTAATTCTGATGTATGGAAGTATTAAAGCGGGTTCACAAGCACCCAGTAACTGTAACTAGAAGGAAAAACAAGACAGTATTTAATATTTTTGTTCACAACAGGCTGATAACAAGAACGGGAATGCATCATATCGATAGCAAAATGGAGATCTATATTGCACATTAGGAATTTATTTATTTCTAACTGACAACGATATTTTTCTAACTTGCAACTAGAGAGAACTTTAACGGCTGTTTTATGGCAGGAATTATTTCTACAGCAGAAAGTGTAATAGGTGCAGTATGAATCTACATGCTATACCCCGTCGATTGTGAACGTTCCCATTGAAACTTTCTCGTTCTAGTTATCGTTACCGATAGTTGTAAATCAACCTTTACTCACATTAAAGGTTCAATATCTTGAGTGTAAATAACACAGCTCTGTAGTGAAACTGAACTATGGTTTGAAGAGAGTAGATTTTGAGTGCTGGAACAAAGAAGCATGGAATGGATATATGGTCCAGATTTGGAAGAGTGCGGAGATTAGTGATGATTAATATGAGTCAATACTGCACAGTAATTACACGTGGCCACGTCCGCATGATGTTAAGTTCCGCTTTTCATGAGAGAGAGATTTATTACTCCACTCTGGAATATCCGAGACAATGTACACCAGAAAATGTAAATGAACCACTTGAAACAGAAGGAAATTTGAAATTAGAACTGGCGGTGAAGAAGACAGACGGTTAATTCCATTTGTCTGCGAGTACCATCTCAAGAAACTCAAGATTTATATCAACTTCCAGGTGCCTTTGCTATTAAGGAACAGGTAAATTTGGCATTTTTCATGTTGCAAGGTGAAGCTTTTTAACCTTCCATTAGGTGCGTGCCGTTGGTTGTGCTGGATCTACAGTAGTCCCGCGTTATATTTTTCTGATTATACTTGTACTTTTTTAAACTTAATTTTTCCTTCATTCCCATGTTTAGCTTCGCGAAGCTTTAATATACAATTTATTTCTCGTATCCTTGACTCATTCCTTTCAGTGTCTTTCTCCACTTTCTTTGTCTCTTGCACACTAACTCCGACAATACAACCACTCAACGCTCTGTAAATCTTCATGACGACCGTACCATTCACACAAACAGATTCAAAACTATAAGTCTAACTCTATTTCCTCGCCTGCTTATATAGCGGCGATCGCGTCACACGGACCTTTCGCGAACTCCTTCAAATACGCCGACCATGATGTAGCCAGATCTTTCTCGAAGGCCCCAGAGAAAACTCCTTTTGGTTATGCCGCTGTGATTGTTGTTAGTCACGTGCACACCAACAGTCGCGGGAGGCAGCCTGAGGTTGGGCGCCTTTGTTTGCTCGCCAGCCTGGTATTTAGTTGTATCTTAGCCGCGCAACAACAACAACAACAACAATACATTTAAGAAGCATAGGATCTTGCCTATAAAATACATATTATTATCACTTGTTTTCATCATCTTCATTATTAGTTTCTGAGTCTAAAGATATCGTTTTCATTTTATCTTCAGAATTGCGATCATCTGATTCATACAAGTTGTCATAAACTTGTTAGGCATCATCATCACAAGATAGATGATCTACTTCTTCCAAATCTTTGGGACTTTGTAGATCGTATTCCTGTTTGTGCGAAGTAGTAACATACTACTTGCAAAGTAGTATTTCACAGCTAACAACATGTAAGGAGAGTCTGGTGGACCTATGTGATTTACAACTGCTGATTATCATTCTTACAGCTAAAGAAATAAACGTCTAAGGTGTTTGCTAAAGAAAACAATACAATAATATGTAATGTTGCATGCCCTAGTCAGGCAATTATGTAGGTGGTTTGTTTGCAAACTATAACATTTAAATAAACCTAGGGGTCTCTCAGGGCTCTAGTCTGAGTCTCTCAGGCCTTTAGCGAAGGTTAATTAATTGTAATCAACTTCAAAACAAATATAAATTATTATGGATTGTTATTGAAATACAAGCTGAAGGAGGATATAGTTGCAATGTTATAAGTACTTATCATTAAATGATAAATTTGTAATAGTTGATCGAGAATCACCGGGCACACCACCTGAAACTCCTCACTGCTACCCAGAGAGGACGTCGTGGTGACCTTTACGACGCGGGCAACGGCACGCAGCTACCACGAGTGGAAAAGGGTATACTAAGCGCGGCCGAGTCGCCCGAACCCCAGTGCTGACAACTGGACCTGGAAGATGACAAGGTATTGGCCTTAGTCACAAGGGAAAACCACGAAAAACCCTAAATCAGGGGTTTGCTCGACCATACAAATAGTATGCAATGTAATGTTTACGAGATAACTTGTGTTGTCTCAATTTATGAAATACGTAATACCATAATAAATTACCTAATTGAAAAATTAATTTCTACTATTAGCATGAAGTAGATAAAAGCAATCTGATAATTTACAATCGACAGTATTAACAACTTATTTTAATTTATTTTAATATTTATTATGCAAAGTATGCGTGCAGAAGCTAATTTATCGACTTACCTCCTGTTAATAATAATAATAAATGTTTGTATATAGGTTTCCAATACACGTTTCGTCTAGATATACGAGTCAACTATTTTGCAGCTACTTATATGTCTGGGCTAACATTACATTTTCCTTATATTAACTCGAAAAAATCAAAAGAACCGCGATAGAAAACGTATCGCTTAATATTCCGAGAAACTGCAAATAACAACACTAGGTACTACGTAAATTGAATGTTGAAATGATTTTGAACGATTATGGGTAGATTAAAGAAACATGAAACTTATCAGAATCATAAATTTATACTGATGCAAAAGCAAATAACTAAATGAAAATGCACAAAAATTTCATGAACCAATAGCACTGTTGAATGAAATCATAGAAGATACCTCAAAATTTGCCACTCGTGCTCTTTTATCACCTGTAATTTAATTGTGAGTACTGAAATATATTTTAGTATCTATGTTCACTTGTCGGGCAAAGTATGTGTATTTTAGCTTAACGGAAGTCTGCAACAGCTGGGACGGACAACCGGAAATGTCATATTTCTTTTACTTTCACTTAAATATTTTAAATCTGTTGGCCATATTCAGTCAGCATGTTACTGCTGGATATTTATTTTCACTCCAGCACGCACTCAATTATACCAATGCGACCACAGTTGTGACTTTTAGTTATGCCAAAAAATTCAAATTTTAAACGACTTTAATTTATTTTAAATTGAATAAGTAAAATTTATTACGAAAATTTCACCTAGTTAAGAAAGTGCTTCCTTTTCAGCATTATCTTTTCGTTTCTAAATGACGGTTATATTTTACAAGAGAGTGGAACTCTGTAGATGAAATTTCCAGAAGAAAGTAATCGAAAAAACTGTCGGCCGTCAGAGACGTTCATGGTGGAGCTACCCGCGCGTCTGAAAGAAGCTCGGTGTTAGCTAATTCACATTCCATGGCCAGTAAACGACAGAAATCAGCGGCAAAGCATTGTTCGAGTGACTGCTGGACTGCTGGCTTATTTACAAGAAGTTCGAGAAAATGTGGATTTCCAGAAAAATCCGTGCTACGTCATTCTCGCCTATATAAGCGAGTGGAACAGCAAGAGTAGCAAACGTTTAGGATGGAGAGTTGGGAGTTGAACGAGCAGTTTGAGTGTGTGTGTATCGCGAGAAACATCTATATGAAGAAACAGACAAAGAGAGCAGTATAGGTAACTGAAATATAGAAAGGAGTGTTTCAGGTTTAAGGGAGGACAGATCAGCTTTTAATTGTAAGAAAACGAAGAACTGTAGATTGTGCTGACAATAAAAAGAGAACTGTGTTTTTGTGTTTCAGTTTCAGAAGGCAAAGTGGCAGAAAAAAAGTAATTGGAATTGTCATCTGTCATTAAAGGCTTTATTTGAAATAATCCTGGATTTCATATTTGAATATAGTTTTTGCATTTTGAGCCAATTTCGCATTTAATTTGATTTTCAAAACATTAAAAATGGTTTACAGGTGATGAAAATTCAAATGCAGGGGTACAAGCCTTCATTAGCATTTCACGCTATATTGCATTTGCGAAAAATTACCATCCCTAATAACTATTGACTAACAGTTGCGCGTTATCTCACCCAATAAATGCATCATCACGTGCATAATACATTGGCCATATAGGCCGATTAGTCTACAACAAAGATTAGACCATCCATCGTTTACTTGGTTTGTGTTCTATTGCTGCTTATTTGATTTGAATGGGGGTATTACTTTATAAAACTTCACTCGTGTTTCTTTCTTGTTTTTTTGTTTTAAGGCCTCAACTTAATGTACCGCATATTTGTTGCAACATAGATAATTTATTTTTAAAATCATTTTCAGATTTATAGCTGACATAAGTTTTCAAAATTTAAAACCAGTGACTTGCTCTAATATAATATAATTATTACAATTTTGGTTCAAACACTATATTCGCCTTGGAACGCCATTGGTTTTGTTTTATTTTTCGAAATTTTAAAATTACAATATAGTCTGCTCTTTTCAGCTCGTCCTAATTTTACTTAAAATTACCTGGTCATCTGCAAATAGCATCGTCTTAAGTATAAATTTTGGTGCAATATGAATGACTGCATTAATTTTAAACATTCTCTCTCTAATCACGCCATCTATATAAATGTTAATATAGAACATAAACTGCAATCCTGCCTTACATCCTGATATACATATATCTGTCTGCTATACCTTCCATTTCCAGTATGTACGCTGATTGTTGTATCTTTGTATATACCCATTAGTAGTTTAATTAAATGATTTTAATGTCCTCTTCGAGGCATAATTCCCATAGTTTTTCCCTACTTACACGGGCAAAAGCTTTTTCATAAGCTATGTGTGTTTCAAGATTAAATTGCCCTCTTTTTCCTATTATCTGTTTAAGTGTACAGGATCGTCATTTTTTTAAACCATTTTGTTCTTCTGATATGACTTGTAATCTTTTACTTAATATCCTTGCATATATTTTATATCCTGTATTTAAAATACTTTATCCCCTATAATTTTGACATCTGTTTTTAGCACCTTTTTAAAATATAGACAACTCGGGCATCCGACCAGGATCTTGGAATCTGACACGCATTCCAAAAATTATTAATTAATGCAAAAGTCTTTGATTCGGTATCGGCCCACCATATTTCCATAGTTCTGCATTTATTCCATCTTCTACTTTGAATAGTATATCTCAAAAACGAAAAATCTGTTAAATACTAAACTTGGTATTTAATTTCAGCGAGTTCTAAGAATGTCTCACGAGTATTGTCAGAACTACTTTTTATATTAAAAATACGTATTTCGTTAATCTTGATTTTTTCAGAACTGGCTTGATTGTAATTAAAATACCACATGTTTAAGATATTTGCATAGAAAATGAAATGCATATCATGTGTTTTTGGTCCTTTTCATTCTGAATGAGAGAATGTAGGCATCATTAAAGCACATAATTTGTCACTTTTTGTGGTATTAACAATTTCGAGATATTCTGGGAATTTGAACTTTCCAATATTTGTTTACTTTTTTCACTTGGGAAGTCGTTTTTCTATTTTTTTTCGCGGTCACATAGAGAGCATACAATTTCAAAACTATCACATGATTATCGCCTTACTGTATCGCACAAAGAAATGTATAAATGTAATTGAAAATGTATCTGGATTTATAGAAGTAGCTTTCGTAAGAATGGTTTATGGAAGAGTGAGTGAGAAACTGACGTGAATGCGACACACCAGAATTTGTTTAGTGGAATTTTTGCACGTAAGCAAGGGTAAGCGAACATTACAGGGCTACCAAAGTGCCTGCTACTGGTACAGGTTCACCAGATTTGCTTCTGGTTTCGCTCACATTAAATGATTTACTGCATCACAAATGATTGCAGTTTGGTCGTTCATTTTCATCGCTGTTTTGCTTTTTCATTGGAGGAAATAATTGGATTACAATATGCAGAATGACGCAACAATTATTTTCCCATAGGCAGGACGTCAGTTCATATCCCCTCCACTGGGCCACGAACATTGTGTGTACCTACTGGTTGGTAACACTGCCCGTTGAAAATGTGGATACTTTTATTTTCTCACAGCATTAAGCGTGTGTGGGATTTAAATATTAACGTTCGTTCTATGCCACTGCCTAGATCACCAGCAATTTGATTTTGGCGTGTGGAGTCGAAATATCAAGTTGGCATTAACTTGCATTAAACATGACATTTGCGACTCTTTAATTATGCACCAGGTGACCAATATATAGGTAAATTATATAAAAGTTATTTTATTGTGATATCATTATTATTTTTTTATTTATAGGCTGTTGAATTTGACATTTCTAAAGTGGGTGTGGCGGTTTAAATGCCACTTAAATGTGCACCAAATTTGCCCCCTAAGGTACCCACTGCAATGTTCAATGTTTGTGTGTTAGATGCTATAATGTGGCCATTGAAAAACTAGAGTGTGCAAACCATGTTCAATAATGAATGGGAAGTTTTAAAGCTGCAGTGCAGGAAACTGCCCCAAGTACAACAAATTCTGTATACTGTTTTCCTCTAGTTAAATTGTTCTTTGTAAAATTATTATTTCATAATAATAAATACTGAGTTAAAAATATTCAAAACTTAGAAGTTGAGTTAAAAATTAATTAAAATAATTAAAGTACAAATTACATGTATTATAGATTCAGATTAATAAGCATTTACATGAAATAGTTCATATGCATTTTGGTGTTATGAATTTCTATTCCACAGTAAACTACTTTTATCTTTCTTTTTATTAATGGATGAAACATCCTGTAAACCGACTTACTTTAGGTGTAAAACATTGATATGTATACAGTGATTGGATAGTTATGATTTCAAACAAATTGGCTATATCTACCCAAATATAAGATTTTTTGTCAACTGAGGAAAAAATACATAAAGAAAGATCGAATTTGAAAAACTACCTAAAAATAAATCATCTAAATCTTTTGTACCTTGTGTTGTCACATTCACATAAAAAATAAATACACATATAAACATTGTGACGCCGGCCGCCCGTCAAAGAGACGCTCAAGGTCAAGCTGCTTCATACCACTCCTTGTAAATACCCCGACTGTCTGCAATAGAGTGGTAGTACAAGCGCGGCAATTTCCAGAAAGCTCGAGAAACTGTTCACCTGCTGGGCTCCTTTACGAAAAGGTGGATTTCGAGAAAAATCCATGCTACGTCATTCTCGACTATTTAAGCGAATGTAGTATTGAGAAAAGCCAGTTTTTTGTAGTTGAACGGGCTGTTGTTAGTTAAGCGTGTTTAAATGAATGTGAGTGTAGCGTTGGAAGCACGTTTGGGACAGAAAGAAGATATTAATGAAGTGTGTGTTAGGGTTAGAAGAGTTGTGAGTTGAAAGATGACAAATGGTAGATTGTGTTAGCAGTAAAAAAGGGACTGTAGTTTTGTGATTGAATTTTAAGGGAAATAGTGACAAAAAAAGTAACTGGAGTGATGTGTCACAGTATATAAATTCCTATTCACGATTAATATTTGAACAGAAACTGTTTCAGATCATGCAATAAGAATTTAGTTAAATACGGAAACTACATTCTGAAGTTGTGTGTACAGGAGTAGGAAAACTTTTAATGTGGGTATTAATGTGACGTCCTGAGGTAAAGGTCGTAGAGGGTTAAATCAGGAGAACGAGGGGGAAGGGATAAAAGAAAAGGTTTCCAAAACAAATGCACATTAGAGTAACTTAAAAATAACACTCTTCAAGAAATTACTGATATTTCTCAGAGGGAACCGTCGAGCATAATTCACAATTTCAAGCAGGTGCCAGAAATGCTTGAACAACGAAGGGAGGCATTTCCAACATCTGCTGGCTTTAAATGCGTGAGTAATTTACTTTTCTTTAAAAGTGTTTATGTTATGTGTGTTAGGAACAACTTATGCATTACATTAACTACGGACTTTCTGTTACTCACGCCGCCGACATAGCAGTCAGCCTTGCCAGCCGACATCAGCCACATTGGTTCCACCAAAGATTGCTTAACATACCCAGAGAGCCAATAAACTAAGTACCACGTGTGCGGTACCATTTGTCTTAGCATGGCGCAGATATAATCATTTTTATAATACTTTTAAAGGCTTTATTTGCCAAATTTGTGGTTTTAACTCATCAATTTGGTAGCTATTCGCACAAGCCGTAAGAAATGCCTTCCTGTTGTTAAAGGTGATTTTTGGAGGAGGTCTCTCACATTTCTGTGCCTTAAGCCCACCTAATTTGAGGCATTCTGGCCTTGAATCCTCCCCATCTCCATTTAAATGTTCTTGCGCTTGCAGCCCCTCCATTTCCGCCGGTATATTTGAGTCATCTTGGCCTATTTTGTTGTGTATGTCCAAGTCTTATACCATACAGCAATACTGGGAGGCACAGGTGATATGTGACAGGTGTCCGGTCTGCTGAATCGTCTTCAGTGGCCTTCTTTTCTGTACGTTCTTGAGACCCAACGAGGCCTAGTTACTTTTTGGTGTAAGAACAATTTGGTAACTGCTTGGCATTCAAGCCAGATTTATTCTAGTTACGACATAGATTAAATCAATATAAACGACTAGCCTGCTGCGATTTCCATGACAACCGAACATTTAACTAGTTCCCGGAATTGTATCCAGACTGTCGCGAAGTCGATGTTCGGAAATACTCGTAGAAGCAAATGAAGCATGTTCATTTGAAGTTGTTGCTTTTTTATCTGTTTTCCATGCAAAGAGAATGCCATCTCAAACGGCATAATTTATGCAAATGTTATCTCGTTTAACATGAGGTAATAGACGAATAAGTGTGTGAAAGAATAATATGTATAGAGTAGAGAACGTCATGTGACTGCAAGGCATCAAACTTTTAATTACTTTATAGTCTTCTACACGCTTCTGTGTACAAATAATTTTCTCACAACTTTCCTTTTTAACATACATATAGCTATAATATTTTAGGTTACATGAAATATTTACGTTTTTATTGTTATTCAATGTTCTGTGCCAGTTATCAGAAAGAATACGAACGATTTCTTAATTGATTAGAAAATTAAATATGTTGCGGTAATGATACCATGGCTGAAATGGGGCTTGGACCTATTAATTAAGTTGCCGACCTCACGCCAACTTACGTAGTCAGAGATTGGTGATCATTTACTCGATTAGGAGAGGTGATCGGACCGGTAAGGATGCTATTTCCTTCAACAGAAATGTTGCTTTCGTGGTCGTAACCGCTACCTATCGCTACACCTTAATTTGCTCAAGTTGCTGAGTGGGTACTAGTCCTATACCGGGGACAAATCTGCATCCCCATGGATGGGATTGAACCTGGAACCAGAGCTCCATGCTCTAGCATTGGCAGAATTGGCTCAAAAGGCTCACTCCACTGACATGCATTCTTGCCTTACTGCACCGGGCACCACCTCCTTTCACTGCTGTACCTTTGGTTCAGACACGCCTCACGCAGTGGCGAGTGTGGCTTTGTCTGTTTCATGAAGAGTGGTGGAGAGAATTTTTTGTATATTAAAAAAAGCAGGAAAGTTTACTGTTTAATATATGGATTTCAATTTTCAAATATAAAGTATTACAATATCAAACGCCACTATGATTGGAAGCATAAATCAAACTTTGGTGACCTTACAGGCATTTATTTACAATTTCAAAAAGTACTTTCTAAATACTCCTATTTGTGAACATAAAGGGGACCATATGATTTCACTTTTTAACGGTTTAGATGATTAGTTTATTTAATATAAGTTATTGTACTTTCTGTTTCAAAGTTTGAACACAATATTGAGTTTAAAACCAAATAATTTATTATTTTAAGTGAGGTCTAAAAAGGACATTTTGAAAACCCATGTTCTTAGGGATACATAACTACCGCAATTTTATTTACAGATCTTACAATTTTTAGGAGACGTAAAGTAGTTAATAATGAAAAATATGGGCAGAGTAGATTTTCTATACAGAGAAATATAAGCTCGAAAAAAAGTTGCGTATCAGAGAAAGATATTATTCCACTTAGAATGCATGCTTTTTAATTTTTAAAAATTTAATATATTACAGATAAAACTTCTCCTTCCACTCACTTTGTTAAACTAGATGACTTGTAAGGTCACAAAAAATTTCAGTCGTCTAACTTAGGCAGTTTCTGAGAAAAGTGTATCCAAATCCAAAAAATTTAAACTTTGGAAAAAAGTAAACGTGTTTTTTGGCTAACTTGCCAAAATTTAAAGCAAAGCATTCCTGCAGAATAATCTCCTTGCAATGGTTCTTGATTCTTCTTCCTCTTCAAGCTCCTTTTCTTGATTCTACCTTCTGGTTAATTCCTGAGCAAACTTATGTAGTTATAAAGTTGTAGCAAATTGTTGCTGATACTGTTATTTAAAAGGGGGTTACCCAGTAGTCGCCATATTTAAATCTTCATTTAATGGGCTTAAATATTAAGAATACCTCTATTGTAATACATCACTGGATTCGTAATATTTGGAAAATATATATATATATATTTTTGAGCCATTCACGCGTAATCCCTTAAGCTTTGGTTTTAACTATGCAACGTTTTCTCCACGTATTGTTTGGTTGTAGCAAGATGGAGACGAATATTGTTCAATTCATTTTGCTCCTTTATACACAGAATCATCTTGTTAATGCTACTTATGACTTAACTAACATGCAGAATATTTTGTTCCGTCTTGTTACGTGGGGAAATTCTTAGGAATGCAGTAGCCAAGGTCAACGCGGTCACGGTGGCCAATGTTAACACTAAGGGTAGGGAAATGCATACTCCAGTACCGCTCTTTGAAGAAAATTTCAAACTCAACTTTAAAAATAAAAAATAGTGAAATAAATAGAAGTACGTTATATTTTCGCGTTGAAACCGAATCTGCGGTATTTCCGACCGCACTAAAGGGCTTCTACTGTATTTCAGAAGTACCTTTATATGGCATATCTAAGTTCTAAGGTTGTAGCTTTTATGCAAAATTCAACGTAATTATGTTATGAGTAATTGTTATCGTGATAATTTGATTACACTAATGAAATAATTTAGGTAATTAGTAGCAATATTTACCAACAATAAAGGCTGTTTATAATTCTGGTGTACCGTTTACTCCGCATATACATTAACGCGCAAAAAGCAATCTACCAAGCCGCACTCGGCGTGTGATGCGACGTTAATAGGATGTTAATAGGACAACTTCCCACTGCGGTGGCTGGCCAATCATTACTTCGTCTGCAATGCGTCATCAACTGCCCTTTTTAAAGCACTTAATTTACTTAGGTTTTAACACATCGAGTTAGTGGTTCGATAGCGGTTCTCGATTCTGAGGCATACGATAATTGGATGTGGAAATACCGCGTCACACGCGAAATGTGATATTGGATATTGATATCAGGCATGTAAGAAACGTTCTACATAAATTAGATTTGTTCTGTACCTTTAATGTCGAAGTTCAACATTATCCATTTACTTATCTTCGCTGTAGGTATGAGATCTACAATGCCTTGTTAAAGCAAGCCAATGAAAATGCTTCACGGGAAATTCGAAACACAGGATGTTCCAATTGAAGTGACAGTAAAAGCTTAAACCCCTTCCGCTGTGTTGTTGGCAGGCTGAGAACAGCCCGAGGAGTGTCTTACGTGTAACTGCCTTTTTAGGGCTTAACCACTTTCATGACAGAATGTGGGGTTTTGAAGGGTGGCATGTGAAAATGAGGTTGTGGGCAGACAGGAGGTAGTCAAATATGCTCCTCAGTGCTTGCTAACAAATGTAAACACAACACTGAATGGCGTCAGTGGATAATAAAGCGGAGAGATGATTGCGCATGCGTGTAATTGCGACACTAGCGCTGCGGTGACAGTCCTAGTACTTAAGGTATGAGCCTGGCATCTTTACAGTGTGTAGAGCAGGCGTGTCAAACAGCACTCGCCAAGTGTGAAAATATTCCCCTATTTCCCCTCCCTTCAAATCGGAAAACGAGAAAAACAAAGCGAAAACCGGTTCTACCAGCGCGTGCTACTGCAGTTAAGGAGGGGTAGACCCCTCTCTTCACACCCTGGGAGTGATGTTTGACATGCATGGTGTAGAGCGATGTTCGTAAGTTTACAGATCTACTGTTAACCAACTTAGTTTTGCGAACAGAAGGGTTTAATTGAATGTAAACAGATAAGAAATTTGGGAGCATAAATGGAATATTCCAGGAGAGTTACTAGTAACAAATTCTGAATGAGAACGAAAAGAGAAACATCCAGAAATAGAAAGCTCTTTGGAAAAGCTAAAAGAAAAAGTGAGAGAGACAGAGAGAGAAAATCAGAGCGTTTGCTTACATCCACTGAACCACTTCATTACACTATTTCCCCCAAAAATGCAATACTGAGATTTCACTTGAACTACATGTTCTAGACTGCCTGACTCCACAAAATAAACAGTTTTAGAAACAGGTCTGTGTAAGTGTATGTGTGTGTGTTTTTTTTTTTTTTTTTTGGGGGGGGGGTATAGTTTCTGAAGGCCTCTTCATTGTGAACACATTTTGTATAAGATAGACAAAACCATATATACAAAAGTTTTAGATCTTGCAAAAGCACACAATTTATGTGAAATTATTTTTCTTGTGAACAGTGGAAGGAACGGCGTTTAGGCGTGTTTTCTCTGGTTTTCCGGTTTACCCCATCACTCATTCCACCAATTGCTTCATAATCAGCTTTCCATTCATGAATTTCACCTGCATTTTATATTATCCTCTTCCTCACTCTCATACCTGGTGCTGGGCTGACCACTCGCTTCCAGGTCTTCACTCTGTCCGGTCCATTAAAGAAGAAGAGTTATTCCGCGTATTGTTTTAAATTATTCAATACTGAAAAAGCATAGAGTTTATGTGAAATAACTTTTTCCTGTGGTGTTGTTCCCTTACAGTTATTAAATGCTTATATTTTTGTTAAATGGGAATTCGTTATTTTTTCTTTCTTTTCTGGTCATGCAATGAAAACGGAGTTAAAGGATTTCAGAAAATCCTGGCGTACTCTAGTAGCCCCATTGTACAATAAACGTGTGTAAAAACATAAACATTTGTAAAATAGTTTATACGAGAGGGAGCAGAAAAAGTCATGTGAATGCAGCACATCAGGTTTTTTTCCATAAATAGTATTGCAATAGTGACTGTATTGCAGCGTTACGTGCTCTGAGTAAATAAAGACAATCTGTTGTGTGTGCAACGTGACAAAGGCTTCTGTAATTTCTTTGTGTGTCCCTTTAGTGCCATAGGCGCATATCTTACAGAAGTAAACACAAGACTTACATAACAATGGGACACTTTTTCTGAGAAATCTCCACGGGGCTGGTTTAGCAATTAAATACCATTCTTTCTCATGCAGGTGCTCAGAAAAAAGCTTGAGTGTGCATGTTTGCGCGGAGGGCACGTTATTTGCCCGTTTTCACGCCTCGCTGGTGGTGGCGCTGTCATCGCCATAGTATCTACTCCCGAGGGACGCCTACAAACAACGGGTGGGCGGATAGGAAAGTAACAGTCCCTTTCCAGTCCACTAGCCTTATCTGTAACAGGGGTATCCAAATGTGCGGCATGTGAAATGTCTCATAATGCAGGCTCTAAACTTTAATCACCAGTCTTACTTCGGCTTGTGGAAATCGGCAGATTATATTTTTACGAATATACTTGAATTATTTCCTTCAAAATAAAATATAATTGGACCGCACTTTAGAATGTGGAACTGAGGTGTTTGTAAGTTTGTGATCCTCCCGCACCCTTTCGTCAGGCTCAAACTGTCAGATTATTGAAATACACACTTTTCGGCACGTAATTACCCCACCATACCTTAATCTGACGCGTTCAAGTATTTCTAGTATCGATTGCTTTTTTTCCTTCTATTCTGATCGGCTGCACTAGAGGCGCTAGCCTATATTTAGAGCTTACACATACAGAATGTCCCCCCCCAAAAAAAAAAAAACACCGACAACGCTTACTATGTTGTGCGGGATGGCAAACTGATCGGTTTTCAAAGAGGAACCCCTGTCCGGAAACGAACGGTTGTGACAATTTATTAACATTGCTTTTGGTATCTTAATACGGGAGGTATGCAACCCTTTAGCAATCTGTGTACTGGGATGAGCAACCTAAGCTTAATAACATTCATGCGCATGCGCTAAATTCCTCCATAGAGTCCTTAGTGCGCATCATACTGCGTCGCTTGCATAGTTTTCAGTGACCTTTCTTAACAGCAGTGCACAGCTGCTGAAATGGGCAACTTGAGGATACTTTGATGTAAATGTGTGGAATCACCTCAACTCGCATATGCAAATCGATGGATTGGTAGAGGTGGACCATATATATATTGCACGTGCAATTGAACCTTCCAATACATCAGAGGGCCTTCAATCTTATGTGGATGAAGATGGATCAAGAGAAATTTGTAATGTGACTGATATACTAGAGTATTTGTTGCTTTCTCAAATGCATGAATACTTAAATCGTTAAAAATGGGGGCAGATATTTACCAGGAAGTTAACTTTGTTTAATTTTTGTGACCTTTTTAGGAAATTCCTTTCACGTTGTGGTTTACCCTATGTAATATAAATAAAAGAACACACAAAGCACTACTACTGTGTAGATTCAGAATTTCTTATTAAACAATGATTATTTCAGGAAACTTGCCACTATATCTGCTGTTTCTAGATTATGAGAAGACCTATGATATATTAGACACAAATTGTTGGAGATTCTCAGGTAATGAGATACCAAAAAATTTGATAAATTCTATTAAATCGCTACACTGTTCTTACCTTTAGAAATACTAACCTAAAATTTACTCCAGGATTAAGATAAGGATATATTTGCCTTCCTACATCAATAAATGAAATTATAATAGGAATGCAAGAAAACCTTATCGAAGACTGTTTACTTTAGAAGTAATGAATGTATTCCTTTGGCAGATGATCAGGCCCTAGTATCAAAAACAGAGTATGGCCTGCAAAAAATACTGCGAAACTAAGTATAATATTAGACAAAATAGCAATAAACAACAGAGTTATGGAACGGCTGAGTCACTTATATCTATGATACGAAATCTCAATAAACAAGATGGACGAACAGTTAATGTAAATTATAAAATTATGACTATATAAACGGTTTTACACGAACACATTCTAGAAATCAATAACTAGTGCATGAAAGATAAGAATACATTATATACTTTCCAAACTAGTTTTACTGTATCGCAGTGTACCGTGGGTCCTAAGAAGAACAGATAAAAGGAAACATTTGAAAGGAGATTTTAAGATCAACTCTGGCAAGGGGACAGGATAAGACATATTTTAACCGTATTATTGAGGATGAGACGGTTTCTATTCTAAGCTTCCAAAACCTAATGGAAAGATCAAGAGGCTCTGGAGATCGACCTTTATATGTTTAAAATAAATAATGTATGTAATCCTTAGACAAAAAGGAAGTCAAGAAACCTTATCCTAGAATCATCTATAGCACTGAATATTACCTGCATTGTGGCGTGCTTATTTAATCAAGTTTACTGTAAAGATAATAAGATACTTAGTGGAGGGTTAATCACAGATATTACACACGATAGGCCTTCTCGTGAACGCTTCTGCGTTCTTCACGGCCTGAGGAGATTTTCATACTGCAGATTCAATTATCGAAAATCATCGGACTTATCAAAAGTGAATAAATAGGTCTAAATATAGGAAAATCGAAGGAATCTCGATTAGGCTTGGCCCCGTAGCTCAGTCGGTAGAACACCTGCCTGCTGTGTAAGGGGTCCCGGGTTCGATTCCCCTCTGGGAGGATGGGAAGTTCTCTTTCACTAGATTTATCCCCTATGCTGTCTAGAGTCTGGAAGTATGATTGGCGGTATGGATGGATGGATGTGTGTGTGGTGGGGGGGGGGGGGATGGGGTGAATTTAATGCAAAAGGAAAAACAACAAATTAATGGAAATCTTAGGTTCAAAACCATCATAATGCAAGGGAATGTCATTGCTGTTGAGGAATTGTTCCAAGAGGTTCAAAGCCGCCAATATGACTTTCGATGTTAAAGGCAGCATATAAATGAAACATTACATTTTGATTCATTACCATTTGTTTAAGATGCTTTCATGAGGATTGAAATGTATATCGTGAATTTTATGGGAATAACCTATGAATTCCTCCTGATTCCCGATGACCTTTGCATAACTAGTAAACTGTAAGAGAGACACAGAGGGAGCAGCATTTCAAAGCAATCACATAACGACTAACCGTTAAAATATTTGACTGTCATTTACAGTATTTCCATGTTCCTACTGTACATACAAGGAAATATGTTTCGAAGTAGACAGAAGAATAAACATTTGTAAGAATATTTTGTATAAAAGAGAGTGGAGAAAGTCATTAAGTGCAGCGTATCAGACTCATCATTAGGCATACAATCAACCAGTCGTCTTCTAACGGAAAGAGGGAGACGAAATAGGAGAGAGGAAGATGACACCACCCCAGCATTTGCCTTAAAGGAAAACCATAGAAAAAACTACCAATAATCGAACCCGGGACCTCACAAATGCGAGCCTCACACGTTACCTGGATCCTCGGTGAATCACTGTTCTACTCAAAACTGGCAGCTCTCCTTGTGAGGTCTTGTACCTAGAACCACAGTGACGACACAATTTGGTTTATTGTAGAGGCTGTGGATGCAGATAATGTGATGAAATAGACAAGGCCACCACGTAGCGAATTCCCTTCACCGTTTCGTAATGAAGTTGCTAGATATAGCTTGCAGACTTCGGCTTCAGATGCTCCAGTGGGAATATTGACGCAATAATATGTTTACATGACCATGTTGATTCAATATTCAACATTAGTAGCGTGTCGCATTTCGAAAACGAATACCTTTAACACACAGCCTAATATCGGCAGCCAGGCAGGATGTGGAATTGCAACCAATCAGCTGGTGCACACAACTCAGTAAACACGGTTCGTGGCCTGCAATAGAACAGTGTCGCTAATAAGAGGCCTAGCCAGGGAATTCTGCAGCTTCTTGCTACTACATATTTACAATGCCAAAAGACGTTAACATGTGAGCATATTTTACATGGGAAACTGTGGTTATTGCTCCACCCTGAAGTACCCTACATGGAAAATTTGTCGAAAATTTTGATTTTCTTGAAAATGGCTCTAACGATTTTGATTAAAATGCCACGTGTTTGAGATATTTTTATGACAAACGAAATGTATGTCTTGAATTTTCTGGTTATAGCCCATGAAGTCCTATTTACTCTGGATGACTTTTGAATAACTCGTAAACCGTAAGAGATAGATAAAATCTTACTGTACAAAAATGTAGATCTTGCCCAAAACACACAATTTATGTCCAAATACCTTTTTTAGAGTAAACCATTTTGGACCATTTTGTTATTTCTGTTAAGTTTTGGAGAACTTACACTTGTGTCAAATGGAACATCGTTGTTCATTTTTTATATGTTAACAATGCAAACAGAACGGACTTTGAATGCTTTAAAAGGTCTGACTATCGCTCAATGCCTACTGTATTTCCATACTCCCATTGCACGTGAAAGAAAACGAGGAATAAGATAATTTCTGCAAATATTTATCTCAACTAAGACGAAGAAGATAGAAGAATAATAGTTTGTAAGAATGGTTATACAATAGTATAGAAAATCATGTGAAAAAAAAATTGTTTTAGCAAGATCTACATTTGTTGTATAGTAAGATTTGGTCTATCTCTTACGGTTTACCAGTTATGCAAAAGTCATTTAGAGTAAATATGACTTTATTGGATATAGCCAGAAAATTCAAGATATACATTTCAATATACAGCATTTTAATGAAAATCGTTAGAGCCATTAAACTTAAATTCTAACTTTGGTTTTCAACCGACTTTTCGTTTTTGAGTTGTGCTGTCTACAGACTGACAGACAGACAGACAGGCACAGACAGACAGATAGACAGAGACTGATACGCACACACGGACCTTTTTCTAACAATGTTTTTGTTTTTTAGATTCAGGGGCCTGAAAAAAGATATTTCCAGTGAAATCTCATCGCATTTTTGGGTGGAATACAATACTTCCTCTATTTTACTATACGTACTAGAGAAAGTAAAGAGAATTTTGTAAGTATTTCACAGGAAGAAAAATGTCAATAATTTAACATAAAGAATTGAAAGCCAAAACCTATATTTAATTTGTCCTGTGCCATTTAGCTATGGCTCCCTATAACTTCATTTATAACGGCATTAACCAGAAATGTCTCGAAAATTATTAACTCTGCAATAAATATGTTTTGCATAAACTGCTTGCTTTAGGACGATCTAAATTTTTGCGGTAAAATTTTGTGTCCCATATCCTCGTTGTAAACAAGGAAACGCGTCTTAAAACAGTTCTATAGATGTACACATAAATTCACATGTAGTAGATAGAAGAATAAGCGTCTTTAAGAATGGTCTTACGATGGTGATTAGAGAAATAGGTATTTTACTCTCACCTTAATAGCTGTAATCGGCATGCCTTTATGGAACACCCTGTACGTGTAGTTGTGTTGCAATGGACAGAACGGAGCTTTGCAAAGGGACAAGCGCACGTGTACAAAAAGTAAAAGCGAAGGGCACAAAAACAAGCAGTGCAAATGTTTAACTTACTAATTAGAGTAGGGCATTATTAAAATAAATCCACGCCACTGAAGTACTCGCCACTCGGAACTACCCCCTCCCTCCCTCCCTTGCTGAGCTGTGTATCAATGCGATTAAACGCGAGGGGGTGTATGTTGCAGATTATATCCGTATATCACGTGACTTCTATTTACACCCCTCTTGTGTTCCTTTTCGGCTGTGTATATCACTATTATACAGCACGACCAGGTAGATAAAAATAATGCGAGATATCCAGGGAGCTCATACCTTTACAAGTGTTGAAAATAGCTTCAAGAAATCTATACTTAGTTCACAAAGTAAGTGCCGAACTGGTCGCGAATTGAGCGAACTATACAAGGCTTCTCTCCTCCATAGCACATTTCTTGTTATTTATAAGGCACTTCGTTACATAATCATTTCTTCGGCTGGTTCTCTCACCTTGTTATTGAAGACAATTCAATCAAAATACAATCATAATCAAACTACATTTTACATGTAAAAATGTTCGCAATATAAGACATTTTCATTACAAATGAATTTAACTCCTTGAATTTTCTGAAAACAGCCTTTGAGGTTTCTTCATCTCTATGACTTCAAGAATAAGTGGTAAACCGTTAGAGGAAGATAATCTTTTGCAGAAAGAAAAGAAAGGAAAGAGAGTGAGTGAGCGATTGAGTAGGGTTTAAGGACCCGTTGACAGCTAGGTTATTTCTTTTTGGGTGTCTTTCTCTCCTATCCATACAGCCATTGTCTTATAGAATTTTAAATTTGTATCCTTTCGGTACCTTTCAAGGTACCAGTTATTATTCCATAATTATATTCAAATTTTTTCAGTTTGTCACTTATTTCTTCGTTGCTTGTTTTAAATATCACATTAAAGCCCAAGTAACTAAACGTTCCCAACTGTTCTAACACTTTTTCTAACACTCTTTGAACTGTTTGTTTTCCTATAAATGCCAAGATCTTTGACTTTTCTACTGATATATTTAAACTATAACCCTGGATCAATTTTTGTAGTTTGTCCATATTTATTTGCAGCTCATTCTCTGAGTACAAAAAATGGGGACTAAACATCAACATATCTAAATCGAAATATTTGCTGATTGAAGACAGTAAATAACATTTGGAAATTGAAGGAGGAAATAAAATTAAATGCTGCAATGTGGAGGGGGGGGGGTTAAAATAAACAATGAAAAATATGTAACTCTAAGATCAAACACAGAAATAATAAAGGGAAATACGCAATTTCAACACTAAATGGGATTCTATGGGACAAAAATATTAGCAGCAGAACAAAGAGACACTTTTATAATAGCATTGCCAAAAGTATAATAACTTATGACACTTATACATACCACACAAATTAATTTACTGACAACAGAAATAGACTTCTCGAGGCGACCAGCGAGAATTTCTTATATACGAAAACAACGTCATTAGGAATTTTATGGGAATAAAATCAACAATTTTGGATGAGATTACGTTAACATAATTGAAATGGCGTGGATCTGTGAGAAGAATGCTTTAGGATATAATACCACAGAATGTATTGGAATATGTACCACAAGGGAAAAAAAAAAAAAAAAAAAAAAAAAAAAAAAAAAAAAAAAAAAAAAAAAAAAAAAAAAAACCGGAGAGGGGACGACCACCAAGAACTTGGATGGATGTCACACAGGCAATGAAGAGACTGAATTTGGAAGACGAAGACTGCAACAACAGAGAAGAATGAAGAAATTCTATCGGAAGATGTGTTACACTAAAAAGCCAATTAAATAATAACAACAACAACAACAATAATAATAACAATAATAATAATAGTGATAATGATGATAATAATATACATATATAATATATATCCATCGTAAACCAAAATTAACTGATCTTACATACGCAGCATACGATATTATGTTGTAACTTTTGATCCAGTTTTCTTGATTGGGGGTGATATTGAGTACTTCGATAAAATCAATCCTGAAAGAAACCGAAGCAGTGCAAAATGAATGTGTGGCTGAATATCCTGCATCACCAGGTGTTGATGAACATCCTAATTGCTGAAGACAGGAGCATCTTACGTCGGGGACTGTACAAGAACTTAGCGTTTCTGTGGCAGATGCTTGTGGTCGTGTAGAAATGCAAATGTAGCTAGCAAGAATACTTGAGGCTGCTCCCCCCTTCCCCTTGCTCTTTAGCCCAAGTTCTTGGCTGCCTCTGGACAAGGTTTGTCGCTTTCCCTAAAAGGTGCTGGCTGCTACGTACTACCTCAAGGCAGAAAAGCTTCATCTCAAGACGGAGCTAATGGCTTCAATCAGAAACATAACCTAAACACTAATTAGCAACTTTATAAATGTTTGTTTACATATATAACGGCACTACTCAAAGCGGATATTCGTCCTAAGGTGTCTGAAACTTCGTCCATCATATCGTGTTTTCTCTACGTTTATGCTCTTGATTACGTCATCAACTTTAAATACATGGCTAAAGAGATAGGTTACGGTGCGAATCGGCGTTACGTAGTAATGGTAGTCTGTATTGGCTAACATTCTATACCACCATGATAAAAGTGTATCTTCTATATGAATTCAACGAGTAATTCTTCTGGTTGTTTAGAATATGGGTGTATTGGGAGATTCTGGTTTTACTTTATTGGGCCATGACTGGACTAGGAGAATTACGTCACTGCAGTTTGTTGGCCATGCTTTAAATGCTCCATCACCAAAGATTTTTGGACCATGCTATGCCTGGGAACAACATTGAAAAATTGTAGAGACGCATAAACACTAAATGTCACTAAATTTGAGCTTAAAAGATTTTAAGGAGAGTGCGACAAATGTTTTTCATAAAATTTTTTATTAAAATATAAATTACGAGTATGATTAAGATAACCAAAACGTTAATCTTACATTTTATATATGTAACCTGAAGTTATAATTCGTTATCTTTACCACTTATAATTTATTTCCATAGCTTAACTTTATATCAGCTTACATTATCATACATAAATGCTTTCATTACGTTAGAGTAGACTGGATGATGGGTTATTATTAAAACTATTGTATGTAAGTCAGATATTTAATTTTCATTGTGTGGAGTTATGAGAAACAAAAGAAATACTTGCAAAAGGGTGATGTCAAAAATATTGAAAAGCCATACCAACAACAGGAAGTATTTTGTAAACCCCTTAGATCCCTGAGTCGAAAAAAGCACTTTCAGGAGAAGATCCGCGCGCGCGTGTGTTTGTGTGTGTGTGTGTGTGTGTGTGTGTGTGTGTGTGTGTGTCTGTGTGTGTGTGCTTGTCTGTCAGTCTTTGGACAGCATTACTCAAAAACGACAAGTCGGTTAAAAACCAAAGTTGGTATTTAAGTTTAATGTCCTTCAAGGGTGCGTCCCGAAAATTTTGAAGAAAATAGCCCCACCCTAAACTACCCTTTACAAGCAACATTTTTATTTTCTTGAAAATGGCTCTATTTTAATTAAAATACCATATGTTTAAGATATTTGTATGACAAATGAAATGTATATTTTTAATTTTCTGGCTATAGCCTATGTAGACCTGTTTACTCTGGATGACTTTTCAATAACTCGTAAACCATAAGAGATAGACAAAATTTTACTGTACAAAAAATGTAGATCTCGCTAAAACACACAATTTATGTCTAAATACATTTTTTATAGAGTGAACTGTTTCGGAGACATTCCTTGTTATTTGTGTCAATTTCGGAAAACTTAGAACTTTCGTGAAATGGAACATCGTTGTTCATTTTTTATATGCTAAGCGTGCAAAGAGAACGGGATCTCAAAGTTTTAAGATTTGACTGTTACTCAAAGCCTGCTGTATTCTAATATTTTCCTTGTACCCAAAGGAGATAAACAATAAGGTAATTTCTGCAAGTGTTTCTCCACTAATATGAATATATAGGAATGAGAGCCTGTAAGAATGTAGAGAAAGTCATGTGAGTGCAACTCATCTGATTTTTTCTAAAAATGCTTTTGTTTTTGTATTCAGGGGGCCTCAAAGCATATATTTACGGTGAAATTTCGACATCGAATTTTTCGGAGGAATACAATACTTGCCCTACTTACTATACCAGTAGAGAAAGTAGACATGTAACCCTTAAGGGCTATTTCCTCTACTAAGCAACTAAATTGAAATGTGAATGCAACTCATCATATTTTTAACAGACATAAAAACTCTAATTTGACCGAAAAATTCGTGAGTTTCTTCAGTCCCTGCCCTTTAGCTACTTCCTACTTTTGTTAGTTTTAGTGGTTTATGTGTATTCGCTATTAGTGATTATCTCATTTTAGAAGAGACGTTGAATTCATTAACTAAGAATATATTCATAAAGCAAACGCGGAAATTGTAGGCTTCCTGGAAAGTTCCAAGATGTGTTCATTATTTCGGCAATTGTGCGAAACAGCCAGAGGCCATATGACGTCATTAGCACGGCCTGCCGTGTTTCACATGTAGTCATACGTTCATTACACTTCAATTTCCTAGCTAGGCTCCGACCTCAAAGCTGCTGCTGATTAGAGCCTATCTTTGCGCTAAGTTGGCCACCGTGGTGCGAATATAAACAAACAGACAAGCTTGTTGCCTCTAAGTGTTACACCCTGCACTGTAAACCCCGATCTTACGCTCTAAGTCACATCACAAAGATAAGCGCATGTAGATGAGGTAAATGCGAACAACTCACCCGAATTTATTCATACATTTGTGATACAGGGTGTTTTTCTCGTCCAGCGTTCATAGGCCACCATAGAAGTTGTGTAAAAATTCAGCATCTGGCAGGCTTATCGGCAGGTATAAATGAGACGAAACTCACAGTTTTTCAATCAGTTTGCCATCCCGCACGACATACTAAGTGTTGCCGTTTAGGGGGTGGGGGCAAATCCCAGTGTATCACTTGATACAGAAAACAATGGAGATTTCCATAGAGAAAAGAAACAAATCGACTTTTTGACCTCAGAAACTACAATGCGCCCTTAAGGAAATAATCCAAAACAGAGGAACAAGTGAGCGAGAAACAATCTTATCGGAAATATCTACATCAGCGCCTCTTGTATCAGTAGTTAGTGGGATCAAGTGAAGCTAAGACAAGGATTTTTAGTTCTATGGTGAACAGTATTTTGGAAGCCACTAACAAAATGCGATTCGTTATTTGTTTAACGTTTTGCTTTAAATTAAAGGAAGGTATTCTTGATTACTAATATAAAACTAATGAAGTTCAGACTAAGACTTGAAACTCTTAACTACTTTGGGAGCTGAATTGAAGTCCAAATAGGAAGAGCAAGAAGGTTAAGAGGTCCCCGCTTTGCAAATAAAGGAATTATCTTATGAATGTGGAACGTTAAAATATAATTGGGTTAGTTAGTGAAGAAAAGGACGGCGAAATATCATGTAGACTTGCAAATTTAATTGAAGAAATAATTCTGCAGAGAACACAGACAGTATGCACAGGAAGAAGGGACGGGAAAACAATATATAAATCAACAAAAATAAACAAATAACAATGACTGATAAATTCTGAGGATTTGCTGCTTGAAACAGAGAAGCGAGCAAGAGCGTAAGGTTTGTGATATTTATTTCATGAAGAAGGAAATCGTAAGAAACACAGACAAAAAAGCGGAAGAGAGCAAAAGGAAGTCGTGAAGGCAAATAAAGAGATGAACGGGCAAAGGAACTGAGAAAGAGAGACAGAAAAAGGGAGAGAACGTGCAATAGAGCTGTTATTAAAAAGAGAGAAGCAACCAGTGTTCAAATAATGAAGAAACTGGAGTAGTAACTAGGAAATAAAGCGCAAGAAACGTAACACAGTGAAAATGTTAAAAAAGAGGAGGTGCTTTGATGTTTTTAAACTTGGTACATTCATATATGAGAGAATATTAAGATATCTACGTAGATTCAAGCTATTTTGAAATATAACATAAGTTATGAGGACCAAAATTCGCTACCGTCGGCTTCAAGATATGTCACAGAGCTGAAAACTATTTCGCATTCGAGATGTCGTGGGTTCGATTCCCGTGGCTGACTCCCCTGACCTACGGGTTATTTTTCGGGGGGTTTTCCAGGTCATCAGTGGAATGCTGGGAAGGATAATTACATTCCCCGAATTTGCCGTCCCTCCATTTCATTTCACCTTTCTTTCAATCTAGTCTTTTCGGATCGGAAGTGTTGGCGATGGTCGAGTTAGCGCTGCCATGCACACTGTAACTGCTGTTCTCGATGGATGGGTGGCCTTGTGGCTTCTTCCCAAAGAAAATTGTAGTTTTGAGTCGGTCAGTGTGTCAGCGAGTGCAAGACAATGATTGTATCGTTGGAGTTTGTCTTTGAGAGACATAAAAACTGAAGAGAGATAGTGAAAGGAGTGAGTCAAGGATATGGGAAGAAAACAGTTGTGAGTTGTAATATCAGAAAATATAGTATATAGTGTTAGAGTCAATAGAAGAGAACTGTGTTTTGACCAAACGTTTTTTAAGGAAAATAAGAGAAAGAAACTGGATTGGAGCTTTGTCGCTTTTATCACATTATATCAAGAGGCGCAGTTGACATAACGTGCAAGTTTGTGGTGCTGAGACATCTTTGGAATTATGTTAAAAAATAACTAATTACTAACCTCATTCACTCTTAAGCCTCATTTTATTTAATATAACTTTGCAAAATTAAATCCTAAAACTAGGGTCATTTTGCAAAGCTGTGCAAGACCAGGTATATAACTGTTCACAACGGGTAGAAGCTAGGATTTGAACCTTTTTACAGCTACCGCGAAATGTGGCAATCGCAAGTTACCTAGCACATGAGCAGAGCGTGACGTCATTGCACAAGTACAGTGACAGCACAAAACACAACTGGCCTCACTGGATACAGTGCATAGGAACTTTCACTGTTTCATACAGAATAAAATTCCCCCAGCACGAAAATCGAAATACTCACCTACTGCTGAACTTCTACAAGAATTTGGAATTGAATATTTTACTGCAAATGGCGACAGCATAGAATATAAGTTATGTGACAGCGTTATCTATAACGAAGCGTCGGCTGCACCTGGTGCTCTGTGATCATGTGACAGACTGACCCCTCAAACTTCCTATAGTCCATACTTCGTAGCCTTTTGTTCCCTGTAGGTTTGCTCCCTAGTAGTGACTTTTGGCCCACTGGTGTTGTCTATTGTCGCAATGACCTATTTTTGTCCTAAGAGAAACATTTCATAGTTCACCACTGCAGCAGCCGGCGCCAGATTCATCAAAGACTGAGTTATTGAAGGCGGTGTCAACAATATGGCACCCTGAGTAAGTATATCTTTTAATCGTCCAGTTTTTTCATCATATAAATAAGAGGAAAGCTTTTAAGGCAATATCTCTCTTGTTTATCGTTTGCAGTTTATATATACTTCCTCGCTTCATCTTTGCTAAAAAAATATCAAGTATACTGTTTACCGTGCACATTTTGCAATTACGGTGGACATTAGTTTTCTTGCGGGTTATCTTTTTCCTTTAACAACTTGAAGAAGGAAACAACAAGGGTTACAGCAGAGAATAAGAAGAAGAAGAACCTGAACAAATAAGAGGAAACTAATTAGAAAGGTAAGCAGCCCACACCAGCACATAACAATTGAATTACGTGCCACACACTCGTCCCAATCTACCAGAAATAAACTCCCATTAAGGCCGGTTAACCTACTTAAGGTTGGGACAATCAGTTCCGCTGCGTTGGTAGGAGAAGTTAATGGGCATTAAGGATCTGAACTCTTTCCCGAGCTGTCTGTCTCTGGAAGATTCATAATCACAACCTACCACATCTGGATTACATGGTCTGGAGAAAAAAACAAATAACGACTTCTCAGTTCCAGGCAATTTATATCTATTTTCCTGCATTTCGGACGTTTCTTACGAATATCTATCCCATCTTACTACATCATACTACTTTTGACAAATAAGATACCACAAAACATCGTGTTTCAACCAATCATGGCTACTTACGCCATATTTTATCACCACCCTAACATTTGTTTTTACTTTCTCTACTAAGTACAGTAAAGTAGAGGAAGTTTGTATTCCAGCCAAAATGTTCGACTCGAGGTTTCACCGGAAATATATATTTTGAGGCCAGCTGAATCAAAAAAAAATCATTTTTAGAAAAAGGTCCGTATGTCTGTCTGTATGTCTATATGTCAGTCTGTGGACACCATAACTCAAAAACGAAAAGTTGGTTAAAAGCCAAAGTTGGTATTTAAGATTAACGTCTTTCAAGGATGTGACACGCAGATTTTGAAGAAAATTACTCCACCCTAAACTACCCTATACATGGACAATTTTTCGAACATTTTGATTTTCTTAAAAACGGCTCTAACGATTTTGATTAAATGCCTAACGTTTGAGATTTTTTATAGCAAATGAAATGTATATCTTGAACTTTCTGACTGTAGCCCCTGTAGTCGTATTTACTCTGGATGAGTTTTGGATAATTGGTAAACTGGTATACCGTAAGAGATAGACCTAATCTTACTATACAAAAAATTTAGATTTTGAAAAAGGACACAATTTATCTCTGAATAAGTTTTTTTGTAGAGTGATACATCCCTTCTTATATAGATATCCCTTCTTATTTGTGTGAGTTTTGGAAAACTTATACTTCCGTCAAATGGAACATCGTTATTCATTTTTATATGTTAATTGTTTAAAGGGAATGGAATTTTAAAGCTTTAAAAGATGCGACTATCGCTCAAGAAAATAAGCAATAAAATAATTTCTGCAAATGTTTATCTCAACTAATACGAAGAAGATATAGGAATAAGAGTTTGTAAGAATGGTTAGTTCAAGAGTAGAGAAAGTCATGTGAGTGCAACACATCCGATTTTTCATTACCTTCACAACAGTTGTTAATCATTTGTTTTTCTTATAGATATGCGTAATTAGACTCATCAAAATTGTGCAGTAATCCACACAAATAGAAACAGAAATAGTATATGGGAAGAGTTTGATCAATTAATTTATTAAATTAATTTACATTTTAATGTATTTATTTCTCTATGATGATGGAGTGAAACTCAGACTATAATATACACCTTGTACGTTTCACTCCATCAACAGTCCACCACCTTTATTTGTTAAACAAGGTAAAATTTCTAATTCAAGAACAATGAAAAAATTATATGAAACACTTTCATGAGTAAAAACTTAGACGTTAAACGGAGTCGAGGAATAACACCGGGATACCCAGTTCAGAATGAGTCATCAACCAAGTTTATAATCAACCTGTCTACTGACTGGTCTCAAACCATTCACGGCACATTAGTTGCTTCTGATGTTAATTTAATGACGTTCTTAAAAGCAAAAATTCTATAACGTTCAAAACATTCAGAACAATCGTTTTCGTACTGTTAAGGGCTTTGCCTAATTACACTGTTATGCAATCTCACATAAACTATACTTCATTTGCAAGACCTTTGCTTTCCTGCAATAAAGAAAGTGGAAAAAGGTAACTATAAGAGACACACAAAAAAAAAAAAAAAAAAAAAAAAAAAAAAAAAAAAAAAAAAAAGCAGCGAAAAAAGGAGGAAATTAAATACAAATAATATTACAGATGAAGTTAAGGACTATAAAAAGAATTAGTAGGATTATGTAGAAGGAAAACTACCAGGGCAAACATATTTTTAACAACCCTTTCGGTAGCGTGATAAGGGTCGACAAAGGAGATGCAGAGATGCTATTAGCCTCAGAATGTCCTATCCTTTGAAAGAAACAACAACAAATTGGAAATGTCGATTGTAAGTAGATGTTAATTATTTAATTTATTATTTTCTCTACTACGTACAGTAAGTAGAGGAAGTATTGTATGCCATGTCGAGATTTCACCGGAAATATATGTTTTGAGGCCCCCCGAATCCAAAAAGTTCTTTAGAAAAAGGTCCAAGCGCGCGTGCATGTGTGTGTGTGTGTGTGTGTGTGTGTGTGTGTGTGTGTGTGTGCGTGTGTGTGTGCGCGCGCGTGCGTGCGTGTGTGTAATTTTTTGGACATCATAACTCAAAAACGAAAAGTCGGTTAAAAACCAAAGTTGGTATTTAATTTTAACATCTTTTAATGGTGCGACATGAAGACTTTGAACAAAGTTACTCCGCCCTAAACTACCCTTTACATGGAAATATTTTCAAAAAATTTGTTTTTCTCAAAAGTAGCTCTACCGATGTTGATTAAAATGCATATGTTTTAGCTATTTGTATGAAAAATTAAATGATATTCTTGTTATTTATGTGAGTTTTTGAAAACTCGAAACTTTCGTCAAATGGAGCGCCGTTATTCATTTTTTAGTTTGTATGAATGGTTAGTACAAGAGCAGAGAAAGTCATGTGATCTTCGCGCCAGAAGTACCGCCCAGGCAAGTTCGCAGTCAGACAGCCATTTTAAAGTACAAGCCCTGGGCCTTAACCCCAAACAACCACAGAATGACTTAGCCTGCACAGCAGGAAAGGAGAAACATGATTCACTTTCGTGACCCGGAGTCACGAAACAAAAGAAAACATGATACCCTAAAAAAGAAGTGCGATCAGCACAAGGTGCACTACGACAGCGGCACGTGCATTTCTTTACACCACGAACTTTTCTTAGGCGGGATGGAGTGTAGAAGCAAGTAAGAGGTGGGAAATTGGGTTTGGAGGAGTCAGTTTAGCATTTCCTTACCAGCACAAACCTCTGCGGATTATGTTGGTCCGGGTGCCGCAGTTGGTTAGCTGCTGGCCTACTGACCCCGAGGCCACCGGTTTAAGTCCAGCCCAGACCGATGCTGGAATGTAAAAGAACTCCTGCGGGAGTTCCAGCTCACCTGTGACGCTGGTGTTTTCCGGGCAATTGACAGCGAGATTAAGAAACAAAAGGCTGTTTCCGCAGTTCAGTCGGTAGAGTACTTGCCTGCTGTGCAAGGGGTCCCGGGTTCGATAGCCGGCTGCAAGGCTGGGAATTTTCTTTAACTAGGATTATTTCCCATCTTTGCTAGAGTATGGAGTTACGAATGGGATTGTGGATGTGTGTGAATTTAATGTAATAAGCTAATCCAAAGTTCAAAAAAACACCGTTAAGAAGTGAACATCATTGCTGTCGAGCAATTGTTACAAGAGGTTAAAAGCAGAAGGGTGGCATACAAATGGAACATTGACAAAAGTATTTAAATATTTTCTGTGGGTTATATGGGCATGATTCCGTGCACTGTTATGTACTATCTGTATTACACCTGCATATTTAGACGAATCCGTTGACAGAAAGATACATGTGTGTCGTATATAAATGTACCCTATTGCACCCTATCTGTCCATTGCCTCTGCGCATCCTGGTGCTGTTGCTATTTTCAATTTAATCATTGCATTCTCCTCTATCACACCCTGATGTCCGCCTGCGGCATTTAGTACCCCCTCCCCCCCCCCCGACCTTTATGACCTCTGCTCTATTGAGGACTGGAAACGAGTTTGGATTTCGAAACCAGACTCCGCCACTGAAATGCTATGTAATGTCAAATATTTCGTAATAAGGCTCGACAACAGTCGACTTCATACTGTTAGCTCATCATGAGTGGCACTATTACAGAATATGATTAAAAACCGATACTCTTACGATTTTGTTTAACATAAAATGATGAAAGGATTTGATTTGATTTTTAGGGAACATATTCACACAAATTACCCAAAAAAAATTTAAGTACTGCAAGTCCCACCAAAAGCTCAAACATTAATTCTTAATCAAAATCTTTTGAACTATTTTTAAGAAGCTAAAATGGCAGTGAGCGTATCCTCAAACATTCCATAGCTTGGAGCCTCTTGTTTATTATTTTTTATTGTATCAGCAACCTGAGAAATTACAAGTTAATATTTTTAAAATTAATTATTTTTTGCCCTTTATGTGGTGCGGATTTTATGTTGAATTCTCCAAAGATATGCTCAAACAAATAGCCTTCTCTAAAATCACTTTATATATAATTCAGCAAACCTCAAAAAACGCGCATATTCGGTGAAATGTAGAATATGTAGAATAATTCTTGATTTAGAATACAATCGATATTTGGGTATTGTTTGATATGCACATCAGTTAGTTCGAGTGGGTTAATTGGTTAAAATATTGTCAGATTTTATTACAGGATATCTAGCTAAGCTCTTCATCAGGCATTTATTATAATACAGTTTTCAAGGTACACACAAGGTATCTTGCGGTGCATTTTCGGAAGCGGAAAGAGAAATGAAATGTAGTGGTATCCTGACTCAGGTACCCTTGGCGTCATGAGAAACACCGGCAGAAACGACGAAAAAGCCTTAAAAAGGGGAAGGGGGAGTGGAAGCCTGCCATGGCAGAAGAAGAAACTTTTTAAAAAATACCCCGGTCATTTTGCGCCTGCAACACAAGAAGAGGGAAAAAATATATAGCATATTCTTCCATAAAAGCCTCGAGGGAAAAGGCGAGTGCATAAAAAGCAGAACCGTGCCGGAGCTACTTCGGGGGATGATGGGGGAGGGTAAAAGATTCCAACCAAATTCGAATTATGTTAATGTTAACCGATCCAATCTCTAGCAAGACTGACAGCCGCCTTCGCGCTCGCTTTACCACGGAAATGGGCAAATGAGAAGAAGAAGCCAGCGCCTGTAGTTAAGAAACTTGCCGCTGCGTAAATTATGTGGTAGCGCTGTAAGTGGTGAAGAAGCGAGGCGAGAATTTGTGGCAAGTGAGGCGTGTAAGAGGCTTACAATACCTGGCCCTGAAGATACACGTTTCATCTGCACATATGCCTTCCGAAATAAAGTAAGGTACATGGTGAACACTTAACTCCTTCTGAACATGATGGCCACGTTCCTACTTTCTCTGCCACCTACATTGTATATCTAGTAGTTAATAGCTACCCATCGTATTCCACCATAGAATTCGTTGTATACGGTCAGTGAGAGCTAACCTGGCACTTTATACCTGCGAACGAGGCTAGCCCTTTCTCGTCCAATCGACTAATCGTTGCGCGATGTGTTTGCAACACGATTGGACGAGATAGAGCTAACTAGCCTCGGTCGCAGGTAAGTGAATAAGCTAGCTGTCGAGTGTCAGGTTATTTCTCGCCGACTGTAGACGTAACTGGAAATATGTTGTTGTTGGCTAATGCTGGACCTCTGACAATGAAGTCATTAATCCTCTTGCTCTCCAATAGTTTCCACTGATGATATTGAAGAGAGCAATAGCAGTAATAGTAACCGCTTTTTAGAGAGCACCATATTTTTATGTTTTGGCGGTCACATCGCTCTCTCACAACCTCCAGAATGTCTGGAGGACCACACCTGTCGTTGGTTTACGGGACTCACCGACCTGACCGGGAGGGTTATCAAAATAAATTCACCAACCATATCCTCTGATTACCAATCAGAGAACGTATTACATGCCGTGACAGGTCAGCATGTTAGGGGTTAAGATTTTATAGAGAAATGGAGAGGTTGGAAAAATAAAGACTCCCTAGCCCTCAGGAACCTTAATAGCATCGGGGTCGGAAGAGAACAAGAGATGACCAAGGTAAGTTCAGATAGAAAAGTTACAGTGAGGAGCAAAACACCAGTAAGTGTAAGTAATGTTCTGCTCAGCTTGGGTACCTTGTGGTTGCCATTCACATATCCCCTAGACGGAGACCCCTGGAAATATTGTATATAATATACTGGAGCCTGTAGCCATGTAGAGAAGAAAAAAAGAAAACCAAATATAACATACGATAGCCGCAAGAAACAGGCTGTTGTGTAGGGGTAGGCGTGTCGTTTCCTCAACCCTCACGCTACCTGCTGGCTCTATACTCCGTGCTGTTAATATCATTCCTATGTTTATCTACTTTATCTCATGTAATGATTCGGCAGCCGCATGAACTGTTGCAGAACCTTATTGGACCCAAGCGTAAGCTTCTTCTGCCGAACGATCGAAAAATGGCCCTGGGATTAGATTCCAATATCACTCTACATTGTTTCATTAAATAAAATGGGCCGCATTATTCTTCTGGCACTTATCGACACCACACTCCAATTTTCAGGTCAATAGTGAGGCATTTTGTGGAATTGCTCAGGTTTTTGTAAAAACCAATATCGAATGATGCGAGTGTTCACGGTAATTTCTTTAGCGATTTTTGAAGCGATCGCTCTAAACTGCAACCAACTTCTTTCTAGTTTATTTTCTATTAAAACTGATGTTATCCTTGAATGTTTAACTAACACCAATCCCGAAGCTTCAAATTTATGGACGATCTTATGCATAATTTTTCTTGCAGGTGATAGGGAGTTTGGAATCCTTAACCTCAATTAAATGCCGAAACATTACTAGCACTGGTGTTATTGCTGAAGGTGAAATATCTGCGTTCGTTTCTTGCACATTACACCTTCATGCCCGTTGTGTACGTATCAAGGGAACATCGTCCAAGAAGCAGCAATGCATTTTCAATGTCATGTTCAATTGAGATCTGGAGCTGGATGCAGCACGTGGATCGTTGGAGCCCTTACGTTGGCAGCAGTGCAAGTACAGGGGCGCCACGACTATCACGTTAACAATGCATGACCTTCCCGCCACATTGTAGACACATGTAAAACCGTGAATTGTTAAACATGCGTTCAGGTCACGTATATGTTCGGGGGGTATCCCGTACTACATCTTGTGGGGTGCAGGAAACCGACACCTGGAGGAGTTTTCCCTTCTCTATGGACCAATAACACGCACAAGATGCCGTGTATCACGTCCTAGCCCCAGACAAGGGCACATGCACTTGGATTGCCTCAACTTCTTAAACATTCCTCTTGTTAGGACAAAACACCCTAATTCGTTTGGGTTTCTTACGTCTCTTGAAGCTACATATAAATGTTTATCCATATCTTATACGAGAATGACACTGAAGAAATCTAGAAGGCCATGTTTCTAAAAACCAATGAAATTTCTTTATGTTTAACTAGTACTTTCTAATGTTTTGCGAGTTGTTGCCATGTAATTTCTTCGATATTCTTTAATATTTTATCATTTAAAAGTGATATATAGATTAAGCAAAAGGCAATAAAGCAAATCTAACTATATCTACAAATAATACAAATATGACTTTTAAAGGGAAGAATCCGGTCACGTAAAAAGTAATAATAAATCACAACAAGCATCACACTTCAATTATCCAGGCTGTGATATTAGTTTTAAGTACTAAGTCATTGAGGAGGTTAATCCATTTCAAGCTATTTATGGAACTATTCACAGTGAAGCAACACAATCCACGAATATTACATAAGATAGGCAAACCTTGTTTGTCCTTGAGAATGACGGAAAGGTTCCTGTTGAAACATGTTGGAATATTTATACCTCATTTCTACATAAGTGGAGCTGTAGTGTCTACATTGTTGTGATACCCGTGTATTTGTGGAACAATTAGAAGATCTTTAGGAAGAAAAACAAGAAAAAGTCATTTACACCCAAACAACGTGAAGATTAGAATAGAAATACTTTTGCTGAAGAAGCCCCTTCTATGCTATGAATTTATATCTGGTACAGAAAATTTCAGTGAGATTGATGTAATTAATTTCGTGAAGGACATCTAACAACGCCTGTTTCCGATGGAAATATTGCCATTATTCGAGCAATGCTTGAAGAAGATCAACGGACATCTTATGAATTTATTCGTGTGACATTGAGCATTTGTATGAATCAAAAGCCACATTTTATATCAACACACATAAGAGGTTTGTGTCTATGTGTCAGTCTGTGGACAGCATAACTCAAAAACCAAAAGTCGGTTCAAAACTAAAGCTAGTATTTAAGTTTAAAGTCTTTCAAGGATGGAACACGAACATTTTGAAGAAAATAGCCTGACCCCAAACTACTCTTTACATGGAAAATTTTGAAAAACTTTAATTTTCTTGAAAATGGCTCTAACAATTTTGATTAAAATGCCATATGTTTAAGATATTTTCATGACAAATGAATTGTATATTTGTGATTTTCTGGCTATAGCGTATGTAGTCCTGTTTACTGTGGATAACTTCTGCATAACTCGTAAACCGTAAGAGATAGACAAAATCTTACTGTACAAAAAACGTAGATCTCCCTAAAACATACAATTTATGTCCGAATAAATATTTTTTGTAGAGTGAACCATTTTGGAGATATTCGTTGTTATTCGCGTCTGTTTCAGAAAACTTCGGTGAAATGGAACATCGTTGTTTATTTTTACTTTCTCTACTGGTAAGTAGAGGAAGTATTGTATTCCACCCAAAATTTGGATGTCGAGATTTCATCGGAAATATGTTTTGGGCCCCCTGTATCCAAAAAAGGCATTTAAAAAAGATTCGTGTGTATGTATGTGTGTGTGCGCGTGTTTGTGTGTGTCTGTGTTTCAGTCTGTGGACAGCATAACTCTAAAACGAAAAGTCGCTTAAAAACTAAAGTTGGTATTTAAGTTTAATGTCTTCCAAGGATGCGACACTAAGATTTGGAGGAAAATCGCTTCATCCAAAACTACACTTTACATGGACAATTTTTCGTAAATTTTTATTTTCTTAAAAATGGCTCTAACTATTTTGACTAAAACTAAAATGTCACATGTTTCAGATATTTTTATGACAAATGAAATGTATATCTTGAATTTTCTGACTACAACCCCTGTAGTCGTATTTACTCTGGATGACTTTTGGATAACTGGTAAAACGTAAGAGATAAACCTAATCTTACTACAGGAAAAATGTACATCTTACTAAAACACATAATTTATGTCGAAATAAATTTTCTTGTAGGGTGAACCATTTCGGAGATATTCCTTATTATTTGTGTGAGTTTTGGAGAACTCACACTTCCGTCAGGGCACAACTGATAAATTTCGAGTGCAATTGTTGTACATCCATCAAAGCTGCTGTCGGTCGCCTATTCTGCAGCTCTCTTTCTAAATGTTGCTAAGGTTACACCATTAGACTGTCCGCTTATCATCAAGAATACCTGGGTTCGATCCCAGAGATGCGCATGTGGTATTCGTGGTGGAGAAGCGGCGTGTAGGCGGGTATTCTCTGAGCTCTCCGGTTTCCCCCGCCACTCATTCCACCAACTACTCCATCGTCACCTTTGTATTAATCGGTTCTGCATGCATTTCGTATCATCGTCTTGCTTATTTTTATACCTGGTGCTTGGCTGACCAACCGCTTCCTGGTCTTCACTCTGTCCGGTCCATAGGTTCCTGTGCTCCCCGACAGGCACTGGCTTGTATGTCCTCAAAACATGTATTTTCAGAAAAATCGCGTTATAAAGTTCATATATGGAATGAGATAACATTCTGTGTGTAGCTACTTAAGTACCAGAGAAAATTATTAATGATAAAGATAGCCTATGTGTCTCATGAAGGGCAAAGACCTGCTATAAACCCAAGTGCAGCATTTCGTAACGTGGCAAACGGTCCCACGTTAGACAATTAATGGTAATAGAGAAACAAAATCACGTGAACGTAACACGTCAGATTGTTCTCATGGAAGTTATAACTGTTCACTTGTTTACTGTATGAAGTTAGTCCAAGTGCGTATGTTTTCCCACAGAATGCGTGGGGAGCTGACGTGGCACTGGACACTTGTTACGTCAGCAGAACTGCTGTGGTTGACACATGACAAGTGATAACAGCGGTGGTAAACGCCAAATATACACATTTACTGTTGTATCTAACTCCTACGGCAACATTCTTCAGCAGTTTATATCTCTAATTACGAGTGCGGCAAGGCAATTAACAAAATGGAGAAAATATTGTGTGCGCTAATTTTCAAGAGCGACATGAACTGTACAAACACGTTGACAGTTTAGGTAGTAAGTAAGTGGCTTCCATGTGATCAGATTTTGCTGAAATACTTTACGTGTTACGATCTCTGAAATATGGAGGACGTAGGCAATCAGATTACAAAAGTTAGGAAATAAGTAACAAATCAAATTGAAACACTGTAGATATACTTATAACATATCAATCAACTGCTGAACTTGGCAACAGCTATTTTCAACAAGAAAACGGGACACTTAGTACTTGCTTCAACAGAAAAAATGCATAAAAAAGAGTAATATTCAAAATTAAAATGCAGTTAATTGTTCTTCCACGTGATAGTCGCGTCTAGGACAAGATTGGAAAGGGCAATTCAAAACTTCACCGTTCTTAGTACTTGACGATTGCCACACAAATATGTGCTAAAAGTATGGTACTACTAAACAGAATAACTTGATAAACACTGTCGTTGGCTGAGATACAATAACAAGCTGTTACGTAACGACTGATGCAACACTATTGGTAAACACCTCATGCGCAGTGAATGAGATGCCTGCTGCTTGTCAAGGAGTTTGCAGTTTGTTTGCCTACACCTACGTCCAACTTCTCGTTTCGGAGGCTTTAGCGCGTAAACAGGATTTCTGAACATAGGCTTATAAACAAAATATAATCATGTAGTGCCCATCGATCCACCACCAAGATACGCAACATAATATTTTGATTTACAGCCTATATGCTCACGTCACAAACGTTTTGTAGAATCCTAGCATTATAAACATCAAAATTAGTGAAATAACTTTTATTTTGTTTTGTTGTTAGCCGAAAAACTTATGATATAATTTGATAGCAACCAAAAGAGGCTTATTTTACAGCGTTAGGCATATTTTATTTAACTTAATAATAATAAGTAACACTTCGACAGAAATACAAGATTATTCCTTTACAATTACGAACTCAAAAACCTGAAGTGCAGCTAATTCTACAGAAATTTGACAGTAAAATGATATTATATCAACCTTTCAGTGCAGAGGAGTTAAACATGTATGGTATATGATTACCATAAATATATAGGATTCAATAATTTTAAAATATATTTCTAAAATTTATGCATACTACAAGTTTCTATTCTTCGTTGATTCAGCCAAAAATGAAACGTTTAAGATTAAGCTATAACTAAACTAAATTAAAACATGAAATGAGTGTCAAATTTATATATTCATGTTGACATTTCGATTAATGAAGATTTCGATTTACTGGACATAAAGAAAATGTGAATTCTCAATGTGAACAAATGAAAAGCTACATCTATGGTATTTCATTTAGCACTAATAATTTTTAAATGTGAAAATCCGGTTCCACCTCAAGATGTAGTGAAGAAATAAAAGAGAATTGAATCGCTTGTTAATGTTAACAACATGCCCATTTGCGCATTTAATATTACAGTCAATAAATAATTCATACGCTTGTATATTTTGCAAAGCATTCGTTAATAACTTATTTTTAGGTTAGTATGCTGTTGGGTGTTACGTCATTTCCTGCTGGTACGTAAGTATTAATGACCAGTTTTAGATTTGTTGTCACGGGAATTGATAAATGAATTGTAAATTTGGGTTACACTACTAAATGTGTGTTAATAATGATTAACTTATATAGGTATTAAGTATTGCAGAAAGTGTGTATTTATCTTGTAGTATCTGTCTTACCCACCGTTTGAAATTCGAATGACGATTTAATTAGTTTTTCTTTACCTGCTGCATTCTTTATGCATTATTAAACAATTAGAATATTCTCCTTTAATTTTCATAATAATTTTATTTTCTTAGAGCCCATTCCCAATAACGGAAGGAAAATCCCCTGATATTCACGCAAAATACATGAGATGCTGGCCGAACATCTGTCTTCCGCAACACCCCTCCCCTCCGACAGTCTTCAAATGCTGGAAACGGTGCATAGAAAATAAGTACCGTTTTGGTGGTAGAACAATCATCGGTCTGAGTGACCCAGTGGCCTTTTAGATAATTGTTATTACAGGAGGTAAAATTTTAAACCGTGTACCTTCTTTTTGGCCCCACATTTATTTAATAAATTAAAAACTACTTAGTTCTCACATAATGCACGAATTCTTAACCTCTACGAGCTAAAATGCCATGCCCTGTAGGGCAATACCAAAGTTGAATTTTGTCCGTCTTCTCTGCCGTTCCCGGAACTCGATGTATTTCAAGTCTCTCGTTCTGGTTATCGTTACCGTTGTTGGTGAACCAGCGTTCACAGTGCTCTAACAAGTCGATTTTGAGAAATAATGAACAACAATAATATAACAGCTCCTTCACTGTGTGGACTAAACTTGTAAAGGTAGAATGATACAGAAATATCCATCCTTCAAATTCCAGCTGTGAATGGAAACAGGAATGAACTAAACGACATTTTGGGATGTGTATTATCTACTTTATGTTAAAGTGTTTCTTGTCAAACTTAAGCGCGATGGAATTGTTTTTTGAAATATGGTGTCACATCTGTATGATTTATGTTAGTATCTTAAGGGTATAATACACATCCGTGCACAATTACCGTGGTTGACGCAATCAATTATTTGCTATCAATAGTTTCCGTTTCACCGATTCCTTAACAAATCAAGCGATATGCTCGGTGATGTAACTCTATACTCTCTGGGAATAAACTGAACTGTGTTCTCGCTGCCATTCTGTACTATACTCTCCGATTGGTAATAATTCCATCAGAGAAAATTAATGCAGTTTGTTTTACTTTTTATGTGCTAAATGAATGCTGCTTATAAGAAATCATATATAATGTCTGTCTTAAATCTTAGTTAACAATTTAAAATGCAATTAAAATTACTTAGTATGCATTAATTTATTTGAATTTTTGTAACACCAAAATTTTTGGAATATATGCTATTCACCATTTGATTTTTACGACTGTCGCTTATGAAAAAGGTATAATTCAAAGTGATCTACTTAATTCATTTGTGGTCGTCTTTTTATCACGGTGGTGGTGTCATTGCTTACCAACCGGGAGACCCGAGTTCGATTCTTGGTACCGACATGGGGATTTTCTCCCGTTGGGAAACCTGGTCCGGGGTGCACTCAGCCTTGTTAGGTCCCTGAGGGGCCAGTTGAGGAGCAACTTGATCGAAAGGTAGCAATCCCTGGTTGTGATGACCATGTAACCAGTCGGGAGGCAGAGCAGAATAATTTTTTGATCATTGCAAATATACTTTTCGCAAACGAATATTATTGTCCACGTTTGAATTTCTTTTGTGGTCTTTAATCTTTTTTATCTATCGAATAAAGAATTATACCTAATAAGTAAACTAAGAATGTTAAACGCTAAAAACAAACCACTAAGCTATAACAACAATGCATTTCATTTATTGAATTACACTGTCTCCTATCTAACTTTACCCTCCCATCAAGGAGTAGACACAATTTTAATCAGAGAGTATAGTCAAATGTTTAGCCTAGAGACTGATATGAGAGTGAAAAAGGACATGATTTGGAATGAGGCCGAAATGAATGAAATGAAAGCTGATGATGGAGCAGCTAGTAGCATGAATGGTGGTGGAAACCGGTGAATCCAGAGAAAATCTGCCAATTCTTCTGCCACAAATCTCACATCCGGTGCCACCTTAGTAAGAGGCGAACGGTCTATCACTCGGCCACGTCACCGTCTACTGAATTAAACCTATTTTCATAAATGCCTTATCGGTTGATAATTAATGGATATAATAATAGTAATGGATATAATAATAATCTAAATTAATCGTTATTTATTTAATGTACTTTCCTCATTTGAGGGCTGCCAAGAAGACAAAGTATAACTTCACAATTGACATGCCTTTTTTAAAAGGTTACAATTGTATATAAAATTAACTATAGCGTAGTAAATTAATAGAATCAACCTCACGTAAATATAAATATAAATACAATTATACATAAAATATGATTTTTCTTAGCCACAACGGACCATCAAATACCGTATTTCAGTCATACTGTCCGCCTACCTGCGCAACATTGCTTCCTAGTTGTAGATTCGAGCTCAGAATGCACAACTGCTAACTGATTAAGGCTGCTCCAATATGAACTTATTAAAACTCAACTTTTTCAGCGTATTTTCCTATGGACATTGATTTATATTGATAAAACAATAAACTGTTGACTTGCACTCAGGTGCATAAATGAACAGTAAGGTCGCTAAGACGCGAATTCCTAAACACACAGTTCCTGTCCACAAGAGAGTAAATAGAAACACCCGAACCGAAAGAATTTCTATCCTAAGGCAGGTTTAGTGTTGCCACAAACATTCCATTTATCCGTGAGGAGGACTGAGCTCTGTCCCTTAGGACCAAGGGCAGGCTAGATGACCACCAGAGCACCTTTAGCCGCCCTTCTGCTTGGAATTGGACTGGGGGGTCTCGGACAAGATTACGATAAGCCTTTCAGGCAAGGCGACATCCTCCTGATCATTTGGGATACAGTTGCAATTCAACGTCTGCCTCGGGCAGTATCCCCTGGGACCCTGGGAAGGGAGGGGATAGACGAACAGTGCCTCTAGAGGGCGATGCATGACTTCTAACTCCTTACCTTCATTTCATGGAGAAAAAGGAACAGAGAAACAAACGAAAGCAAAAGTTGTTGGTAACGGTCTTATCACTGTTATAACAGTACTGGTTTTAATCAGAGATGGGTCGTAACAGCTCATTCCAACAGACACTTCACCCGGCCTCAGTCTTTTTGAGCAGTTCGTTTGATGCATAAACAAAATTTAGTTATTTATAATGTATAACAACAACATGTGCAAAGGAAACACAAAGGTGTGCTTTGTGACTTACGCTCATGTAGACCAGGAGTCGGCAAAATGGTCATTGCGATTGATGACGTCACTGAACGCAACCCGGCATACACATGTATAATGCGCAGTTTGAACACGCGGATTTTGGAAACCACAGTGACGGAGTAAGAACTTGTCTAACGTAGTTTGAGCGCAGCATATTACTGAAAACGGAAATGTTGCCATACCTAGTTGTCTAAATTAATATAAACCAGTCTCTTTTTGTAATTGTGGCTTCAAAATTGTGTTTGTAGATTCATAACCTCAATTCGTAATAGTGAGTTTACTATAATATATGAATATCCACATGAAAGGATTTACGAAAGTTGAAAATCATGGTTCATTGCTTTGAGATCATGAACCCTATTGTTTCAGGACTCTTTTTTAACTTTTGTTACATATCTAGATAAATATTTGCATTTTCGTGGTTTCAAGACTGCTATGTCGTATTGATGCTGTTTACATCGCTGCTTTTGTACCTTTGAATGCATGTTGTTTGAAGGAAGGTGAAATAGGGCGAACTATGTTTTGCCCCTTATTGTGGTATTGCGTCATCCAGCAGCCGGTGTAGATTTGCCGACCTCTGATGTAGACCGTATTTAGAGAGAGAGATAAACCAACAGAGAGATCGAATGAACTGTAAATGAAATGAGCTTTACTACTTCATGTGACATTCTAAATAGCGCAAGATGTCAACTTAAGGTAGGAAAACAGTTTTTTGCATTAACAAAATATTTGCAGGGAAGTGTAAGCACTACATGTAAGAAACTAGTTTATTATCCAGTTAGTTTGTGAAATTGAATAAAAATTTCAGTTTCAAAATGCCTAAAATATATATGGCTATTTTTTAAAAGTTATTTTTATATTTTATATCAATATTTGAAGGCCAACAACAATCATTTAAACCAAACGACCTTATTTTTAACTCTGAATATCCGTATAATAATCATAAAGCGAGAACGTTTTTTAAGGTTACATTTATATCCCGGCTTTAACGTCTAAAGTCATATCACCGGCCTCGACTTTTGAAATTTTGTTCATTGGTATTAATGTTCTGTCATGGTGTTAATCTTTGGGTTGATATTGTGACTGGAGAAAGGTCCCTGTGACGTCATCCCAAGTATATAGGTAGGCGTGAGAAAAACAGTTGGGGCGAGTGAGTTTTAGAGTTGGGTTACGGACATGAGTGTGAGACAGCTGTTTGTGTGTGTGTCGTCGCAACACGACGTAAGAAGATTCAACGCGTATCGTGAGTAATTGTAACATCGTAATTAGGGTATGAGAGGCAGAGGAAGTAAAGAAAGACACTAAAAGGAGTGAGAAAGATTATCAATGGGGATAGCTCGAAAAACTGTAGACTGTGTTAACAAGGAGAAAAAAGAACTTTTTTTTTTTTTTTTTTTGTAAAATTTTACAAGATAAAGTGGGTTTTGTCGTGTTTTTAAGAGTATTGTTTCGTTATTACATTAAATGGACGTACCCATTCATACCTGCAAGGACAATGTCCTCTAAGGACAATGGCGAAGAATCCTTGTTAAAGAAAACATCCCACTATCCAGGCGGGTTTCGCACCCGGAAGCTCCGGATTTCTAAGGTTAGTATTCTAAATACAGACCAGAGGAATAGCAACAAGAAAAGTGTTTTCATAAATCAAACGCAACGTATATGTAAATCAACCCGCCACTGCAACACAATGCACGACTGGGGGTTTAAAGAGAGGCAAAAGGCGGTTTCGACTAACGTAACCATGCCATTGTTTTCTTAATGTTATGAATCACAATGTGGCCGAACCTGTGTTTGCAGTAAGAACTTAATCTAGTCTTGACCTTAGAGTTAGAGCAGCCGAACAGAGACTAGTATCCATGGTTCAAATCCCAGCTGTGACATTAGATTTTCCAGCCATATTCTACGCTTTCAAATATCTGCATGTGTTTATGACGTTTAAGTGGACAATAGAATAGTTGGATGAATAGAGGAGGCCATGTGAATGCCACAGATTTAAGGTTTTGAACTTTAATTTATATGCTGTTATACTGGAATAAGAACACGTTGACAAACCACTGATCCTATAATGCGGTATTTTAGAGCGTCATGCATTTTACCCACACCGCTGTCGATATGACGTAAGCGTCCATTATTTCGAAACCTGTTTTTATTTGTTTTGTCGTGGTCGGAGCAGTACAAACTTGGGTAATGGGCTAACCGCTGAAACGGTGTAAAAGAGTAACGCATTGCGTGCCTATATTCGTCGTTCAGGTAATGGCACTAGTGGTGTTCGGTTTATTGATCCACTCCGTATTTCTATTTATTCGGTTCCCCATGATAGTGCAACCGTTTTACGTGGACCTGCTAGGGCAATGACGGCAAAAACACCGCGACCCTGTTAATTATTAACCTCCCGACAAGCACGGCACGGTTCCAAACACCACACAGCTTCACTTGTTTTCAACGTACAAAGAACTAGAACAAAAAAGACTAAAATCCGTGAGGTACAAGCCCTTTGACAAAAATATGCTTTGTGAAAGTTAAAAAACAAAATAATATTTACTCGGTTTTTGTACAATCTTAAAACATTTGCTGTGTTAAACTCGGCGCCGTGGCCGAGCGGTTAGACCGTTCGCTACCTCCTAAGCGGCCCAGGTTCGATCCCAGGTACTCACATGTGGTATTCGTGGTGAACGAAGCGGCGTCTGGGCGGGTTTTCTCTGGGCTCTCCGCCACTCATTCCACCAACTGCTCCATAATCTCCCTACCATTCATAGATTTCGCCCTCATTTCATATCATCCTCTTCCTCACTCTCATATCTGGCGCTTGGCTGACCACCCGCTTCCAGGTCTTCTCTCTGTCCGGTCCATAGATTCCTGTGCTCCGTGACAGGCGTCTGACCCTAGGTACAGTCTTTGCAAGTCCTAGGGAGAGGAAGTCCTACATAAGGGGTGGATAATCAAGTAAAGAAAAATAAATTAGCCATATCCAAACGCCTTTTTACTGTTACGACTAAACATTATGCATATAAGACGCTTACTATGCGTTCACAAGACAAAATAATTTTTAAGATATACGTTTTTCTCTCTTTATATGATTACTCTCCCTTAGGACACCCCCTAGGACTTACAAACTAGTGTCTAGTTCGCTTCGTCCACCACGTACGGGTCCCTGGGAACGAATCCGGGTCGTCTAGGTAGTACGCGAACGGCCTAACTGCTCGACCAAGGCGCCGCCAAAACATGTATAATATACGATAATCTTCAATAAAGAGTAAATTAAGCATCGGATAGATTCAAGAACATTACAAAATACAACTCTGACAGAGTCAGCAATAGCGTACCTACATATTTTAACCCTTACTTTACTTCCTCTCTGTGGACTACATCATTGAAGCTTCCAAATTTGGCACAATATGTGTTATTTTTAGCTGCATCAGAGACGAGAATCTGATACTACAATTCTGCTTTTACATTTTATTTGCTTCCTTCGAGAAAAAGTTGCTTGTAAATGTATGTAGAGGTAATGCCAATATACGAGAACTAAAAGCCCTAAGATTATATTTATTTCTAGGAGGAAGTGAAATACCTCGATTTCTAAACGATCTGTACAAATAGTTTTAACAACTGTGCCATTTTGCAAGGTAACTAATTCCATCTGCAACTGCAATGGTGCTAATTTTAGTTACATTGCCAAGGAGTTAACAAAAAAAAAACGTCTTTTTCCAACCTTTTAAAATCTATGAATGTCTGAACTGTAAATTCATACTTCAAATGTTCTATTAGTTTAAAAAAATCGTCTGGGCATTCCAATTTGAATTATGTTTGTTAAAACAGGGGGGGGGGTTTAGACAGCGACATCACTCCGTTACAATTCACTACACTTTGTTATAAGAATGATGGCATTCACGGCAAGTGAAGGGGTGTGTCGGGAGGAACAAAGGTCACGTGACACGCAAAGAGGGTGATCCAAGTTTGGACATGGCTGTGTTACATTTACATGACTTTCTCTACCTAATCTCCAACAAACTATTCTTACAAAACATTATTTTTCTATCTACTATATGTTAATTTCATATTTCGTTATCAGCTACTAGATGGCAAAGGCAGAACCTTGACTATCAGATGCTTCATTTGTTTGATATCTGTTCTTAGAGGAGGGATATACTAGTAAATTGGCGTACTGTAAGTAAAGCAACACAAATGGCACACTCTTGAAAACGTTATGCTGCTTTTTTGGAAGATGCTGAACGAAAATACTACAGTACCTTATCCTCATTTTCTTTTAGGACTATGCTGGTGTGCCAAGGGTCTGGGGTTCAATTCCTGGCTGGAGGTGTGATTGGAAATTTTTCGTAGTCAAGATTTTCCAAATCCGTCCCAGTCTAAAAGTATCAATGACGCAACGCTACCTCGGCACCTAGAACCATATTTATAGACACATACACCACCCAGGAGAGGCGCCACTCTCGCAACGCAGCCGACGCACAATCCTCAAAAGTCGAGTGGAAAGGATATGACCTGTGACCCGGGAGCGAGCCTCACACGTTACAACGAGGCCAACTCTCTGAGTAGCCGAATTTTTGGTACTCCTATGAACCAACAGTTCCAAAGTTCGATAATGCTAATCGTGGTTATTTTCACGTACTCTGTCGGAATTAAAACTAGAGGTGTTCGCTTCAGGAATCGGTTTAATCACCAGAAGTAATGTGGGCATTGCTCGTTCTTCGCAATAAAACCTGTTTCCTGAGACGCTACACATAAGTATTATTGCGTCTGTTTTAATGCACCCATGGCGACCACCTTCATAAACTCGGTACTTAGAAAAGAAATAAACGTAGCACCAAGACGCATCAGACATCGATATCTTTCGCGCTTAAGACTTTATCTTTACTGTTGCTTCTAATGAAATATTTAAATTCGTGCTGTAATATTGTTTTTTCATGCTGGGCTGCCGAGGAGCAGCACATTCCTCAGGAGTATAAGAGAAACGTTATCCAGATCATTAATCCTTGTAACGGCGCTTTCGTTATGAAAATTAAATTCCCAGCCTTCTTGGAATTCTTTGATAAGGCGTGTTTGTAGGCCCATCTTCAACGCCGTACATTTTTGACTGTGTTGTGAAACATATTTTATTTATTTTGACCTATTATTTAATTTGATATACTTAATAATAAATTAAAAACATTTTTACTTCCTCTCCCTCTATCTTCCACCTTAAACTACTTCTATGCAATATTTTTCGAAAATTCTGCTTTTCTAGAAAATGGCTCTAACGATTTTCATAAACATGCCATGTGTTTGAGATATTTTTATGGCAAATGAAATTTATATCTTGAGTTTTCTGACTCTAGGCCATGTAGTCTTGTTTACTCTTAGTGATTTTGTACAACTGGTAAACCACAAAAAATAAAATCTTACAATACAAAAAGTGTACATCTTGTTAAAACCACAAGTTATGCGTCTTTGCACCTTTTGTGGAGTAAACTATTTCGGAGATATTCCTTGTTACTTGTGTGCGTTTTGCAATACTTATACTTCTCTCAAATAGAAAGTCATTATTCACTTTTTTATCTTAGCCATGTAAAGAGAACGGAATTTCAAAGTTTTCATTTAGCTACCAGTTTAAAAGGATACGACTACCGCTCAAAGCCTACTGTATTCCCATATTCCCCTTGCACCTACAAGAAAATTAGCAAGAAGGTAGTTTCTACAAATGTTTATATCGACTAATATGAAGAAAATGGAGGAATAAGAGTTTGTAAGAACAGTTAACACAAGAGTAGAGAAAGTCATGTGAGTGTACATCAAGTTTCTCCTTAAGCTTTTATTAGAGACTAGCTGAAACACCTGGCGTTGCCCGTACTTCGACAATTTTATCTACAAGAATTTTAGACTTACGTTGGATACCACAAAGAACCCAGAATAAACAAAATAATTAAATAAAACCATCGGGAAAACACCATGCAAAAGCACTGTAGTACAACCACAAATACAATAAAGAATAATAAGTAGAGAAAGCTGTGTGAATGTAAGGTGTAAGCTGTGTGTTTTTTTGTATAGTGTTTAACGCCCGCTTTTACTACATACAGGTGTGCATTTCCATGTAAATAATATAGAAAACTATGAATTCTTTGTAGAATAGGGGTTAGAGAAATAAAAGTGACAGTATTTCGTAAAAGAAAAGTGAGTGTAGAAAATAGTGTGAATGTAATGTAGGTTATATTTATATTTCAATCATAAAACTGGTATGAATTGCATGTCGAAGGGGAACACAAAAAGGAAAGTGAGTAGAGAAAACTGTATTAATGTAATATGTGGCATTTATATTTCAGTCATAGAAAATTGAGTGAATTGTATGCATGTTAAAGGGCAATTAGGGAAGGATGTGTAAATTTGTTTCGTAAAAGAAAAGCGGGTGGAGAAAACCACGTGTGTGTATGTGTGTGTGTGTGTGTGTGTGTGTGTGTGTGTGTGTGTGAGTGTGTGAGAGTATGTGTGTGTGAGTGTGTGTGTGTGTGTGTGTGTGTGTGTGTGTGTGTGTGTGTGTGTGTGTGTGTGTGTGTGTGTGTGTGTGTGTGTGTGTGTGTGTGTGTGTGTGTGAACAGCGTAACTCAAAAACGAAAAGTCAGATAAAACCACAAGTGACTTTCAGGTTTATAATTTTTCAAGAATGCGACATGAATATTTTGAAGAAAATTTCTCCAACCTGAACTACCCTTTTCATGGAATATTTTTCAAAAATGTTGATTTCTTTCAAAATGACTTTAACTATTTTGATTAAAATGCCATATATTTAAGATATTTTATTACAAATGAAACGTATATTTTGAATTTTCTCACTATAGCCCATATACTCCTGTTTGCTATTAAACTCTTATTAGCAGAACCCTCGGCTCTATTCGCGTTAGTGTCTAAAATGTTGTTCCTTACGCGCGCGTGCTCTCTCTCGCCCTCTGTCTCTTTGAATTTCTGTTTATTTCTCCCTTCCCTTCTCTCTGCCTGCATCTCTTGCATATTTACCTTACCATTTCTTTTCTCTCTTTCTTCCACTCTTCAACCATATATATCCTATGTGTGTAAAACTTGCATATTATGAAATTTTGACAACAGGTTATAAAACTGTTCCTCTCTGATGTGATTAAACATTAAAATACGGTGAAGGTGCTCCAGGAGGAGGAGTAGGAGGAGAAGGAGGAGAGGGAGCAGATGAAGAAGTATTTTTTTTTTAAATTTCACAGACTATTCCTAGAAAATGGAAGAAATGAAAATACATTAAACGCCAGTCTTTATTTTTAATGAATTTTGCTTAGCTGGTTTAAGAGATACAGAAAGTATTACTACGAAAACGTAAATATATTGTTAAATCACAATTTATGTCCAATACATTTGTATAATATTAAAGTTTTCCAAGATATTTCTTACTCTTGGTTACTTAAATTTTTCTCACACAAAACGTAATGTGACATGGCTTCTCCATGTCATTAAGACTCTTTGATTTTCAAGGAGGTTGCCATAGAGACAGTTTGAGTTGTTGAAGATGAAGAGACAGAAACATGTATGTTGTGAGAGTTTGGAAAGATTAAGAGACAGAAACGAGTAGTATGGCTGTACTTGAAGCTTGAGAAAATAAAAAGATTTGCTAAATTTGTTACATTTTAAATTTGTTACATTTGGTGTCAGGAAGTGGGATGGAGGGATATTCGGAAACCAGGATGATGGCAATGATGAAAGAATTATTTGCCAAAATGGAAACGAGAAACGACAACCTCGCTGCCGAGCTGAAAAAGATAAAGACGGAGCTATCGGCGAAAATTGACGAGCAACTGGCTGGCGTGACGGAAGGCGTGGAAGAACTCGGCGAAAAGGTGGAAGACCTCTGCCAGCACGTGGACGTCGTGGAGGACGACGGGGAACGTCTTGGCGCCCTGGTAGTAAGAGTTGACGAGAGCGTCAAAGTACTGGATGCCAGGGGCAGACGGAATAGCGCGGAGCCGGGGAGGGAGCACCTAGTGGCCGAGGCGACAGTTGCGCCCGTTTCGGACGATCAGCAGGGAAGCGCACAAGCAAACGAGCAACACGCGAGAACCGACTTGGCGTGTGACATGGGGGGACCGTCGGGGCCATCCAATCACCTGACGCATAGTGCCGTGAACGGAAGAATGGTGGACATCATCGTGGACGGCAGGATACAGGAGAGGCCGTGCCGAGCACGAGTGAACACGAGTGCAGCGGTGGACGCGACTCGCGCGGATGTGGTGGGGTTTGTTGCCGGACCCATCGGAAGCAGGGTGGCTGCGAAGGTGCGCCAGAGAGGTCGGCGGACATGGTACCCAGTGAGCCGTTTCAAAGTGCGCAGGATGGCCCGTCAACACACCAGGAAGAAGGGCAACTGGACGAGGGACCGTCAAGACCGGCGGTACTGTTGCAGAATTTCGAAGCAGGATGGCATACATCGTCCTACCTGGACCAAGGGACACTATCCAACAGCGATACCTAGGATCGTGCCCCCTGGAGAGCGAGGTCCTACTGGCCCTCAAGGTTTACAAGGATTCCCTGGCCCTCAGGGTCTGGTAGGCTTGCCTGGAATGAAGGGTGAACGTGGATTCCCAGGAATGAAAGGTGAACAGGGCAATCCAGGACCTCCAGGACAAGCTGGTGCACCAGGACCTGAAGGACCTAAGGGTGACTCAGGCTCTCAAGGACAACATGGAGCTCCAGGACAACCTGGTCCACAGGGCCCTCCAGGAGACAGAGGACTTCCAGGATTACCCGGCCCAACAGGACCTGCTGGCCTCAGAGGTCAGAGAGGTGCACAAGGTGAGACAGGTCCACCAGGGAAGCCAGGCAGTGAAGGACCTCCAGGACCACAAGGTATTGCAGGACCTCTAGGACCACCGGGACCAATTGGAGAACAGGGACCAGAGGGAGCACGAGGTAAAGCAGGAACACCTGGTATTGCAGGAAGACCGGGAGATAAGGGACCTGTAGGACCTTCAGGACCTCCGGGAACTCCAGGGGCACCAGGTCTTCCAGGGCCACCTGGTCCAAATGGACCTCCAGGACCAGCAGGAGAACGGGGTCTTCGAGGAGAAACTGGACCACAGGGTGTAGAAGGGCCACAGGGAGCTAGAGGAAAGCCAGGACCTCCAGGGCCAGAGGGAGGTAAGGGTGATAGAGGAGAAGAAGGTCCAAAGGGTGCAAAAGGACACCGTGGTCTCATTGGTCTACAAGGGTTACCTGGACCTCAGGGACCTCCAGGAGACAAAGGCATGACTGGACCTCCAGGATTGTCGGGAAAAGATGGTGAACCTGGAACTAAAGGTATGCCTGGAAGAGATGGAAACCCAGGACCTCAAGGTATACCAGGACCACCAGGCCCTCGTGGACCACCAGGAGAAGAGGTTCGATGGGTTAATCCACCGGGGCGCAAGGGAGATGCCGCAGTGATAGTGCTGGTCGGGACGACCAGCTCTGAGGAGGGAGCAGTGTGACATGGCTTCTCCATGTCATTAAGACTCTTTGATTTTCAAGGAGGTTGCCATAGAGACAGTTTGAGTTGTTGAAGATGAAGAGACAGAAACATGTATGTTGTGAGAGTTTGGAAAGATTAAGAGACAGAAACGAGTAGTATGGCTGTACTTGAAGCTTGAGAAAATAAAAAGATTTGCTAAATTTGTTACATTTTAAATTTGTTACAGTAATTATTAGTTTTTTATATCTTAGTTACGACTTATGTTCCTAAGTCTATCGTAATTTCCCTATCCCCATTTTACCTACAAGGAAATATATAACAAGGCAAATTCTGCGAATGTTTATGTGTATTAACAGAATCTGATGGAAGAATAGGATTTTATAAGAATAGTTTCCACAAGAGTGAGTAGAGAAAGCCATAAAGTGCATCACAAAATTGTTTCTATGAAATGGTGCATAATTCATATTTTCCTTGGATCTTATTTAAGTTCATTTAGTTTATATTTAAAATTAATTTTATTGTTCAAAATAAGTAATTGTAAGTATTGTAACAATGACAAAAACCAGTTGTATTCTAAAATTTTACCACAAATACAGAGGTTTCTTCTCGTCGTTAACACAGTATACAATCTTTCGAGCTATCACATCCCACAATTTTTACTTCTCATAGCCTTGCTTAGTCCTTTTAGTGTCTTTCTTAAGCTCCTCTGTCTCTCGTGCACTAATTATGACGATATTATCACTTGTGACGCACGTTGAATCTTGTTACGACGTACCAACGTGACGACACACACGCACAGTTGTCTCACACTCACTGACACACTGACCGATTCATGTCTGTAACGGTAACTCTAAAAACTCATGTTCTGCTCTTCTCTGGCATCCTTATATACTGGACATGACGTCACATGGATCTTTCTCGAATTCTACACACACACATGCGCGCGCTCCGGAAGTTTCGAGAACATTTTCGAAACCCCTTTTGTTTCTGCCGCTTCGATTCTTGACATTCACATACACACAGCAGTCGGGCGAGGCAGCCTTGAACGCCTATGCCCGCTCGCGGGACGGCATGTGGTGTGAAGTATCCTGGCCCCGTCCAACCTTTGTTGTGCGCCGAGCCCGATGACAAGTATTATACTTCAGTGATAAAATACATATGAAATTAAAGGGAAAATTCCAGTTATGAAGCCAAACATTTCACTTGTAGTGATCCTTATGATCTGGTTACACGTGTCAGTTTCTTCATAGTTAACACAAAATCATGTTACATACGAATTGTATCCTCATTTGTTTAATAATCACCTAAAAAGTTAATTGTGGAGATACTACCCGAATTACAATATTTAATAGCAAGCATTCTCATGTTGTATGTGAACATTTGCTTTCTCAGACAAGCAGCAGGAAAAGGCAACGTGACTCGTGAACTGTTTGTCAAGGGAGCCACCCTTATTATTTTAAAACTGCTATTTTTGCAGCTCTCAACAACCACTTTGCACCACAGGCACAATAACAAACGAGGAAGTTCAATTTTGATATTCGTGACAAGTTTTGAGAGAGTTGGGAGTTGGAAAAACAAAACAAAAAACGGTCTGGTGTGTGCGTGACGCAATAGATGTCAGCTAATTTGAATTTAGCGACAGTTGACGTTCATTATAACGATCGTGTATGTGTGCAAGTACTTTGTATGAGAAAGCTGCATTTGAAACATTCACAGAATGTTTAATATCGCAAACTACGCTGTATTTTTATTAATTTGGTGCATAAAAGCGTAGTTTTATAGCAGGAGTGCTACTGTACGTTAAGCATTAAATAATGAACGCATAAACAAAGTCTATTTTTGCTTTCTCTTCCTGAGTCAGAAAAAAAGTTATTTTTTAAGATTCAGTATTAATATAATTCATTCCAAAGTTTATGTTTATACATGCTTCCTGCTAATGACGATAAATATTTGCTAAAAATGCTTTCGAAATTTTTTTATACAATGCAGGCTCATAGGGAAGTCTACTCTTAGAATATGGAGATACTTTTGATGTCTGCTTACAACAACATCGCTTATATGGATAGAGTATAAGTTATACAATGAAAGGGAACATCTTGCGCCTGTGAGCTACATAATTTTATTCTGTTCTTGCTAGTCTCTCTCCACGTGGAAGGGAAGAAGGGAAGGAATCACAGGGGCCACACACTGCAGGCAGGCCACAGAGACGCGTGGAAGTCCCACTACTACAGCTACTTAAAGAGGGCCATGAATGCAAAACCCTACATCCCGTCATAAAGTGGTTAAGCCCTAAAAGGGCAGGTACACGTATGACACACCTCGGGCTGATCTTAGCCTGCCAGATAGCGTCGTCGTCGTCGATCAGCCCTCTGGTATCTATAGAAAGTAAATTCCTTCTTTTGAGATAAGTTTCACTAGCTCGTTTATTATGAGTTACATGAGTTATACATTTGAAATGTATAGAGAATCTAGTGAACCTAAGATTGTATAATATTTAATGAAATTTCGAAGCCTAAGAGGATTGCAATCAGAAATTAGCCTGGTCATTCTGTAATGTTACACTACAATTTTCTTTTTGGCATGGAATGGGAGGAAACGGTCTTCCCATTCTGAAAATGGAAACCAATAACAAGGAATGTTTCAGAAATGGCTAACTCTATGAAAATTTATTTGGCAGAAGTTGTGAACTTGTAGATATGTTTCATTTGCGAAGAAAATATTTTAGATATGTAATGTTTTAGTAGAATCGTTACATATTTTAGAGAAACTCCATATTTTGAGAACTTTTCCATAAGTTGGGGAGATTTTATGCAAGATCTTGTTGTCGAATTTTGGAAGATGTTGAACTTAAACTCCAGCTTGTGATTAAAACTTTGGGTGAAAATTCAGTAATTCCAATCTGAGCCAGGAACATTCATTGGAGCAGCCTGTTACCGTGCAAATTTTGTCTGAGTACCTGAAAATTCCTAACACTAAAATGCATTGGTCATTTACTTTTTTGATTTCCGGTTTGGTTTCCAGCTATAAAAAAGAGTGATGATATAGTGACAAAGAAGATCTGGACTGAGAACTAAAATATCTCCGATTTGTAGTAAAGGCTAACGACTGTCTAAGGTGAGAAATTAAGGCAATACAGAGATATCGAAATCCAGAAAAGATTGATGCGAAGAAAACTTACATACCTTACGTACGAGGAGCTACCGAAAGAATTACAAAAACATTGTAACGTCACAAAATTCAAACAAGATGCACATCAGTGAAAAAGTTGCGTTCCTTATAACACCAGACAAACATAAGAACCGCTTGCAAAATAATCCGGGTGTTGATTGTAGTGGGTCAAACAAGCAGATCTACCAATACAAGAAAAAAGGAACATATAAGATTATGAAACTCTCTCAACCGGAAAAATCTGCCATCGCGGAACATGCAGAAGACATCGACCACCACATTGACTTTCACAATTTAAATATTTTAGCAAACTGTAACAATTTCACTCAACGGACATTGAGGGAAGGCATAGAAATACTTAAAGAAAGGAGGAGTCTGAACCGTGACACAGGCAAACCATTCAACATGATATGAAGCACTCTATTAGCAGGTCAGCTTCCTATTGGAGGAGAAAGAACCAATAGGATTACGAGTGGGAGGGACAACGACGCCAGTCAGAGTAGACAGTGACTAATTGGATGGGTTTTTTGCAGTAGTCCATTGAAAATAGTTTTGCAAAGGTCGATATAGTTAATAATAAGATACATTGAAGACTCCATGGAAAGAAGAAAGAAAGTATTACAACTGATTCTGGGAGAAGTACCCTGCAGTCAACGTCCTGGTATCCAACAGCATCTGCGATTCTTAAAATATATTAAATTGAAATACCAACTTTGGCGTTTAATGGATTTTTCGTTTTTGAGTTATGCTATTGACAGAAACACACACAACTACAAGAACCCACCTGTAAACAAGTGTAAAAGAATAAAAAAAACGTTGCCCTAAAAGGGTGAAAGGTATCGCGTGCACGTGCAGTGCAAACCGATGAGGTTTACTTAACAAAAGAAGTTCTCGATGTAGGAGAAAGCTTGGCACATTCATTCCTTTTCCTTAATTTTTGAAGAGAAGGGTTCATTTCTCTGGTTGATAGCGCATTGGATCGGAGTTCCATTTCGGGGTAGCTCGTAAACACGAGAACTCAGGCCTGGGATGGGATTGCAGTGTCACCACCTACTATGTGCTCAAAGGCACCTTCGACCCTTTTCCACACTCATAACATGCAGTATTTATCTCACTCCAATATGCCGGACAAAGCTAGCCGGTACAGTCCGATCAAAACATTGTAACTGTTACCTACTGACAAACATACTACAATCGAACATAGCATTGGTGGGGAAAGCTTACGTGCTTATCGGCTGGAGTCGGAGACACAGCATGTGACGTCATTAAGCAGTAGATTTCGGAGCTGCGATCACTAAATCTACTGTAACGGATGAGAATATGAGCTAATGTTATAAATCAATAACATATAACACGGGTTACTGTAAATATACAAATTTTATATACTAAGTCGTATTTTATGTGCCTGTTGGGGTGTCATAACACAGCAAATTAAAACAAAAATGATATGATGTGCTTCGTTCACAGTCATTCTCTGTCTTGCATTATTTACTTTTATATTTTTATGCAAATTATTCTAAAACAGCACAAGGGGCTGCATATAAGGAGCTGAAGTGATAGTGAAATATTTAAAAACCAGGTCGCTATATGTTGTATTTCAAACTGTATAATATTACAATGGCAAGAGTAAAAGATTTCCGACTTTAGCACCTCAAAAATATATGAGGTATTAAATCTATAAAGTATCTACGAATATCTCAAAATGATATGAAATAAATGTGTATTTTAACGAGATTTACATTTTACTATGGTAGGCTTTCGTCCATGTTCTGTGATTTACCAGTTATTCAGAAATATCAGGCCTAAATGACCTAGTTGTCGACGGGCCCTTGAACCCCACTCATTCACTCACTCAGTCACTCATTCACTCACTCCAGAAATATGTAAAACCTATTCATATTGAAGAGGTCTTCAATTTTTAGATATACACTGCTATATACAGGATAGAAGGTACTGCTTCGTCCAAATAACCTGGCTAATAGATGTAGGTGTAAGAAATATAAAATACTAAGTTTCTTTTCCGTATGTTTAATCGCTCTGTAAAAATGTTCATTTCTTTGCAATGTAAATGGCAATGCTGAGCTGTCCTCGCACACGACAGCGGCCTGTGTTATACACGACCAGCGTGCTTTCAGGCCGATACTGCCTCAGTTGTAAACAAACCACCTGACTGACGTGTGCCTCGATGTAAACAAAAGACTCGCCCAGTGCGTTTACCATACCGCTTGAGCGGGCCACTGTTTCGCCTGTCTCGCCGTATTCGTTAAGTAGTAATTAAGATTCAGTTTTCCCTAATTAAAGCAGAAAACTGAATCAATCGAAACCAACAGATAAGAAAGTGAATAAACACCTACGAAATGAGAAACGTTTAAGCATTGCGAAACTTATACAAATAGCAAGGAGTATCTTCGAAATGGTTCAAAGCACAAAAAAGTATGCATTTGGACATAAGTTGTGCTTTAACGAGATATACATTTTTTATATTAAGACTTGGTCTATTTCTTACAGTTTACCATTTATGGAAAAGGTATAAAGAGTAAACAGCACTACATGGTCCATAGCTAGAAAATTCATAATCATAATTTGACCTAAATATATCCTAGAATATGACATTTTAATACAAATCGTTAGAGCCATTTTTGAGAAAATCAAAGGATGAAGGAATTTTCTTGAAAATCTTAGTGTCGCATCGTTTAAATATATTAAACTTAAATACCGCCTTTTTCTAAAACTGTTTTGGGTTCTGGGGAGGTCGGGAAATCTTGGGTTGAATACAATGCTTGCCCTATTTACTATACGTACTAGAGAAATTAATAGAAGAATGGAACGTAATCTTCAATATATATCATTTGTAGCCTTCCCATCCAGTATTTGTAATCCTTTTTGTTACACGTATAACATGTAAACAAGTTTTAACGGTGAGTAAAATAGCCTAGGAACTATAACCAATATTATTCCCTGTAGAGTCTGGAAATATGAGTGAGAGAGTCAATATGTGTGTGTGTGTGTGTGTGTTTGTGTGTGTGTGTGTGTGTGTGTGTGTGTGTGTGTGTGTGTGTGTGTGTGATATATAAAGAGAAATCAAAGCTAATACAAAAACCAACAACTAACACAAACGACTGAAACACGACTGTCTGAAGCAAAAGCCACCCCAGATGTTAAAGGCGGCAGACACTAAACTTCAAAACAATAGAGTTCGATATGTTACATGACGTTCACAACGCTCTTTATTTTGTATGTCTTCTGCAAACTCTTTTTGCAAAAGCTTATTTTCCTATCTACCTCATGTTAATCTAAATTTACGTGTGCAGAAATGGTTTCATTTCATCTTGAGGTCAACTGTTGTGTGCTTCGGATCCTTCAGGCGGCATCAACACATGCACTGCTGAAAAATGTGCATTTTTCTGTATTGCACACCAATGCACTGAAAGTTAACGGATGTTTGAATTAAAACCTTGAAGGAGAAAAACAACACATGAAGCATGTTGTAAAAATGAAACTATGCACTTTGTATTCGGTTAGATTTTAATGCTTTGGGCGTTATTGAAAAACTAAAAAAGTTATTAAAATACTAATCTTTAAACATGTGCTGGCTTTGAAATTCCCGATGTCTGACACGGCATTACAAAAAGTCTGATGTGTTTCACTCACATGACTTTCTCTACTCTTGTACTAACCATTCTTACAAACTCACATTCCGATATATCCTTGCTTTTAGTTGAGATAAACATTTGCAGAAATTATCTTATTGTTTATCTTCTTGTAGGTACAAGGAGAATATAGGAATGCTATAGACTTTGGGTGATAGTTAAATCTTTTAAAGCTTCGAAATTCCGTTCTCTTTACACGGTTAACATATAAAAAATTAATAACAATGTTCCATTTGACACAAGAAATTCCCCAATACTTACACAAATATCAAGGAATATCTCCGAAATGGTCCATTGTACAAAAAGAATTATTCAGATACAAATTTTGTGTTTTAGCAAGATCTGCATTTTTTATATAGTAAGATTTGGTCTATCTCTTATGGTTTCCCAGTTATGGGTAAATAGAACTAGATGAGCTATAGCCAGAAAATTCAATATATACATTTTATTTACCATAAAATATCTCAAACATATGGCATTTTAATCAAAATCGTTAGAGTCACTTTCAAGAAAATAAAATTTTTTGAAATATTTTCCATATAAAAGGTAGTTTAGAGTGGAGTAATTTTTCAGAATCTTCGTGTGTCATTCTTGAAAGGCATTAAACATTAAACATTTTTAACTGACTTTTCGTTTTTGAATTATGCTGTCCACAAACTGACACACAGGTGATCTCAAAGCAAATATTTTCGGTGAAATCTCGACATCGAATTTTGGGGTGGAATACAATAGTTCATCTACTTTACTATACATAGTAGAGAAAGTAAAAATAAAAACAAAATTTTCATATTAACTCATTACCCATATATGTCCCCCAAAAGAAAATTGTCATGCTTAAGAGCGTAGTTTACATTAGAACTACGTAATTGTAAACATAATGTACTAATATTTTACAAGAACAATTGATATAAAGCTAGGTACTATTTTTCAGATTGAAATTTTCGCATTAGTTCTATAAGGACAAGAAGTACTTTTCCTTTTCAAATACCATCAATAGTCTGCCAGCATGTTAACTGTCCAACCAACTTCCACAAATCTTGGTGAAAACATTCAGCGTATTTCTCGCTGTAAAATTCAAGGCAATTTGGAAAATAGTCCATGTGAACATGTAGGAAATCAAACTCAACCTAGTTTTCTCAAAATTTTCAACATGGTTTTCAAAAGATTTTCTGTAATTTGGAGTCCTTCTGTTTCGTAGGAATTTTTACAGCAAGCTACTAGGCTTGCTTTTCCATTTGACTCATTGTATCTTAAAATTGGTGTCACACATTTATGTCCTCATCTGAGGTCCAGTAAAAACACCTGTTTTCAGTTTATTTAGGGTTGATTAACACTACATGCGCCCTAAGACCAAAAACGCAGACTCTGGATGCGAGGTCCATGGCCTTTCCGCGTGAATGTCATCATTCTTGTAACAAACAGTGATGGATTGTAACGGAGTGATGTCGCTGTCTAAACCCTCCACGTCTTACAAGCGTAACCTCAAAGAGAAGTGAATGAACGATTCATTTAACTAATAGAAAGGCTGAAGTATGAATTTAGATACTGTATATTAGCTCAACACAAGCCATGTGGGTGTGGTTGAATAATTGTTGCAGCTTAATAACACGTATGGCTCGATTGAAGCCCACTATTGCGTCTCTCTTTCCGCATTTCGGGGGCAACCTCTACAATATGATGGACTGTCGATTTCTCCCTTGGACCGGTGAGGAATTTGGGCTCAAACTCGCTGTGGAAATACTCTGCCGAGGGAAATTCTGCTCACGCGTCAATTCTTGGAGTTACTCCTGTGTGATCCATCTGGGGACGTCATACACGAAAAGTCGTGGTCTCCACTTTCGAGGTCTTTCATCAGTAACCGTCTCCTGAAGCTTGGGATGAGTCAAGAGTCTCTCCACATCTTCCTCATTCTCCGTACGAATTAGTACTTTTCCACTTGTGGACTTCTTGATGACCTTTATCCGGATCCGATCCTTTGCAGGAAGAACAGCTTCAGTTATCCTCCTCCAGCTGTAACAGCTGTTGCTGTGCATCCATCTTATCCTCATCCACAAAGGTTAATGGTCCTCGGATGGGGCCGTGGTATCCATCACAACATTCAGCACTTCCTTCCTACTCTTCTTGGATATCGATCTCGCCTTCTTGTTTGTCATTCGACTAATGTGGTGTTTGTCAGCTGATTCTTGTGTCACGATTAGGCCGCTAACGATTTGTTAGGACAATGTTTGATTGTAACTTAAAATAACGCCAATAACAGTGCAAAGGTCAATTTACTCCTATCCCTCCTTCCAAATACATGTCATGCGGGAAGTATCAAGGAGAGGCAAAGCGTCAGCAAATTCAAAATTTCATGTGTACTTCAATGAACTGCAGCTCTGAAACATAGTTTATAACAATCATTGTGATAAACTAATTTTTGTACCCTCTGAATTACAACATTGAAGTATATTAACAGCGCCCGAATGTTTATGACGTCATATTTTTTTTTGGCTTTTTCCCATGGAAAATATGAGCGAAGCACGGTTTTATCAATGGTGATTAAAATTATGCAATTCTCATGTGTCATTTAATTTGGTTTTTTAAGGTTTTTTGTCATTTTCTTGTCATTTTTCATATTTTAGTAGTATTTTCTCTTAAATTTTCGTATTTTTGTCATATTTTTATACTTCTGTTCCGGATTTACTATGTGCTATATGGTTAGCTCTGGTTTGAGCAATTAAAGATGCAAATATTAAATTAATGTTATTATTTATTATTGTCTGTACTAGATTTTTAAAGTAGTTTTCATTGTAACATTAATTTAAAAAACATTACAGTTTTAAAAATTACGAAAGTGCATCCAAAATTTAGAAAGTCATATTTATCGTCATATTTTCTAATTTTTTCGGTCATTAGTGGTTGCATATTTCTAACATTTTTAGGTCATAATTACTATGACGTACTGAATGTTCGGGCCATTAGTTTTCCCACTAATACTTCAAACGCGTGGTTGACTAAACTTTTGGAAGTACACATAGGCGATTATATCTGAGGTGGTAGATTCTGGCAACATCGACAGCCTGAGTATGTTTGAAGACACATAAAGACGACGAACAGTGGTGTAAGATAGCAGTTTCTTGCGGAGTGTTACGACACCCTTAGGTTAGAATTCGGCGCACGTTCGCCGGTCGTTCTGAAACACACTCCTTGCTCACCCAAACAAGTGAAGGCGACACTGCTGTCGTAAAACGTCGCCTTCTCACTTCTATTACTTTCCACTTTCCTTTAGTATTTCTTTCTCGTGTTAAGCGAAATAGGATTATAGGGAGCTGGTGTTCAAACCTTCATAATAGGAGTTACTTCGTAAAAAAAATCTCTTGTTCTCACAAGATAGCTTCCTACCCTTGCAACGTGGTTCAGATTCCTTCTGGAGAAGATCATTGATTTGTGCTTTATGATAGCTACAAGAAAGTGCAGGGTTACTACAAATGATTCATTCGTTTTCAAAACGCTATACTTTCCAAGGCATTACACTTAAAACAGTGGTTGATACATCAAAGTCATCAAGTTCATTCCGACGCTCTACAAATGTTCCAATGTCCCCCTTGAGTGACACGACGGTGGTCCAGTTCGTTCCAAAGATTCCGGAGCATCATCTCCTCAATGGTCATTACTGCAGTGGTCATGCGTTCATTCAATTTTAAGAGTATTCGTGGTACTAAAGCTACTATCTTTCATAAAAGTAAATACCCAACTTCACTGAGACCTGCGCGAAGGGCCACCTAATTCTCAGGCATAGATAGTATCAGAATTAAATTGGTCATATGCTTCTCTTGATGTTCAGAGGACATGGCAGCCATGGGATCACCTCGCAGCTCACCTCGCAGTTTTCAAAAGCAATATTAATTTTACATTAACGGGTAAACATTGCAACTTCAGTGCACCTGCATAAAATATGTTCTTATGGTGTTTCAATTAAGTTGTGGACTAGAACTAAAAATGATTCCAGTTGCGTGCCACACTTAAAAATGAGAGCTTAATCACTTAGACTGACTTCGTGTATTCCATATAGCGGAATTGGCTAAGTCGTAGTGGCTCAAATCAACAGGAGTGAGGAGAAGTTACTTCGAATCCCATTTAGCGTTCTTTTTTATTTCCCTTTTTTCCCCTTCTTAACGGCAACATCATTATTTATACAACCCGTGCAAAATATAACGTTATACAAAGTAATGCAATCTATTTCTGATAAAGCTCCTCATTTAGGTATTCTTATTCCCCATACCGTTGTAACTTTTCCCACCGTCTTATGAATGCTGCAATAGACTGAAATTTTAAAACTGAATGCTTTATAAGATATTGTTTGCAATAGCTGAAAATAATACAGGCAACACACTACCCGAATTGACAATCATTCCTCTTGAACTTAATATTTCCCTTTAAATATTCCCATTCAAAAGTATCTCGTCTTTTCTTTTGGAGGTTTTAGAATTTTAGGGTGTTTTACTTAAATTTTAAATTAAATTTTAGCTATTTTAAGTTTAATTTTTTAGGTTTTAGGGGTTAGGTTTTAGCAGTTGAATTTACTTGTTTTTAACTTTGGACTTCGGGCCCTAATAACCTAGTTGTCGACGGGCTCTTAAACACCACTCACTCACTCACTGAATTCTGGATAACTGCACTTAAAACTCTATCCTTAAGAAGACGTGACTGTCTCAAAATTGCATTCAAATAATTATTCGCTTCTGCTTTAAACTGCTCATTCCATTTGCACCAACCCCACGTTGTTTAGAAGGGAATAATAGATTTATTTTTCCTCTATGAGCAATGTTGAAAATCTGCAGAGGGAACGAATTTTAAGTGCGCAACTTCGGATGGTTGATCGGCCCATATTCATGGAATTGCTTTTCCAATACAAAACCACGACTTTTAATTTTGCTTGAATTCCGTTGAGCGCGCGCCATCTGCTGCCAATAACAATTCCAAACCTTATCGACCGAGCTGCCGCAGTAGAAGAGGACAGGGGCTATCGCAGCGGGTCGCGACTTCGAAGGGAAGGCTCAATGGGAAATCCTCCGGGTTGCAGCAAATCCAGGGGCTCTTCTGGTGACAGAGAGATCGCAGCACAGCCTCTTTCGCGTTCTTTGCTGGGGCTTTAGTGCCTACTCGTGATCTGCTTGCGTAAATCTCCTCCTGGTATCAGCTGCAGCTCGAATAAACAAAGCTCTGTGAACCGCCAGGGACTTGCACAAAACAGGTGACAAACGCCAACCGTGTCTCTGCGTCTCTTACCATCCCGCTACTCTAACATTCTTAGTAAACAAACAGAAGTACTGGTCTACCAACTTATTTTATTTTAAAACCCTTCATAATATTTAATTGAAATGTGTAATACACAGAAATAATATAGAATACTCCTAACCTGGTTTTAATCTTCTATCTGCTCTACTTATAAGGAAATGTAAAAATGAAAGACCATATCGGTGGTTCTAACTCTGTAACAATTGCTCATCGCAATCAATTCACTCATTTAAAATAGCTTAAGGTTATGTATGACTGAGTGCTCATGAACGAGAAAACAGAAAGCATGTTTTTTTGTTTTATTTTAATTCTAAGTAACTGAGACATTTGTGAACGTAAAAATGCATAACTTGCCTCCAGACGGCATGTTTAAAAGTCATATGGCATAGAAATCTTTTGTCGCTGTTTTCGTACTATTGATATTTTTCAGAATTTTTCTTCCTCTAAAATGTTTCTTGCGGAGCAGTTTCTGTACTGCACTAATGAAATTTGCTACATTTGTTCACAGAGACATAAAAATGAAAATTGTCACAGATTTTATTGCAAGGTGTGTCTAAGTACATATTTTTAATTTATAAAACCCAAAAATAACTATTTTCAGAGAAACAATTGTAAGTATAAACATTTTTAGAACCTAACCTGAAGGAGACACCTAGGATTGTTTTAGAAATTAGATATAGGAATATAGGTTTAAAATATTAGATCAAAATGTACTTTTTTTTTTTGTCGCGAGGCGCTTCGTTAGTCGTGTAACGAAAAATAATCTGACGTTGTTATAATATATAAAATATTAGAGCAAATAGATGAAATTAAAACTAAAATATGTTTGCATTTCGTTACACTTATGGTATAAATTAAAAAAAAAAAAAAAAAAAAACCCTGATGTGTTGCACTCACATGACTTTCTCTACTCTTGTACTAACCATTTTTACAAACTCTTATTCCTATATCCCCTTCGTGTTAGTTGAGATAAACATTTGTACAAATTGTCTTATTGCTTATTTCCTTGTAGGTGTAAGGGGAATATTAGAATACAGTAGGCTTTGAGCGATAGTCAAATATTTTAAAGGCTTGAGATTCCATTCTCTTTGCACGTTTAACATATAAAAAATGAACAGCGATGCTCCATTTCACGAAAGTTTTAGGTTTTTCGAAACTCACACACACAACAAGGAGTATCTCCGAAATGGTTCACCCTACAAGAAAATTTATTCAGACATAAAATGTGTATTTTAGCAAGATCTACATTTTTTGTATAGTATGATTTGGTCTATCTCTAACGGTTTACCAGTTATGCAAAAGTCGTCCAGAGTAAATACGACTACAGGGGGCTATAGCCAGAAAACTGAAGATATAACATTTCATTTTTCATAAAAATATCTCAAACGTATGACATTTTAATCAAAATCGTTAGAGCCATTTTCAAGAAAACTAAAAGAGAGAAAGTAAAAGAGCTAAGGAGCTGTGCATAGTTTAAAACTTATGTGCTGCAATTTGAAATCCGTCTACAGATTTTCCTTTTATGATAAATTTGATATAAGTAATACAATTAACACTCAGTATTTTACACTGACTAAGTTTTGCTCCGCTGAAGTAGCAAGGCATCTACTGGCATTTGACAATGGCTACAAAACACAGAAACATATCCGGAACATACGAGAAGCTACTGTTTTCACATAACAACTAAAATTTTGCTTTTTTCCTCTAGGAAAATAAAAAAGATTGACTGGCAATGATTGGGTAACATGGACGGGAGCGTATGTATTGCATTCCTCGCTCCATAACAAGTGAATTATTCTGTTTGTTCATTTTTCAGTCCGGTTTGTTTACAAGTTAATCAAACTCTGTTACAAAACCACTCGGTTCGGTACATGTTATCTTGTTGGAAGGTTATTTCTGGAGGCCATGCACGGAGCTAGAAATGCATTGTGATCGATGTTCCAAGTTTCAAACATGATTAATAAATCTTCGTCTTTATAGACAGACTCGGTAATTCTTTACAGGCTCTGTCAAGGTTTCAAGAGAGATTCCTCTAACACGAACTATCTGCGATCTGTTAAAGTTTTGAAGAAAAAACAAGAAAATCAAAGCTGCATATAACAGGGACTCCTGAGTATCCGAAATGTCTAAGTTCCTATATAGTTTGTGAACAATAATGTAATATTTCTCTTCAATATGTCTGTTTTCATAAGTAATATAAATTTGGGATCTGGTAATTTTATTAACCCTCTATTGCACACATTATTTCACTATATATGCCGCTATTCCTCAGATTTTTACACCGTTTTGAAGTCCCTACCACAGGAACGCTTATGCAAGGGAGTCGAATAGCCGTAATGTGTCTAAAGTAAAGGATGGGGAGCGCCCACGAAATAACCGGCATGATAGCATGCGCGAATGATGGCGGGGTAGCATTGAATTGCTCTGATGTAAAGGATAGGGAGGGTTCATATAAAATAATTGGTGAAATGCCATAGATGATGATGATAGAGTTATACTTAACTGCAGTTGCAGGAATTTATCTGTTTATTCTGAAAGTTTATTGCTGAATGTTAGTGTAATATCAAAGTCGCAAAAATACTATTTAAATGTCCGCACACTTTGACAAACATTTGTTTACACATACTGCAATTGAGGGTCAAACGTTTATTGAAAATTAGGCTTTCCCCAAAATTTCTATAAAGCTATTATTTAAACGGTAGAGTTATTTAATTACCATGGGCAAATTTTAGAACTGTTGAGGGAGGTAAACCAACTTAACTGGCAAATACAAGGGAGACATCCTAAACTTAGGCCTGCAATAATTTTCCTCCGTATATCATTTCCCAATTATTTAATTTTATCTGTCATCAATGTCATCACCTGTGGTGCAGTATATAGTAAAAAATTCTGATGTGTTGCACTCACATGACATTCTCTACTCTTGTACTAACCATTCTTACAAACTCTTATTCCTATATCTTCTTCCTGTTAGTTAAGATAAATATTTGTACAAATTATCTTATTGGTTATTTCCTTGTAGGTGCAAGAGGAATATTAGAATACAGTAGGATTTGTGCGATAGTCAAATCTTTTAAAGCTTTGAGATTCCGTTCTCTTTGCAAACTTAACATATAAAAAAATAAGCACCGATGTTCCATTTCACGAAAGTTTTAAGTTTTCCGAAGCTCACACACATAAGAAGGAATATCTCCGAAATGGTTCACTCTACAAAAAATTTTATTCAGACATAAATTGTGTGTTTTAGCAAGATCTAAATTTTTTGTATACTAAGATTTGCTCTATCTCTTACGGTTTACCAGTTATGCAAACGTCCTCCAGAGTAAATACGACTACATAGGCTATAGCCAGAAAATTCAAGATATACCCTTGATTTGTGATAAAATTATCTCAAACATACGGCATTTTAATCAAAATCATTGGAGCCATTTCAAGAAAATAAACATTTTCGAAATATTTTCTATATAAATAGTAGTTTAGAGTGGAGTAATTTTCTTCAAAATCTTCTGTCATGTCCTTGAAAGATATTAAACTTAAATAGCAACTTTGGTTCTTGACCGAGTTTTCGTTTTTGAGCTGTGCTGTCCACAGTGACAGTCACACACACACACACATATTAAAACATATATTTCTGGTGAAATCTTCACATCGAAGTTTTGGGTGGAATACAATATTTCCTCTACTTTACTACACGTAGTGGGGAAAGTAAGCGACTGTTAAACCCTGTTAAAAGAGAAAGTGTTACATAAAGGTAGGAACACGCCCACAGCATGCGAACTCAGGAAGATTACCTCTCGTTCTAAGGTGAGGTATCCATCACGAGGACATTACGCAAGATTGAAATTTCCCTAAGGTTATAGCTGTAACAGGTAGGTCATGTCGAGAAACTGTCCAAGTAAAAGAAAGGGCTAAGGTCAGAGCTCTCTCAGCTGGAAAATGGCAGTAATTTGTCACCCTCTCGGCTACTCAGGAGGGTGGGATATCACTCACTCACACTGCTCCTCGTCTTACACAGAAGAAAACCTCATCTTGGTTTCTTTCCTTCTTTCTTTCATTTGTTCACGGAGCGTGGAAACAATCCTATCGCCGATATTTCCGAGAAACGTCCAGCACAGCTACCACAACTGTTAACGAAGTAGTGATTATTATAGTTGTAATTAATTGCCATCTTTTCTCTCTGTGTGCCTCTCTCTCTCTGAAATTTTCCCTATCTGCAAAACTCATCCAGACTTAAGACTTCTGAGGACATTTCCAAAATAATCAAAATACATATTTCATTTGGCATGAAATATCATAAACATATAGCACTTCAATCACAACCCTGAGACCATTTTTGATGAAATCGCAATTGTCGACAAATCTTCCATATAAAGAAAGTTTGGGGTGGGGGGATTTTTTTAAAAATCTTCGTGTTGCGTTCTTGGAAAACGCTGAACTAAATATAAAGTTTGATGTTTAACCGAATTTTGTTTCGTAGTTATGATGCTCACGGACACACACACACACACACACACACACACACACACACACACACACACACACACACACACACACACACACACACACACACACACACACACACACACAATATTTAATTTAGCAGACTATTGGTGAGTTTAATTCAAGACATACATATTTCAGTTTCAAAGCCCTCGTTAATGGTATAATTTGTTAAATGTTTTCTATCAGAATTTTGCAAAAACATATATTTTCCATTACATATAATTTTGATTTCTGCATTTTTGCAACATTATTTTATTTTCTGACTTTCAACCACGACAATGGTGCCTAAACACCCGTGGCACAACAACCCATCTGAGCCAAGGCGTACCACGCTACCTGGACCCACCACAGGCGTCATGTGAGTGGGGTGCAGAACTGGAGTTGGCAGGTGGTCAGCACCCCGGTTCCTCCGATCGGTTGTGCGATCTTCTGGAACAGGGGCCGCTAGTTTTCAATCAACTAGCCCCTCACTTGGCCCCTCAGGGACCTAATAAAGCCGTGTACACCCCGGACCAGTCTCCCAGCGGAAGAAAACCCCCACGCCGGTAGTGGGAATCGATCCCAGGTCCCCCGCTAGTTAAGCAGTAGCACTACCCCGACTAAGGGGACGACAGTGGTACATAGTAAACACACTACTCAGGGTGACTCTTCTGCCACAAAATCATGTGGCTTAGATTCAATACTTTCGGTAACTCAAATGATATTTCTATCTGCTTGTGTCGATTTCAAAGAGTGATCACGACCTGGATATATTTCTAATAATTAGCATAATCCAGGAGTTTTGCGAGTGGGATTTTTGTATCCCTGTGCATCCAGAGCGAGCCCAGAATAACTTATCCCGTAATTCCTCCGTCCCAGTTCTAACATGTAAACTTACTTTACGAGCGTTTTCCTAAGGGACATTTTCAAACAACGGCGACATACATATATTTTGCGAGGAGCGTCGCGACGCTCCTGCTTTTAACCGCCGTTCCACGTGGCAGTTAAGGTGAGACGCCCACATAAAGTATTCCCCTGTAAGTCAAAACACACGGCGCTGGCTGTTGTTAAGTAAACTAGCCGTGTTTCTGCTACACCGTTCTAAATAAGGCATTATGAGTTTTATTACTTTAATAACATCTCATAATGTTAAATTACCCCAAAAACCTGATGTTTACATGACTTTCGCTACTCACCCTTGAACCCATAAGTGGTGCACCTCAGCGTGCCTCTCCCGGTATTCTCCTATCTTCCTATGTTTCAGCATTGTTGCAGGTGTGTTTATGGCGATCGGGTCGTGTACAAACGGCTACAAATGTTTTCCAAATAACATACTCCTAACCATGACAGAAAGTCAGGATTGCTTATCTATTAGTTATGCCAGGTGGTGTCAAAGGTCGACTTGCCAGCTCATAGCTGCCTATAAGAGTGAGGGACGTGATGTGTTTGTAAGTCAAAAGAGAGTATCACTCCAACATTTCTCTACACTTGTTGGTAAGAAAGTAATCTCAATGTAAAGAAAACAACATTAACGTTGTAAATCCAGAACGAGCTCGCAGCGAAGATGGAAATCAAATATTCGCCATTACAGGTGTCATATTATTCTATAATGAAATTAAATTTAAAGTGTTAAAATAATTTTAATATACCACGGTTTTTTTAAAAATTGGTTTAAGCTATTCTTGGAAACACACGCATGCGCGCTGTACAATTTGCAAATTGGTTTTATTCAGCGAAAATGAAATCGTGTATTTGACCTAAAATTTCACATGGAAGATTGAAACATTGAATGGCTGTTTGTCGGAAATAGCAGGAAAACAGAACCTCAAAGGAAAATGAAAGTTTAGCGTAACACAAGTAATATAACTACTGCAAATCGCAAAAGCGAATGTGTCAAAAGACTGTTAGGTATCAACTTCTATAGGTTATGAATGACGTAACTTCTCCCCCTGAGTTTTCTTGCTTTCACCGTTTAAATCTAAACCGGTTTATTTATTATTATTATTATTATTATTATTATTATTATTATTATTATTATTATTATTATTATTATTATTATTATTATTATTATTATGATTATTATTATTATTATTATTATTATTATAATTATTATTATTATTATTATTATTATTATTATTATTATTATTATTATTATTATTATTATTATTATTATTATTATTATTATTATTATTATTATTGTTATTGTTATTGTTATTGTTATTGTTATTGTTATTGTTATTGTTATTGTTATTGTTATTGTTATTATTATTATTATTATTATTATTATTATTATTATTATTATTATTATTATTATTATTATTATTTATTATTATTATTATTAATTATTATTATTAATTATTATTATTATTATTATTATTATTATTATTATTATTATCATCATCATCATCATCATCCTCATAATCAGTTCCTCTTTCTTATGAACCATTGTATTTATTTACTTGTTAATATTTATTACCGGGGGAGTCCATTATTGCATAACAACCTTATGGTGCTTGTAAAGGTTGTATGAGTCCTATGTTTGTGCTAGTTTTATAAAATCAAGCTACATACGAATATCTATGTGACATTCATGATGAAGTACGTTTTCGCTGTCATATTACACAAAACACTATGTTCGCTGTGTTTTATTTCTGAGTAGTTGAAGACAAGACAGTAACTCGACGGGACCAGACATTAGCAAGCTGCAGTCGTCTTTTGTAGACCCCCCCCCCCTTCTCGCTCCTCCCCCTGCAATTCCGGTTAGTTAACCCTGAGCTGAGGTTTTAACGCTGAGGGGAGCGTCAACGTGTGACACCGGCGGTGTTGGATGTGAAATTAAGATTATTCAAACACTGCCACTCCAGTACAGTACTTGTGCACGGCGTGCTTAAGCGTGCGGAAAACGCCGAGAGAGCTGTCGTGAAAAATGTTATAATGTGTTCAAGAACCTCTCACTAGGGGGAAAACAACAATTTTTACAAGTGCGAGGCTTTAGAAATGTAATTCCGAACACCTGCAAACTCTTGCGTGCCTTAAAATGTTCACTTACTAAAAATGTAAATTATAATAGCAGAATAGATACCACAATAAGGAAATACATAACCAGGCAGTGAAACTTGGACAACGATGGAAGAAAGGTTAACTGTGTTCTAGAGTACTGTAGTGCTGTTTACAATATGAGAGTGGCCCCTGCGTCATACCACAGGGACGCGACTGGGTGCCCAATGCGTCCAATCCCCAAGAAATAATTGCCCCGCCGAGTCCAACCCAATCCGAGTAACTCAACCCACTTCTACAGGTAGTAACACAGAAGAGTTACTGCTAATGTTCGCAGTACCCACACCACGGTAGCTGAAGAGGCAATCTGCAAGGTGAAAAGAGTAGAGGAAATCGTGACAAACTACTCTAACCCAACTATTCAGAGAAAACCACAAAAAAAAAAAAAAAAACGCAAGGTCCGACGGAATGGAATAAGGAACCTCCATACTGCGAGTCTCTCGCTCTGTATGCGTAGAGAAAGTCTTATAAACGCAACACATCATGTTTTAAATTTATCTCTATCTCAAAAATGAAGTTTTATGGAAGTCCAGCAGCAAAACGTCTCAATTTCTACATAATAGGTGGAGAATGTATTGCATTCCACCCAAAAATTAGATAATGAGATTTTAGTGGAAACATTCGTTTTGAGGTCCCCTGAATACAAAAAGATAATGTAATCACAAGTGTTGCATGCCTTTCGGCCGTTACCTCATATCCATCACGTTGTTTACGTCTATGATCATGTTTTACTAGATTCCTATAGAAGAGTTGAACTTAACCTGCTCGAAATGGAAAGAGAGTATATAAAGGGCCGCTTGACTTACGGAACATTAAAGGAGCTTCCAATTGTTTTTGAAGACACTGAATATACTATAGTTCAGATCGAAGACACTGAGTGATCACGAGTAATATTTTGAACCGAAAAACAGAATTTTTATTTTGGCTACAGTGACCAAGTCATGATCGCAGTTTTGGGGGATCATCACGTTTGAATTTACGATTAAATCTCTTAATTCGTGATATTTTGTTTTATGCTTGTTTCCCTACCAATACTAACGGTAACCCTACCATTTACTTCGTCACTTCTGTATTTTACCAAAACTACCGAGCCTTAGTTTTGGTAGAAGCAAATCTATTCCTGCACAATATATAATTAACAATATAGTTAATATACATAAGTAAATCATATGTATATATAATATGTGTGACGTATTGAGACAAAGGAAAAACCTACCAGTTCGTGTGACGTAAGGCGGGAGCCGTGTAATACTATGTTGCCTAGATAAACAGCGCTGTGAATAGCTGGAGGGTTCACTCTGGATGGCAATAACATGAGCTGTACAAGTAAAACAGACCAGCCATTGTTTCTGTCTGGTTGTGTTATGATAAAGTGCACAAAGGACGTTAGTATCTTTGAAAATATTTGGAAGCTCTTCGAAGGTACTAATAGTGTGAAGCATTTTATGTCACTCAATTAATTGACTGCTTCTTATTACTGGTGCCTACAGCTGCTCACACATGAGTCTTAATCTCTGGGATCCGTGGTGATTACAGAGAGCGACATTGTAGTTTTGTTAGAACACTTTATTTTTTTTTTATTTTTTTTTTTCACGTTTAAGCTTTGCTGAACAATTTTAAATAAAAAAAAAAAAAATATGCAGGCTAACGTAACTGTTGGAACGAACTTTCACCGTGTTGCTCACATGTATATATCCCTCCTCCTCCTAACGATGTCTCTCTCCTACCGTCCGTCAGTCACTCTATCCTTTTAGCTTCCCAAACATCTATAATGGCCCTCACTTCAATTAAGTGAGGACTTTGCCCTGTGGCGAAACCCCTCGGGTTTCCGATACTTTCTAAAATACAATAGGAGGCTCCTTCTCTTAATGTTGTAGACCTTGCCAAAACTAATTGTATCTCGTTTACCTTAATGGGCCATCTGTTTGGGTACGTTCGCTAATGACTCCCGGTAATGCATTTCCCGACTGACATAACTTCACATGTGGTACAATATTCTTAACCCTTTGCTAGCGAATCCTATCCCATAATACATATAGTTATTCTTGATTATTAATTGATTTCATCACTTTGATATCTTTTGAATATCATAAGCGCTTATAAGAAAACTGCTACAAGTGACCACGAATAATGCTATTTTGAATAAAAAAGTGCGGCTTTCATTTTGATCGCAGTGGCCAAAATAATAATCACACTTTTATTGGTGATCATTAGATTTGAATTTCCCATTAAATTTCTTAATGCGTTGTCTTGTATTATGTTTCTTTCCCTACCAATGTTGCCAATACTATCGGTAATCCTCCCATTATCTGCGTCATTTATGCATGTACTACCACTACCGTACCGTAGCTTTTGTAGAACGCAACTCTAGCTATATGATAAAAAACAACTTATTTTTACTTTCTCTACTGGTAAGTAGGGGAAGTATTGTATTCCACCCAAAAACTCGAAGTCGAGATTTCACCGGAAATACATGTTTTGAGGCCCCATGAATCCAAAAAAAGCATTTTTAGAAAAAGGTCCGTGTGTGTGTCTGTGTGTCTGTCAGTCTGTCAGTCTGTCAGTCTGTGGACAGCATAGCTCAAAAACGAAAAGTCGGTTAAAAACCAAAGTTGGTATTTAAGTTTAATGTCGTTCAAGGATGTGACACGAAGATTTTGAAGAAAATAGCCCAACCCTAAACTACCCTTTACATGGAAAATTTTGATTTTCTTGAAAATGGCTCTAACGATTTTGATTAAAATGTCATATGTTTGAGATATTTTTATGACAAATGAAATGTATATCTTGAATTTTCTGGCTATAGCCCCTGTAGTCGTATTTACTCTGGACGACTTTTGCATAACTGGTAAACCGTTAGAGATAGACCAAATTATACTATACAAAAAATGCAGATCTTGCTAAAATACACAATTTATGTCTCAATAAATTTTCTTGTAGGGTGAACCATTTCGGAGATATACCTTGTTATGTGTGTGGGTTTCGGAAAACTTGGAACTTTCGTGAAATGGGTCATCGTTGTTCATTTTTTTATATGTTACGTGTACAAAGAGAACGGAATCTCAAAGCTTTAAAAGATTTGACTATCGCACAAAGCCTACTGTATTCCAATATTCCCCTTGCACCTACAAGGAAATAAGCAATAAGATAATTTGTACAAATGTTTATTTTAACTAACACGAAGAAGATATAGGAATAAGAGTTTGTAAGAATGGTTAGTACAAGAGTAGAGAAAGTCATGTGAGAGCAACACATCAGATTTTTCTTAGTCAATCCCGTAGACTAATAACGTCTATTTTTCTAGATGGAAATATCAGTAATGTAATTGGAGTGAAATTGATTCATAGCTTATTCTCAACAACAGAAGTATATAGACAAGTGTTTATTTGCAAGTGTAAGTGTCGCGGTCCCCTGTGTATGAACTTCAGTTTAATGAACGCTAAGGACGGGGCAACAGCTTGCAGGTTTCTGGAAATAAATCATTTCCTGCTGGTATTTCCGTGGGGAGTAAAGACTGGCACTGAATTATAACACTATATTAACTAGCCGAGCTCTCCCTCGGGAACTCCTACAAACTTCCCTCGGTTAAAGGTCACGCCTTATCCTCTAAACACAATACTTCTTCGACAATGTCGTTAATAGAGACAAAGGGTTCTGCTACAATCGACTGAGTTTAATTTTATTTTCCTCTAACAGTGGATGCAAATTACGCAAGGGGTGGTTACTGAAATCTGCTTTTGTGCCACGCTTTCTAAAACTGCTTTTAAACTGAAACGTTTGGGAATATGGGTCTTTTACACCTCAGTAGACATTATACATTTTATAGTTACATATGAAAGCATCTAATATTGGAATTATTGGTTATTGACATACGATTGGTTTTTGATATACAAATGTAAATAAACACATATTACAAGCTTCGGTGTAGATATAAACCCATGTCAATAAATGCTTTGTTATGAACTAGGTTCCCTGAAACATTACAGAGGAAAATTTATAGTTCCGTTTATCTCTATCAACAGAAATAGAGGAATAAACGTTTTGTAAATAGTTCATGCTGCCATTTTATTTGCTGAGAATACTTTACAACAGACAGTATTCAGATTAAGCTAAATTGCATTAGATTTTAACATGAAAATATCGGTTGAAAAAAGCAAAAGCAATGGCATTTATTGGACCTCAACCAACAAGAGTCAAGTTGGTGTTAGATGAAAAAATAGTGGAACAGGTTAGCACTTTTAAATACAGGATATACTGAAGGTTTATGGACACCCATTGATATTTTGTAATTTTCTCCTCGAACACATAACGCTTTGCCTCATTATAAATTCAATACATATTGCTTCAAGAATACTTTGCAGATGATTTTGTACTTTATTGGGCCTCCTTTAGCTCTCAAACACAGTAAATGTACCATTTTGGGATATTATTTACTAGATTCCTCCACTCTTCCAAGATTCGGATAATGCCTCTTCAAGTTCTCGGCGATTTTTCCTCCTGGCGACAGCTATTCCTCTACCTTCCGATCCCATATGGATATAAGTGACATAGTTTGTCCTCCCAGGACGATGTGACCCTTGGCCTACCACTTGCCTCCAAGTCTGAAAATTTGCCGCATTTCCTATATTTTATATTTTCTGTGCCACACACGTCTTAGTTACCCGCAATTGAACTGCAATATCTCTGTATAACTTGCAGCACTTATGGAAATGAATCGCTAGCCATTTAATTTCTTTGTTCACATTTTATACTCAAGTTTACTTAACAATACATTTTGCTTTACACTTCACACTCCTAAGTGTTGCTTTTGTGAGATTCATAAGTTTACCTGGTATTTAAAATTCTCTCATTGCATTAAATAGTTGTCCTTTATCAATACTATCGTACGCTGCTTTAAAATCTATAAATAGATGTCAAGTGTCAATTTTAAACTCGTATACTTTTTGCAACATTTGTCTGAATACGTGTATCTGATCTGTAGTTGATTTCCCTGTTCTAAATCCACATTGATACCCTCTAATCTGCTTGTCTGCGTATGGCTTTATTATTTTAAAAAGCACTATAGCGAAAGTTTTGTATATTATACTAAGTAGTGCAACACCCGTATAGTTATTGCAGAAAGTGAGGCTTCCTGATTTAAAAATCGGACATATAATTTCTTGCTCCCATTCCATTGGTATAATTTCGGTTTCCCATACCTGTATTCGTTAGCTTATAAAACAGTCTAGCCGCATTTAAATGACGTTGTGTTTCCAACTCCTTAAATAATTCTTCATAGTAAATCTTTTTTCTAGGCATTTTTTGTACCTTCCTTATTTCTTTACATCTCTCAACACAGTTTCTTTTTATTTTATTTATTGATTCCTTATATACCTCAAGAGCTATTTTTTTAGAGTATTCCGCGAAATAATTAATAATGAATTTATTTAATACTATATAACATTCATAGTGATTTAAAAGTAAACAACTTAACATTCATACATTTTAATTAAGGTTAATTTGTACAGTTGGCACTGCAACTACAACAACAATTTTAGCGTTTAATCCAGGGAAATGAGGTATTACACATATGAGGAATATAAATGGACGAATTTGGTTAGGTAGGTCTGCTCTATTTAAAAACTACAGTTGCTTGACTTCACCTCTTCAATTAAAATATCAGAATATTCATCAAATCCTTTGTCTGCCATTTTTAAAAGGCCCATTAATTGTTTTTACTGCACACGGATACTTCAGATATTTAGAAATGTGAGAAAAGGAAGTGATGTAACCAAAGCGACAATACCACGATAAACAAGTGATAGTCTAGCATGAGTGGAATAGTCCTAAAATTCCAGAACCTCTCGTGTGAGGTTATGAATGTCATTAAGTTCATCTCCTATACGATAATCGCATCTACCTCTTCAGATTTCGGCAGTCCGTTTCTTTTCAATTTTCCCTCGCCCCTGGATGTGCTCTAGCTTACGTAAGCAGTCAAAGCTTGTATGTTTAGTCAACACCAAACTCAGCATCTTTCACAACATTATCTGACTAAAGCTATCTCTTTTTTATCTAGGCCTACCTGGGTGTAACCAAGACAATGTGGATAAAAGTCACTAAATGGAACCGTTTCAGTTGGCCGTTTGCATCCTATGAAGTGCGAAACATAGCAAGAACATCCAAGAAATAGTGTTGCTAAGTTATGACGAGGAGAATCGCGGTGTTTTCACCCCCACTTGCTCTCAAATGGTATTTCTCAACGTTTCCCGCCTCCCATTGTGGTAAACTGCTGCCTTCCTGCAACGAGATTGGCTCCATAACAATGCAAATGAAAACCTGCTTCCTTTTTTTATTATTGCTATTTCACTGCGGAATTAAAAACAGCAGGGCAACACAGGAAGTAAAAATGAATGCCTCATACCATAGTACCTATACCGGAATAGACGCAGTTGTCATATCCGGCACAACAATATTGGCTTTTCCATATAGATACTGGGCATGGACAAATGAAAGTGAAATCAACGTAATGCACTTTTGATCGTGATATTTGTTAATCCAGCTGCCGCTGACAATCTGTATAGTTTATATTCTAATCTTCAGGTTCCAAGCTAGACAGAAGGGGCTATTGTCTCATTGATGATACAGATCGAGTGGCATTTTCTTAGATCGAAAAAAATACAGAGTCTCGACTTTCTATCCCATTGGTCCAAATGGAAAATGTTAAGACAGAAGATTCACTAGTAACATCCATTTCTTACAGACATCAGCGTTTAAAATTTACCAAAATATTCAGTTTTATTTCTTTAGATATTTTTCTTGGAGGCACCCATCACTGGGGGAAAAAATCCAATGTGATACAATGATATGACTTTCTCTACTCTTGTACTAACCACTTATTGCTCTATCTTCTTCGTGTTAATTGAGATAAACATTTGCAAAAATTGTCGTATTGCCAATTTCGTTGTAAGTGCAAAAGGAATATAGGAATAGCGATAATCAAATTTTTAAGATCTGGTCACTAAGTGATGACTTTGAAATTCCATTCTCATTGCAACCTCAAGAGATAAAAATTGAGTAACGACCTACCATTCGGAAAAAAAAAAAAAAAAAAAAAAAAAATAACTATTGCAAAATTCTGACAAATAAAAATAAATATCTCCAAAGTAGTTCACTTCAGAAGAAATTCTTTGGACGTAAATTGCTTGCTTTAACAAGATGCATATTTTTTGTGTAGTAAAATTACAGTATACCAGGTTTGCAAGTTACCTAGATTGCTGAGGGTTTCCGAGGACATTCCCAGAAAATTCAAGTTGTGCTTTTCATTTGTCATGAAAATATCTTAAGCAAAGCGTACTTTAATCAAAATCGTTACTCATTTTTGAGAAAATCGAAATTTTCAAAAAGTATTTCATCTTAAGGGTAGTCTGGAATGAGGATCGTTCTGAAAATCTTCGTTTCCTACCTTAAAAGCTAGTGAACTTGAATCCAAGTTTGGTACCCAACCGGGTTTTCGGACCATTTTCTAAAAATGCTTCTTTTTTGGATTCCACATAGGCCGGGCGAACTACCGGTGAATTCTCTGGAAAGGACACCTTTTCGTGAAATTTATTTTAAAGAATCCCTGCATATGAACAGCTTCTAGAACTACCTTCCATTGTTGCCGGGTCACGTATATACAGGCAGTGGTGGCATCACAATGTCAAGGATATATAAGTTTTAATGAAACGAAAGTTGTAATTTTAATCCTTTCTCTCCTTTTGAAGGGTATGCTGTCATAAAATAAAACATTCTGGCAAATCTTGTTGACCTGCCGTAGAAAGCCATATTGCATATTTATTGGTGTTTTGGACAGGCGAAGAATGTGCATTTGGTTCAGGGCGTGGTTGTGTCACCTGGAGGAAATAACACGTTATTAGTCGAATATATGGCATTCCTGTCGCGCGTCTACGGTTGTCGCTCGGACAAGAACTAGCCCCTCCTCCTGGATAATACACCACTGAACTTTCAGTACAAACAATTCCTGCTGATAGCGTCATCAACTCATCACTCAGCGTAATGACAGGTGCAGGCTTTTGTTTTGTTTATATTTGCAGCTATCTGTACTTAGATAACAATTTACGCAAAACAGCCAACAATCGAGTAGTAAAATATAAATGCAGGGTTGCAGTTGCACACGGAGTATCTTGTGCCCATCGATTTTTTCACATGTGTAACTGCAGCGTTTGCAATATCGAGGAGGGGAAGTTCGTCTTATAGGGAATCAGTCTAACCCCTCGAATTTCACGATACCAGTTATATCTCGGTAAGTGAAGGGGCAGCTTCTTGAGAAGTATATGGCAAAGTTTCTTAGCATTTATTGGTTCAATCCCTCTTTCGATTCAGAGTGCTGCTGCACCTTCGACAATCGATAAGGCCCTGTGATATTTCCGCTCTGCGGATTCAACAAAGGCAGGTAGTGATTAACCATTCGATCATTCATCTATCCTGTATGGGTAGACGTTAACCCGCTCATGCAGAGAAGTTTAGTCAAGGGTTTGGAAAATTGTGTTTTCTGTTATTTTCATATTGTGAGTAAACGACAAAATTAGGTTCAATTACTTTTTATCGCTTTAATTGTATTCAAAACTTTTGCACAAATACACAATTGTCTTTTTGTCGTTAACAGATTCTATAGCCTTCCATAATAATACGACGCAAAACTGTTCTCTTCTTTGAACATTGACTCAGTCCTTTCACTGTTACCAACTTATGTCTATAACCGTAACTCCTATGACTCCTTATCCGTCTCGTTATATTGCACAGTCACAGAGTCATTGTATTGTCACAGTGTTTGAGAGGCAGAGAAAGTGAAGATAGACAGTAAAAGGAGTGAGTCAAGGTTACGAGAAGTAGACGTTGTGAGTTGTGATAATCCGAAAGACTGTAGACTGTGTTATCATCACTAGAGGAGAACTGTGCATTTGTGCGAAAGTTTAGAAGACAATAAGGTGATAGAAAAGTAACCGAACTGGATTTTGTCATTTTGTTACACTGGTGCCAGAAGTGGGATTGCTCGAATTTTCATTTTGTTACAATGCTAAATGCCACTATTTGGAAATTTTCATTTCGAATATTTAGTTTAATCAGAAAGTACACTCGTAGGTTTGAAATGAATGAACCACGGGAACTTAAGGGACACTGGGAGTGAAATTTTGGTCAAAATTGTAAAAAAAAATCGATTTTTTTTTTTTTTTTTTTTTTAAACCTTAAAATGTTCCTGGAACACCTCTGCATTTAGATCAGCTAACATTTTTCATATCCCCCACTGCATGTGGTCATTACGGCCCTTTCAAATAGCGCTCTTCCCTTAACGCACACAGGATGTTCCTGCATAAAAGCCTGTTTTTCTCAAAACTACATTTCTGCACATTCCAAAAGAAGGTCGCGCCTGAGTTTTGCTTCAAATTCAATGAAAATTTCCAAAAGTATTCACAAATAGCAGCTAAATGAAACTATGATTCAATATTGATGTTATCATTAACATGAATTCCAAAAACATTTTTTTGTATGAAAAAAATCAATAATTTTTAAGATTAAATTTTCTTTGCTATTAAAAAAATATGTACAGCATAATCAGCAAACATATTTTAAATATCTCTACATACAATTGTTACCCATGTTTTAGAGTATCAGTTCTGCCAATATAAATGAATTTTGAAAAGTCAATAGACGCGAGCTGTATTTTGAAAATGTGCCTATTAAATTCATAAAATAATTTATATATCATAAACAAATTATCCAATTTTAACGAAATTTTGTGTACCTCCTGTTCTCATATAAATACAAACACAGTAAAAATTTCAGAAAAATCTATGAAGAAATGTGGAACTTTCAAATTTCGCTCCCAGTATCTCTTAAACTGTGTTTACGTTTTCTGACGCACCCTGTACTATGAAGCTGGTTGCTAAGCAATCACTCAGAATGTTATAAACAGTTGCTACACCGCAAGCAATCACTTTACTTGTAAGACGAAAGGAGTATGCTGTTCACGTAATTCATCAGCTACATTATGGTTTTTACGCGGTGGGGAGGGATGGGGAGGGGGAAGGAGGGGATCGTTAAGCGCATTAGGGCCGCGTGTGCTACAAATTGAAGCATCAGGTGGTAAGGCACACGTCGTCCAATCATCTCAAGAAGCCCTTTAAGTACCTTAATGGCTCTGTATAGCCCAGTGCAATTGTTCCGAATATAGCAGTTCCGAGCTTGACCGGTCCATTACTAGTGAGAGAAGTCCCAAGTTATGGCTCCTTTTAGACTTACAAAGTAACTAACTTGGTGCTCGCAGAAGGTGCACCTTTCAACTCTATTTGAGAGCGAGTCTAGAGTTTCATCCTAGGTCGTATAAACATTTAAATTTTAGAGCTCACAATGAGTAACATTTCTATTTGTAATTAAATATTCGTTAAATTAAAGAGTCACTCTGGAATTACCAAGGGGCATACAGTTAATAGTTACTGTCACTCACTGTTACATTGTTGGTCTTTTTAAGAAACAATGAAATGTCAAAGTGATTTAGGTAAAAGACTAAAAAGGTAATAGTCAATGTTAATTAGGTACCTTTATAAACATGACAATATACGTATAATACCCAATTTAGAAATAAATTTTTTTTTTAAAAATTCCTCAGACATTTTGTTACTAGTGGTGGTCACAGAGTACCCCGCCCCGTTGGTAGTAGAAGTTCTGTAATAATGTTTGACTTTACTAGGGTTAATAGATGGTGTTAGGGGTAAAAGTGCAGACACTTGCACGATTATTTTAGAACAATGTAATTAACAATATTACGTCAATTTTGCTTATAATTTTACCATTAGTAGTAGTGTTTTCAGGCTGGTTAGGGTCACAGAAAACCTGACGGAGAATGTAAAAAAAACTATGTAGTAAAAACTATGCGGTTAAACAGACAATTATCATTATTATTAACTTTAGTCGACTCAACACAAGAATATCTCAATGCCAATTTTTTTCGCCATTCATCTTTTGGGATGACGTGGCGTGCTTAGAAATCAAGAAGCGAGAATGTTTTCCCGTTCTTGCACTCGACAGCACAGGCGGTGAACACTGGTGACAAATTAAATAAAATCATAAAGATAGGAAAGGTTTTTGATGCTTTTTCAAGTACTAAAGGTGGAGAAAACCCTGTAAAAAGGATCACAGAGAGGGAGGTCATGTTGGGATTTGAATCTTGGACCTCCCGTTCATGAGTCTATGTCTTAACGACTTCCAGCACCGTATCGGTGTTCATGTTATGAAAGAATACGGACGGAGGGGATTTCACACTGAGCCAACTGTTGAGGCTATTGTGTGTTAGACCACGGGAGGAGGGGATGAGATGAGAGCACTATAGGGGTGTGTTGAAGCCCGAGCGAGTAGTGCGAGCCAGCGTGAGGGTCTAACGTGTGCTAGAGGTTCTTCATCTCGACACCAGAATTCGCCAGCAGCCAAGGTCAGGCGACTACAACGCCATCCATACTCCAAAAACAGCAGTTATAGTTCACAAAGTCACCAAACCGCAGCACCAAACTCCCCATTGTGTTCAATCTTTCGGATTGAAATGAAGCTGAAGTGAAATGTAGAGACAGGAAATCGAGGAGGTAATTATCCTTTCCAGCATTTGCCTGGCGACCTCGAAAAACCCCCGAAGAAGCTCATGGGACAGGAAAATAAGGTGCGGGAGTCGAACCCGCGACGTCTCCAATGCAAGCCAGTGGTATGGTTTAGGATATATTTCTAAAGATATGATTCGTTCATATTATTAATGCTTAATAATATATATTGACAGTTGTTTAGTTGCCTTCCAGTGACATCTATTTCACTTTTATTTCTTTTAATTTAGTGGAGTGATGGTATTAAATATTCAATGCATGTTTACCTCGGAACTGAGGAAAACCAGACCGGCATCTCTGCATCTGCATTCACAGAAACACTTGTTTGAAAGCAACATTATCTTGTGAGTTAATATAAGGTTGTTGGTTACAGTCCTAATAGGTGTGTGGGTGGTATGAGCCTCGGGGGATGTAATAGCAGCCACCTGGTGTTGCAGATGAGAACAAGTCTGTTGTGAACAAGATTCCTCCCAGGACAAAGGTGTTAAAGTTTGTATATCGTCCTCCTGCACCACGTGCGTCTAAATGAAGAAACATTTACGACAAGAACTAGTTCTACAAAGTTCTGCAGGTCACGGCCTTCTGGAGGTCCCCATATTATAAACTAGGCCTCCAACTCTCTCACAGAGAGTAATAAATTATGCATATAGGCATATTGTTCCCTTCTCACCACTTCGTATCGAAAAGAGCTATTAATTAGTAAAGTCAACTGTATATACGTTGACCAAGTAAATTGTTCTCTTTCTGTGCAACATGTATGTTCGTGTGATGTTTCCAAATTGGTTATAAAAGCAATTTTTCGGAATTATCTCTTCTACTTCATGATCCTCTTCTATACCTCAAAGTATAGACAATCAAATCCTCAAATTTTAACAGTTCGTTTTCCCGTAGTCATTTTTTTTTTTACATTTTTACTTTCCCTAGAATTTTTACTATACATTTTTGAAGGTGAGTATATGACGAATTTTTAAAAATAATGGGATTCTTACATAATTTATTCCTTCTAGTAATGTGTCAATTTTACACACAATATACTTGAGAGTAAAAATCTGAATACGAGAAATTATGCAAACTTTAAAATTTAAAGTATTTAAATATACATGTATATTTTTATATAAATTTCCATATGTACAGACTGTATTGCTGAGTTCAGATTCGTCAATTGAAGGCTGCTATAAATAAAACATAATAATCAACAAAATTATATATCTACGTAATTGAAATTATAAAAAAATACAAATAATTGTTATCATCGTTGCAACTCTGGAATTAATTGCATTGTACAAACATGCATAGAAATGACCGTTATCTAAAACAAAAAACATTGCACGAGTAGAACAATAAATTCGTTTTCGTAGCATGTTAATGATTTTCAATATAGCTAGCGACCCTTTACATAACATTGAGAGCTACTGCTGTAATAAATAAATTGTTTCATTTCGGTTTTCTGCAAAGTGGTTCACAAGGCATAGGATAATACTCAGGGGTGTAATTAGTAAGTAAGTATAGCGAATTGAAGGACACTTATGTTTATTTTACGTGGAAACTGAAACCATTTAGTATTTTATTATTCATCTTTCCCTCACGTTTATAGGTTAGGTATATTTATTTCTTCAGTATGATAAGTATTATATACATACTGTTAGCAGTATAACTGTAGACACGTTTACTGGTAATTAAGGACACTAAAGAACAATATTGAAGTTATTTTCACCAGTTGTCGATGCAAGAATTAGTGTTTTATGGATCACACGTTGATAAGACAGATTAAAGCAACAATACCTCACACCGCCTAATAATGTCTCAAAGTCATTTAATCAGTCCCTTGCCATCGAAAGTGCATTGCGATTTATGCCCTACATGCCCTCAGATACACCGGAGTAAAGTAAGGACCAGATGGCTGGCCGAGCAACCAAACAGTGAGCGGCAAGACAGAGAACCCGCTACAGTACCATAAATTATTTTTTTAAAAATTAATGTTGAAAGTTGGTTGATTTTCCCACTTGCTCGTTTTTCATACCAATCTCTCGCGAAAGTTTCTTTTCAACACTTTCGCTGTTTCTCAAATTGAAAACATGTATCTACGTACAAAAAGAATTTTCTGAAATAATACACAAAGTTATTCGCTTGTTGCATAATTTGTTTGCTACCCTATCCCGTGTCATCAATCACAGAAGAAGAGTGAACATACGTCACAATTGCTACCCCCCCCCCCCCCCCCCCGGTGCAATCTTCTGCCACTGGACGCGACACAAAGAAACCACTCTTAGAGGGATAATGGAGCGGATTGCAAGCAAAAATCCCACGGGATACGATGTAATGAAATCCCCTATTTTGATATAAGCTGTTGGTCTGTGCTGGATGTTCCTCCAGCGTGCCTCAGGCACAATAAAAGAATTCAACAATTGCTTTTCTTCTTCTTCCTTCCCCAAGACGATCAGTGGCGGCTAGTGTATTTCGATTCCTGAAGTATATAGCTAATTTGATTGTTGTTATGAATGTATAGGACATGCATAACCAAATAAAAACCATTCTAATTTTAAGGTTACTCTAAATATAAATGAAGGAAAATATAGTTTACAAAGTTTATAAACTATAAATTTAACTGTAATTATGAGCTATATACGGAATGTGTAAACGTTCTGGGAGGGTTTAAACACTTATCTGGACATATATGGTAAAATAAAGTAATTTCTTACGTTTTGGACAGCTTTACAACAGAAAAATAGTGAATTGAGCCTACATCATAATTTTAATACGACTATTTCTGTTATATCTATTTGAAAATATATTTTACGAGTACTTAGCCAGAACGTTCACCTTATATTTTGCCATAAAACATTTCATTATTCGTTATTGCTTCGTCAGAAGTTAATTCGGCCTTAACCTGAAAAGTATTATACAATTAACAACGAAATCTTGGCGATAGTTAATTCTACGAAGAAATATACTTCACAAAATGTATATATTTTAATAAACGCTATATATTCTGAAGTGCGATTTTTTATATTGCTTATAGTTTTTGAGCAGTACAACATTTGATGGAAAATTCGAGACATACGTTTCATTTTTCATAGAGATATCTCAAACATATGGCATGTTAATCAAAATCATTACCGCCATTTTCAAGAAAATCAATGTTTTCGAAAAATTTTCCATGTAAAGGGTAGTTTAGGCTGGGGCAATTTTCTTCAAAATCTTCGTTTCTTGAAAGACATTAAGCTTAAATACCAACTTTTATAACTGAGTTTTCGTTTTTGAGTTATGCTGTCCACAGACTGGCACACAGGCACACAGGACTTTTTTCTAAAAATGCTTTTTTTATTCAGGGGCCTCAGAACATATATTTTCAGTGAAATCTCGACATCAAATTTTTTGTTGGAATAGAATACTTCCTCTACTTATAAACATAGTAGAGAAAATAATATAGAGGAAGTAGGTCGTTTTATGTTTGGTAAAATAAATAGCAACGCTTGGTAAAATATGTAATGTATTTGAAAAGTAAATTATAGTTTATCAGTACATCTGTATTGTAAAAGCGTGATAAAAATATACAAAATAGAATAAAGATGTGATTCCGTTGGGCAAGTAGGCAGTCTGGTGATCTCGTATGTGGGAGAAGTAAGTGTATGACGTGTTAAGTGTGTGACGCAACATTCCAGGCGATGGGATCCCTTATAATCGAGTTGCCTTAATATCCCGTCTGGTGCTGACAGCAGACGGATTGCTAATAAACCCCGGGGGCTCAATGGACGTCTGTTACTGACGTCTTTCCTTGTCCGGATTCATAAAGCATAAAGAAGTGACACGTGCTTAACGATTGGTATCATTTGTGTATAGTCTACAGACTTAGAGTGCCAGACGAGTCCTGTGTATAATTATTTAAAGGCCTCGTTTACCTTCTGTTTAACACTTGCCTGCTTTTTCTGTTTATTGATTCCTGCCGAGTCATATCGTATTTCACTTGTCTTATAACAACGAAGAATCAAGAACGGAAATATATGAAAGTTTAATTGAATATTTAAGTGAGAAACGACACCAAAAGTGAATAAAGTTTGTTGACAGTAATTTAAAAATACAAGTTATTACTAGACTTCACATACACACATCCAACACTTTGTTAATTCCACAAATTGCACTAAAACAACTGCCCTTGCCCTCTTGTGAACGAAAGTTTTCTTTCGAAGGATTCTGAAGCATTTTCTTTTAGTCTGGCCCCTTTTCATGTCACATGATGCTTTTTCTTTTGCGGGCTGGGACTTCCCCATGTTCGTTTTACACTTGGCTGACTGCAACACCTCTCGGAAAAAATAGTTTCTTTAACAGTTAATTAGAACGCATTTGAAAGAAGGATTGGATGTCAGGTGCTGCACTTTCCTTTCTTCCAGTTGAATTTGGTAAAGGAGCAGGTTGGAAAACGTACTAAGGTCAATTAGAGCGAGACATTAGATTGTGAATCAACTTATTAATTTCACTTGTAGCGGGGTCACTGAGGGGTTATCCTCCCTATGGGAGGCGCCCTCTGACTCTAGCCATTCCGGGATAGAATCCCTTACTGGCATAAAATGGTGTTTTAAAAAGATGGTAACTTATCAATTAATACGAAAGGTACGGATAACTAGCATGGTAGGGACTATAGAATAAACTATAGTATGCGGTTTATGAACGAGAATCACTAATTACACGCAAGGAAATAAAGAACTTACGAAAACTAGTATTATAATTGCTCCTAGGTCCATTGACAAAAATCAAATGTGTTTCTTCAATCGGCTGGGCTTTCAAATTATCCCGCAAGTGGAGAGTAAGTACTTTGACATACTGACGCCATCTCTTGGAAAACTTAACAACTACTAGCAGGGGAGCAAATTGGCCGTATTGGCTTCTTTGGCCATATTCGCATCATGTACCTTACTAAAAACGTTCCACATAATAGTCACTTTTAACAAATTTAATCCAGCCTCCACCTTTTAATTCCGTTATTAAAACAATTAAATATTGTAAACCCATTTAAAACAGTAAAATTATTTTTGTCTGAACATAAGAGTGTTCACAAACAAAATTATGCTAAAATTTTGCAAGTCTATTAACGTTTTTGAAACATCGACTTTATTGTGTAAGTATTGAACATTCATAAAGAATATTTAGGATCCACTATGGGAATCAATACTAGTTAGTTTATTAATATTTTCAAGGTTATTAATAACTGATGCTTATGTTATCTTTTCTCCGTTCTGATACTCGATGTTTACGTCGATTAATATGAATTAGGCAGACGAATAAGCATTTTTAAAAATAGTTTCTACAAAAGTGAGCAAAGGTAAATATAAACTCCTAGGGCAATAGCCAATGAAGGGCCGAGGCTTGCCACCCAATCGCTGCGTTCCCCACCTCTGCCCACTGCAGGCGTCGTTGGTGGGGTGCAGTACTGGAGGGTGGGACGTGGTCAGCACCCCGAGCCCCCCCGGCCAGTCATACCACCTTCTCAACCTGGGACCACTACTTCTCCATCAAGTAGCTCTTCAATTTGCCCCCCCAGGACCTAACAAGGCTGAGTGCACCCCGTGTCGTTTATCGTGAACACGGAACGTAAGCAAGGGGAATTGTATAAATCTGCAACTACAAGTCTTACAAATCAAGCACTTAAGTTTATCATCTTTATCTCGAAAACAAAAATATTTGCACTTCCATTGAATTGTGTGTACTATGATACTCCGCGTCATCCGCCTCTGACTAACAGGTCTGACTCGCCTTGCCTTGGTCAGTGGAGGGGGGTGGAATAGCATGTGTAGGGGAAGGGAGCCCGTGCTCGCTTGCTGAGCACAACTGCCTTAACCTTAAGTATTCTTCGTTAATGAAAGGCGTTAATGGAGATTAATTTTTATTAGCAAGTGAAGCAGTATTATTGCTTGCTTACTCTCTTTCCGTTATGCTAAGCGGAATGCTGTTCTCAGGTGGTTTCTGTGCCACGGCTGCTCTGCATGGAGCTTAATTTCTGGGTATGCGTGAGTATTATTTCCATAACTATGGCGTTCACAATTTCGGCATCACAAGAATGGGTAAAAATAATAAAGTTTTTGTCAGAGTAGGTTGTAGAAGAGCGAGTAGAGAAAGCTATGCGAATGCTACACAACAAAGTCTTTAAATAAGGAAACTAGTAAATGTAAGGTTTATTATTTGTTTGGATGGATGTAGCTGCATACCCTTAGGTAGGGTGACCTGCTACAAATGTCACCCTGATATTGCCCTCCACTTCTCTTCCTTATCTCCTCCCAGTCGCCGGACGGACAATCCCTTTAAATTCTCCGTTTCCGCTTCACATCTCATTATTCGCGATTTCCCCTCCAGTGATGTATATCCTGCTACTTCTCTAGGGGATTTCCTTTCCACAAGACTGGCTGCAGAATGGTCCTTCTTCTTTACTGTCAACTCAACGGAACATATCTTCTTTAATTTCGATTCTATACTTGAAAATGAACCATCAATAATATAAGACACTTTCTCTGTGGTCTGCTGGTTAGCATGCCAGAGGTTCCGGGTTCGATTCCTGGCTACAGAGTGAGAGAGTCCAGTGGGTCTCAAAATGCGTTCGCTTTAGAATCCTCTATAGGTTTGTTTGCTTCAGTCATAGTATAAAGGCTTTTTTGTTTTGTTTTGAATACAGAATAGTCACTGTGAAGCCCTTTGCTCTGCCACCACAGTATCATAGCAGATTTCACACCAATTCTAGCCGGGGATTTATCTACTTATACACTTATTTTTTCTTTACTTCCGAGATAACGCTTCTGACTCGTCGAAGTTTTAACTGAAATTAAGAGCTATTAGCATATAAGCCAGTAAACATATCGGGAATAACATTGGACGGAAGTTGGCAATATAACCACCAGCAACATTATCTAGAATGTTTACAAGGCTCGAGTTACACTATCGTAAAATGTCCCTCTTCTGTCCGGAGCTGATGAACAGACACTATATGAGATTCCTAAAGATATGGTGGCATCTGAACAGTGTACACACATGGTCTCGCTGTGTATGTGCGATCAGCTCACGTAAACACCTCGACAGTTTCACAGTCTTTCCGATACGCCTCATGAATTTTCTGGCTATAGCCTATGTAGTCCTGTTTAGTCTAGATGAGTTTTGAATAACTCGTAAACCGTTAGAGACGGACAAAATCTTACTATACAACAAATGTAGATCTTGCTAAAATACACAATTTATGTCTCAATAATTTTTGTTTTCTAGAGTGAACCATTTCGGAGATATTCCTTGTTTTGTGTGTCAGTTTCGGAAAACTTAGAACTTTTGTGCAACGGAACATCGTTGTTCATTTTTTATGTTAAGCGTGCAAAGAGAACGGAATCTCAAAGCTTTAAAAGATTTGACTGTCGCACAAAGCCCACTGTATCCTAATATTCCCCTTGCACCTACAAGGAAATAAGCAATAAGATAATCTGTACAAATGTTCATCTCAAATAACACGAAGAAGATATAGGAATAAGAGTTTGTAAGAATGGTTAGTACAAGAGTAGAGAAAGTCATGTGAGTGCAACACATCAGATTTTTTAAAAGCTGTTTATATACACAGTCTCAACATTTGTACTTCCGGTGTCGAATTTTTTATTGGAATGCAATAATTTCTTTACGTGAGGAAGCAGTAGAAAAATTACAAACATTTATGTCCCTCATTGTACAATAATTCAGTTCACCTTTGCATCATGGGTGTTGTAATTTTGAGGAGGAAGGCTTAGGCCTTGTATGTAGAGGCATTTTAATTTATTCAACGAATCCTATTTTTACAAAGATGCCTTATATCCTTCTTTAAGAGATATTACATTATAAACCACTTCTACTGGCTCGGTGAATATAATAACAAAATATTGGAATAGTTCAGATGCCAGAAACATTCTCAATATATTAAATATTAAGCTAAAGGAAATTTAGCCCAGGCTCTCTTGGGGTAGAGGGATAGAGATGCCGCCAAAGAAAAACAAAAAATAAAGCGGTTTGTCCTTTCTCATTTCTGGTTGCTATTTGCGATGAAATAACTGAATGTCCAGCTTTCTCCGGAAATTGAAGATTTTATCTCGCCTAGAAACGTGGGTGACCCTCTTATGAGCTAAACAGAGGCTACAAATGCAGAACCATGGGCATGATTGTATATGGGAGAGTCCCAGCTCAAACGTGCTTAAAAATTAGCTTCCTTTGTTAAGGCAAAACTCACACAAATCAAACTCATTATGACAAAAATGTTATTACTAAGATACAAAATATAATCGATTCAGCATTATAACGGACTTGATGTAAATAAAACATTTGGTGTCCATCTCCGTGTTGTAGGATAGAGTGTGCGCTTCATACTCAAGTTGATGATGATCATAATAATAATAATAATAATAATAATAATAATAATAATAATAATAATAATAATAATAATAATAATAATAATAATAATAATAATAATAATAATAATAATAATAATAATAATAATAATAATAATAATAATAATAATAATAATAATAATAATAATAATAATAATAATAATAATAATAATAATAATAATAATAATAATAATAATAATAATAATAATAATAATAATAATAATAATAATAATAATAATAATAATAATAATAATAATAATAATAATAATAATAATAATAATAATAATAATAATAATAATAATAATAATAATAATAATAATAATAATAATAATATTTGAGGAAAGGAAAATGTTTTCAAATGCAAATCAATAATAGAGAATATGTTGGAAATGGGTGACCCTCCGAAAATGTATGACGTAAATTGTGTGCTCTGACGAGTTCTACATTTTTATAGGGTAATATTTTGTCATCCTGTAAGGTTTACCAGGTATGTAAAAGCCATTCAGAATGAACAGGACTTCTCAGGACATTCTCAGAAAATTCAAGACACACTATGACGCGGGACGCGCCGAACGGCAAAGGACGGTAGGGGCTAAGCTACTTCACACCTCATACCAAAGGCGCTCAAGGTCAAGCTGCCTCACAGCAGTGTTTGCATATACGTGACTAATATCAATGAGCGCAGCCCACACCAAAGATTGCTGGGTTTTCAAGGGGCTATCCGGCGGCCGGCGTGTTTGTAGGCTTTCGAGAAAGATCTGGCTGTCAACGTCGACATAAAAACTTGCGGAGATAGGCGTTAGTCACACACACTAACACTATTCACCGTATATTTCCACTAAATTATGCATACTTTGAGGACTTTAAACCTACGAATTATGGTTATAATGAGCTTTTAAAGAAAGGCTTACATTTTTGGTAACATCCCGCCTTAGGTGGTTTAGATGTTTCTTTGTGGCTAGACTCGTGCCTCCGAGGAACAATTAAGTGTGCTGTAACAACAAATTCAGCGAAGCAGGTAGCACAAGTTGTATATCTGTGTATGCTCTAATTAACTGTGCTATTTCTGCTTGGTTACGAATGGAAAATGTGTGCAAGGAAGCAGCATATGGATTTTCTGTGTGAGTTCGAGAAGAGAGATAATTGCTTTTGAGGTTACCGTGTCTAGAACTGCAATATAGTTGAGAGAGTCTGTGTTCTATAAAGAGGATTTTAGCTCCTGCGTGTCTGCTGTATAGATATTCATCTTTGTGTGCACCCAATTTCTTTATCTCTATAAAGCTGAGTCAATGAACTGTTCATAATGATGGAATAGTGATAACAAAAGCTGATTCAGTACTTGCTGTTATAGTAGCTCCAGAAAGTATTAGTATTCACTTTAAAAATATTGTGTTACATTTGCATGAATTCCTGTATCCACACTTTTGCAAACTATCGAGAAAAGAAGCTCGTGTATTATAGTCACATGACCTCTGTCCTCTGTCAGATATTAGCGTTTATGCAAACTATTCTAACAAAACGCAAATTTGACAAATCCCACTTCTGACACCAGTGTGACAAAAACCATCAATTCCAAGTAACAGGATATCAAAGAACACAAAAAACATCATACAGAAATAAGGCAAAAATTAAACGTTTAGGAATTGAATACAACAATAGTGAAATACAGAATAAACTGGAAGCAACACTTAATAAGGATAAGTGAAAACAGAATACCAAAAGCAGCATGCAAGCATTCTTCACAATGAAGAAGCAGCTTGCGAAGACCTAGGAAAAAGTGAAAGCAGCAGCAATTTGGAACCGGAACAGACCAATAAACGGCCTAAACCATGAAGAACAAGAAAAATTTAAAAGCGTCAAAAGTTAATGGACGAAAGGAAAATTGATAAGAAGCTGCGATAAAGAAACAGGAAAGACAAGAATTTAAAGATTAATTTAAAACCATCACAACATTAAAATACTAAATGAAGTTTACAGAAGCTCTGTTGAAAGAGCGGTGTAAAAGTTTCCCTTCATGAGAAAACATGGTGCAACATTTGAAAATGATCAGCAGAAACAAAATTGTTTACATAGTGTGACGTCGGCCGAGCGCAGCAACAGTACAACAAAGGAAGGTCGGGCCTGGGCTGCCCCAATGCGCCGGCACGGCGTAACAAAGGTGCTCAAATTCAAGCTTCCCCACAACACCCACGCGAGCAAACACGTGACTAACAGCACTCAAGCGGCAACCAAAAGGGTGTTTTTTTTTTTTTTTTTTTTTTTTTTTTTTGCCAGATGATTCAAGTTATTTGAAAAAATTCGACCAACGTCAACGCCGGTGTAAAAGTTTGTGGGGCGTGTGAGGGTTATTGAATCGATCAGTACAACAGTGAGTGTGAGTCAGCTGTGAAAGATACTCGCGTCGAAATGAAGAACAGAGGGTTGAGTGATTGTACCGTCGGAGTTAGTATTTGAGAGACACAGAAATTGAAGAGAGACAGTAAAAGGAGTGAGTTAAGGTCGCGAGAAGAAAACAGTTGTGAGTTATATTACGAAAGACTGTAAACTATGTTAACGTCAGTAGAAAGCAAGTGTGTTTTTCTGCAAAAGCTTTCAAGAAAAATAAAGGAAGAAAAAAATTGGACTGGACTTTTTGTCATTTTGTCACAATATGTTTATATACGACCGCCCCCGTAGCACAATAATGTCGCGCCTGTCTGAGGCGTGAGGGGCCCGGGTTAGATACCCGGTACCTGGGAGGTCTGGCACGGGATGCACTCAGTCTCGTTAGGTCCCTTAGAGGCCAATTGAGGAGCTACGTGATTGGAAAGTAGCAGTCCCTGGTCGAGAAGAGCACATAATCGGTCGGGAGGAACCGTGGCACTGACCACGTCCTACCTCCAGTATGCACCCCTGTGGTGGGTAGACGCAGCGGTCGGGCGGTACGCCTTGGCCCGGATGGACTCTTGTGCCACGGGGTTACGTTTATGTTTATACCAGAAGACTACTTAGGAACATAATTCAGTGAATAAGCTATCGCCTTTACAGCCTTTTGTAAAATGAACATCGAATATCGGTGCTTAAAAATCAATATGGGTATCTACTACCCAGTATCGATAAATATAAGTATATATACCCAGTATTTCTAGTTTTACACATACACCCTTCCTTAGGTTTTGCAGAAAGTCGATATGTTCGGTTAGAAGGGTTTCTATGTAAGAGGCTTTTCCTTGATGACGTATCGCCTCGCCATTGAGCAGATGTCACGGCACCGGGGCGACCTCTGCCCAAGAGGAGGGCGCGGAAAGGTATTAGCACAAGTTGGAGTCATTAAAGAAGAACCCCGAGGCGCATTCCTGGAACGTTCAGCACCTTACAAAGGCTGAAAAGGTGTGACAAGGAAACTCCCCTTGTGAAAGAGGTGCTCTAAGTTTTTGAATATTTCAATTGCCCTCGAGCCCTTGGCAGGAAGCTTATCCCCTCCGCTTACGTATGACGTCGCACAGCTTTTGTCTTGCAGTTTGTCTATAAATGACATTAAAACTAAACACTAAGCTTAATGGGAGTTAAGGAAACATTAAATGTAGAGAAATAACTCGATACGTTCATACGAAAGCTGTTGAAATAAATCAGAGAGAACATTCCGGCACAGTTTTATTCCCTTGTATTTCCAAATAGGCGACGCCGTGTCCCAGCGGTTAGTGTGCGCCTACCACCTAGGCGGCCAGGTTCGATCCCAGGGACCCGCATGTGGTGTTCGTGATGGACGAAGCGGCGTCAGGGCGGGTTTTCAGTGGGTATTCCCGTTTCCGCCACCGCTCATTCCACCAATTGCTCCATCATCACCTTTCCAATCATCCATTTCAACTGCATTTCATATCATCCTCTTCTTCACTATCATACCTGGTGCTTGGCTGACCACTCGCTTCCAGGTGTTCAGTTTGTCCGGTCCATAGGTTCCTCAGGCACTGACTTGTAAGTTCTAGGGGTGTAACTGCTACTAAGGGAAGGGTAATCCAGTAAAGGAAAAGTTATTTCCAATGACTAAATGGCAAAAACTGACATAAACGACATATTTACTTGCTTTGTGCACCCTTATAAACCGAAATTTCCTGTTTATATGTGTGCATTATCATTCTGGGATATTGTATATACATGTTTGAAAATGATACTGCGTCCCACACTTTGTGCTAGAGCCGTCTTTTAGGGAGGGTTCGCTCTACTAATTAGTATATTGTTAACTCTTGGTTGTTGTTGTTGTAGTGTTTAACGCCCGCTTTTACTACTACGGCACCGCAGGCGGTGACACTGATGATACATGGAATGAAGATGGAGCACCGGTGGAATGAGATGGCGGGGGAAACCGGAGCACCCGGAGAAAACCCGCCCTGACGCCGCTTCGTCCACCACGAATAGCACATGCGGGTCCCTGGGATCGAACCCGGGCCACCTAGGTGGTAGGCGAGCGCGCTAACCGCTCGGCCACGGCGCCGCCTAACTCTTGGTGACTTCTGCATGCTGAAGTAATGGGGGAGGGAGTGGTCGAGGTCGTTAAGACATGGACCCGTGAACAGGAGGTCCACGGTTCAAATCCCGACAGGACCGTACTCATTGACCTAAGCATGTTCAAGTTTTCCTCGGTCCTCGTAGCTGATGAATGCGGAGAGGCACCCTAAACTTAAGACCTGTAACCTTTCCTTCCCAAAATTCCTTTTACAAATATAATTGGATTCAATAGATGGTCCTGTACGTAATAAGAACGGTGTTAAACACTATTGTATATGTATATAGATAGACGAATGAGAGTTTCTTTTTTCCAATTTTGCATTGTAGAGTTCCTTTTGTAGGATAACTATTTCTGGTACAAATGAACCATTTTATCAGAAATTGAAATTTGGTACAGTAAGTTTTACAATGATAAAAACACCGTCAGGAACGAAGACGGTAGATTACAACTAGTTCGCTTTAGAGAGAAGGATAAATTAATGGAAATAATACTGAGTGATGTTTAGCGTACAATTCTGTGAAATAGTGGTAAACCATTGAAATTATTAGGTAAAGTGCGCGGTCGCTGGGATTGAACCGACAACCTCCCGAGTGCGAGTCGCACATGTGACGATGCCGCCATCTCGTTGCGTTACCTTGAATGTAACTAATATGCTCACGGCGATAGAGTCTAGCATGATTAGTTCACCAAATACCCGTAACTGTTGCAAACAGATGTTGGAGTTTCTCAGCGGAAACACACACACACACACGTAACAATGCCGAGTGATAAGGGACAGGGCAAAGAGGGCGTTTCTAAGCTTTATATTGTAGCCGCGCGCGCTATTGTTCCATTGTTAACTGTTGGCGCATTTCGATGCAAAGTGCGTCAGCCGGAAATCAAGCAAGGGCGAGAGGGTTCATAAACTCACGTGTAGCTGGTTCATCGTGACCTACATGCACTTTCAGATCCTAGTTCGCTATTTGGGTCACAAAAACAACCATTTCGATGCTATTTTAGTTTATTTACGGTGGAGGAAGTATTATAAAAATGCGATCACTATTATATTGGTAGCACTGAAACTTCCTGAATTCATATCAAGTCCGGGCTTGAAAAACATTTTAATAGTACGATTATATAGGATTTTACTCGGTCCTCATAGCTCACGAGTACTCAGTTAACGAGTGTCAAGTGATTGTGTCGGCTCTTTGAGAGTCAAAGCAAGTGAAGAGAGACAGAAAGGAGTGAGTCAAGGTTTCGAGAATAAAACAGTTGTTAGTTGTAACACCACGATGGACTGTAGACTGTGTTAACCTCGTGAAGAGAACTGTGCATTTGTGCTACAGTTTTTGGAGGAAATCTGTGCACTCATTTCCCTAACATGTCATCATGTATGTGTGTAATTACCAGGTATTCATTTAAAAGTGTGCCTCAAGATGGTGCAGTAATCTAGAATTAAATCCGCAGAGGCGCTTAACGGTATGTGTCCAGAAATACGTGGCCACCGAGTCATTATTAAAGATTATTGTTATATTTAATTCAAAGAAGAAACTCTTCAAAAGTCAACCTATGCTCTCTGGTAAATAGCTTCCAAATTAGGCTACGTGTTAAGTAAAACTATTCATTGTGACTTACAGATGGTCAACGTGTGGATTTTTTATACGAGTTTGATAATTGTAAACTTATGAGAATTGTAGCCTGTCAGCCGGACCTCATATAATAAAGAGAACTCATTGTAATTAATTCATTGTCTGCCAATTTCATCAACCTATACCTTAAAAAGTAGTGGAGATATACTGTATCCTGTCTTAATCCTGTGTTAGCTTTTGCTACTATGAATGAATATCCTTTTATACTGGGGATGACATCAAACGACCTTTCTCCACATACACGCACCGCGATGACTCAGCTAGAACGTTCTCGACCCCTTTTGTTCATGCCGCCTCATTGTTATAGTCGCGTACACACAGCAGGCCCGCGAGGCACCCATTAATGTATCTACCAGCTCGCTGGCTCGGTATGTGCTGCGAAATAGTTTGGTCCTGCCGGCGCCGAACCCAAATCCACAGTACATATGTTTACATGTTTTCATGTAAAATTAAATGTACATATAGCTCGCATTTTCTGGGAATAACTCCTGATGCCCTCTTCATGTTGGATGATTCTTGCGTAACTAGTGTCTAAACCATAAGAAATAGTGAAAATCTTACTACAAATCTCATTAAAATACACCAAATACTTATTATTGGTTTGAATTTTCAAATACCTAGTTCTCAAATAAGATGTTATTTGTGTTTTTACATCCATAAGAAATGAAATGTCAGTCATCTCGTAAAACGAACTCTTAAGATATTTGACTATGCCTTAAGTCTCTTATATTTTTCTGTCCCTAAAAGAAGATATGAAATAATGTAATTTCTACAAACGCTTATCTCAATTAACATTAAATAAATGCAAGATTACGCGTTTTGAAGAATGTTTTGTACAAGAGCGAGTAGAGAAAGTCATGCGATTACATAGGTACATCAGATTTGTTTATAGTGAAAGTTAATGGGGTGTATTTGCATTGAGAAGGCAGTAACTCCAGAAAGACTTCCGCAGATAGGTAATTACAAAGTTGTCTCGTGTGATTCCGCCGGTTCATTATCAAGTTATTGCCCAGCCTGGGAATTCTGGACCATCTCCAAGATAACAGAGAATAGCTCCTTGCTGGAACAGTCCGATAATATTACAACTCTCTTTCACAATTAACGCCAAGTTGGTCCGCTTAGTGAGTCTATTAGCGTTAGAGGCCCGCTGGAATGCTGTGTGTTGTTGGAGGGTGGCTACTTTCTCATAGTTGGCATTTTTGGAGCCGGTTTAAAGCGGTCAGTACATCCGGAGTTGCTTTAATCTCTGAACCGACCGACGTTTGTGAAGTTGGATGATGATGATGATGCTGCGGTGGAATCTTGTGGTGGCGGCGTAGCATATAGCTTGCCCCCTGCATCCAGGGGTTGAAGAATGTATTACATGCTCCCTCGCATTCCACAAATAGTTGACCTCTGTCTTCTTCTCCAGGAGTTCATCGTTAAGTTTCATGTTCCCATATTTTGTTCAGAATACTGATGGGGCGACTGTGCCCAAGGCTATGGAAGCGCGTTTACCTCATCCCCCATACGCACTGCACCGTTAAAAATTAAAACTGCCGCTGTGGTCGCGGATTCCTTCTTGGATACTGGTTTTCCCCATTCAGCATCCCAAAAACCCCAAACCGCCTCTTACGTATTGCAATATAGTTTGTGTTGTAAAGCTAGTATAGATATGGGGGACACCTCGCCCTACATAGGTGTATTGAGGATGCTATTGCCCCCCAAAGGAAGTGGGTGAAGTGAAGAACCCAAAGAAGGCAATAGACCTTACGGTGCAGGACATAGAGACGCCAGGAGGTTCCTAGCAGTTCCGTGGTCGAACATCCGTCCCACTATTAAATATATAAGTGAACTGTGTTCAGGGGTAATAGAGGGGATGGAGATACAAGTTTAGGGTTAATGTCAAATAAGCACTTTAAAAAGTAGGAAAGCTAAGTGAGGAAAAAAAAGTGGAGGGATAGAGAGCTGAAAAGAAAGTGAATAAGTGTAAGAAATTACTAACCAGGAAGCACAAGAAAAATAAGGGGGAAAATAAATATTAGAATGGAATTGGTAATCTAAAATAGTAATGATCTTAGAGAAAAGAAAAGTATAAGAGAATTTAGTGTAAATGGGAGAATCGAAAAGACGAAAATTAAAAAGACAGGTTAGAGCAAGATTAACTAACTGTTATTAAAGAATAAATACCACACGCCAAAAATTATATGTAGACAATCGCAGAGGGCTGTATATAGTTTGGTTCTTGATAATCTAATATTCAAATAAATTAATCAAATCTGAATATTGTATCTAGTATCTAGGTTACTACGCCGCGCTATATATTCACCGTAACAATTATTTCATGATAACAAAAACTTTTACATCTAATTTACATTTAATTTTTCAGATAAAAATCATAACTACTACAATAGCTAATAAAATAAAAACATAATAGATAAAAAATAATGAAGAATCACATAGAAGGAACATTCTAAGACATGTTTTTGAAGAAAATGAGATATGCATGCCATCTAGTGGTATTGCAGCTGAATTTCATTTTTAGTGCATAAAATGTGGAGAAAGACCACATTAAATTATATATTACGTTCTTTTTTTTTAATTAACGTCCTGCAACGTAATGTCATATCGCCAATTATGTTGGAAATGAATGCTATGCTAAGTAAAATCATTCTATCTATAGTTTTAAAGCGAAAGAACATTACAACTTCAGATGAACAGTTTAAAAACATTCTATGCGTTTACAGGTGCATTACTTATGAAGCAAGGATATGCCATTAGAATGTTTATATTGAACGTAAACAAAGGCTCACCAGACATATTTAGGAGATGAAGTAGTTCATTTCTCAAAATGCACATACGTTCCAATCTTGAGAATACTAAAATGTCGCCCCTTCTTGCTTAAGGTGGACGCAAGATTACTTCAGAGGAGTTTTACCAGTGACTGCCGCCAAGTATGAACATTTGCAGGTTCTAAAGAGATTTTATGCACCTCAAGTTCAAGCTTTTTTTCAAATCTTCCTGAGGGTGTAACACAAACTATAAAGTGGATTATCTCATTTTGGACTTAGTAGATAAAAAAAAAAAAAAAAAAAAAAAAGTGTGTAAGAAGAAAGTGCATGCATTGTTATATTACAATAATGCATATTTACATTAGGATCTCATACTTTAAACTTTAGTTTTAACTCTATAGATGTTACAGGGTTGGGCAGATAAAACCGGCCCCTGTTATGATATTGATTTTAAACAAACTTCCAATTATTTGAAAGAAGCTTTAATGGAATAAAGTAATAAAATGGAATAAAATGCATGAATATTTATAATAAATCTTGGAAGTGCCCTCCATCTACATCTAGACACTTCTGTGCACTCTTAAGAGGTTCATGAAAACAGTGTCAATTCCTCATGGGTGATGCTGCAGATACAATTCATGATGTTATCCTTGAGATTATCAATAGTATGCTCGAAAAATTTTCCCTTCAAGTACCCCCATAAATAAAACTCACATGTCCACAAATCTGGTGGTAGCAGTGGCCATAAGTTTTTGCTCACAGTCCTTTCTTCAGTGAACATCTGATGAATACGGGTAAGGGCCCTCCGCTACTGGAGCCCCAATAACCTCGTTGTCAACAGGCCCTTAAACTCCACACACTCACTCCTCTACTGCAGCTATGACACAATGTTGGAGGACGTTAATTTAGCAGCCATCCGCATCATCGGTCTGGTACCGCCATATGTCACAAACCTGTAAGCACATCTGACATTTGACAAGGAAATGGAGCAAAAGAGCAATGATGGAAAATAAATCGTTGTGCATTAGAAACCATTAATCCACTGGCAAGGGAAAAAGAGCTCAAAAAGTCAAGATCGACAGCTTCTCCAGGATGCAAGGAAAGGCCATAAACAAAGAATCCCTTCCCATTTGGGAAAAGTATAGGTATTCGAAAATTCAAATCAACAAAAAGAAATACCTCGAAAATGGTTAACTCCATAAAAAAATATTTGACATAAATTGTACACTTAAATGACATCTACATTTTTAATGTTGTTATGCAAAAGTCATCGAGAATGAAGAGGACATCAGAGGACATTCCCAAAAAATTTAAGATACGCGTTTCATTTGTCATTAAAGTGCCTTTAACATATAGTATTTTTATCAATATTGTTAGCCATTTTTTAGAAAGACATGTTTTTGCATTTTTTTCATGTCTATGGTAGTTTGGGGATTCTCTTGATAATTTTCGTGTCGTATCCGTGGAAGACACGGAACTTAAGCAGCAGTTTGATGTTTCAGCAACTTTTCGTTTCTGAATTATGCTGTTCACAGGCAGCTCTCTCTTTCTGTCACTCTCTCTCGCACACAGGCACACACAGACATTTTCCTAAAAAATACCCTTTCAATTTCTTTACTACATATAGTAAGTAGAGAAACTAAACAGATTACAGGTTTTCTTGCAGGCACACTGAGAAAATTATGTTGTGGCACTGAAGTTATCGCTGTTTTGTTACATAGCTGATGCAATCATAATAAGCCGTCTTAGTGCTAGGATTACATAAATAATATTTTAAGCACGATTCCAACTTCTTTTTTCTAGGAACAATGACGATTCGCTCTACTCCAGGATATGCGTCACGTGTTCCTAAAACAAATAGCAGGTGACACATTCTGCGATTAACCACCCATATGCACTACAAAATGTCAATAATGTTACTGGTTTTAGTCCTCAAAAAAGAAATATTGACCAAAAATTGTGTTCTTGAAAACATACTGCTTTGAAGGAATCAACTGGAAGGTTATATAAAATAAAATATACGCCAATTTTTAATAGAAAGGCTCATACCAAAAATGATTTCTATTACGGGCCCATTTGAAGCTAATCAAGTCTCTTGTGTGTGGTATTTGTTTTGTGGCAAGCGGAAGCCATGTTCACACCGTTCAGTTGTTTGAGACTTTGCACTGACGTAGATAGACTGCTGTGAAATTCCAGGAATGCAAGGCATGCTATTTCCTTTACTCGTGACCTCCGCTACAGAAGAATAAATACGGCTTGTGGGAATGGATTCCTTCCTTTAAGTACAATATAATGAACAACGTTAGATATTTAATTTAGCACATTAGATGAAGTAGTAAACTATGCCAATACACGCTATATTAATTCAATCTGCTGTACGCTCAAACGGAAATAGCTTTTCCTCCAGAGAGGAAATATTTTCTACGTAACGGGACAAAGGTGTGTCTCGTTTGCAAACAGATGAGAAGTTATTAGTGTGGCTGTAATTGCGATTTAATTATGGGAAAAATAGTTTCATAGTAGTTTCGTAATATACACTTCGAGCCTTTCATTGGTTGTAAATAAGTAATGTTTTGCAATGCTTATAATTATCTCAAATGGAAGTTCGTTAGTCACTTTTTTATGTCTTAGCCGGTAAGAGAACGAAATTTCAAAGCCTGCATAAAGCGACCAGCTTTAAAAGATTTGTCTATCCCTCAAAGCCCACTATATTCCTATATTCCCCTTGCATTTACAAGTAAATAAGCAACATGAAGAAGATAGAGGGATAAGAGTTTGTAAGAATAGTTAGCACAAGAGTAGAGAAAGTCATGTGAGTGCAACACATTAAATTTTTCTAAACCATTTCCTGGTGATATAGTTTAGCTTTTCGAGAAGATAAAACAGGCAAGTTATTTCCAAAATATAACTATAATAACAATGGTAAAAATATACTATACTGAAATAATACTGTGCAGAATATAAGTATGTTAATAACCAACTTTCAATACATGATGTAGTTGTGAAATATGTTTGAAAAATAATGAACTGAAAAGTTATTATCACAAATGCAGTTTAAAAGGCTACTGTTCTTAAAATAGAGAAATATTCTATATATGAATCTCTGCATTAAAATATCAACACTATGAGACAATTTATACCGCCGTATGTTTAAAAACAGAATTTCTCTATCTTGGTAAGCATCAACTCTATTATGACAATTAATCTTTACTAAAATTACACTGTTGTATATTAAAACCTTGCTCTATTTGAGTTACTTTATCCTCTAATTAACTGTAATATTAAGCTTTAGAATATAGAAAAAGAAATCAACATTTTACGGTTTAAGACATCAAGAATCATTCCGATACCTCATAGAATTTAATTAAAAGTGTTGTATCTATCTACTTTTTCTTGGTGTACCAATATTTCTTTTACCCAATGGTCTGTAATCTAAAGTAATGTCGGGATGCAGGTATCTTTCATTATAATTACATGTTCCTTCCAAATATTTCTATATTTTTTATCCTGTCTGTTAACTTAAAGGTACTCAGTTCATTTCAAATGTCTTCAATTTGTTTTTATCTGGAAGATTACATCCTGCAACGTGCCTTAAAAACTTCATTTCAGCTGGTTTAATCATTTGTTCTTCTTTAATTAATGTTCAAAATTCGCTGACATATATTACTATAGAAACAGTCATTACTTTATAAAAATTAATTTAATGTCACTTCTCGTATTTTTAAGGATCTCTTTACTTTGCCACATACACTCTTAAATTTACTATCCATTTAATCTTTTTTTAAAAATTAGATATATTGCAACGAAGATAATTAAATTGATTTGTTGAACGGACTTTTTTCTAATATGAGTTTTGTCCTTATGATATTTGGGCCATTGAAGGCTAAAACTTACAGATATTGTTAAACTATATTGATGAACATTGTTATTTAATATATGTAGGGTTTTTTGTAAACCATTTTGTGAGATAGATAAGAGCGCTTGTTCGTCTGCAATAAGTTTCTAAATACCTATTTGCGTGTGTGTGACCATGAACGGCATAGCTAAAAAACGAAAAATCGGGTAAAAATCACGACACGAAGATTTGAAGAAAATTCAATCACCTTAGAATACCCTCCACATGGAAAATGTTTCGAAAATTTTATTTTCTCGAAATGGCCATAAGGATTTTTATTAAACTGCCATATGTTTAAGATATTTGTATAACTCGTAAGCCGCAAGAAATAGACGGAATCTAAATATACAAGAAATGTAGGTGTCGTTAAAACACACAATCTATGACCAAATTAATTTTTTATAGAGTGAACCATGTCGTATATATTGCTTCTTATTTGTGTGATTTTTGCAAAACTTAAGCTTCTCTCAAATGGAAGATCGTTATTCACTTTTTTATATCTTAGCCTCCAGGAACAAGAGTTTGTAAGAATAGTACAAGAGTAGAGAATGTCATGTGAGTGTAAGAGTTTTTTTTTTTTTTTTTTTTTTTTTTTTTTTTAAAGGACAGTTAGAGTAACATACGTTTGTTTTTAGTTTACAGAAGGCCATGAAAACAGTTGTACAGCAACAGGCAAAATATTTTATAAAGCTTTTGACGTATGGCGGGTTGGTTCTTATTTTTTGATCAGGTGAAGCGGAAAGAGGCAACAAACAAGGCAGGAGAGCATGGCCTTAACTCGTGATTAGGAAAGCAGGCGAAACAGTCCTGGGAAAAAGTCCTAACTCCCTTTTTCCCGGAAACACTTGTGTTGATTTAACACACGGTCTAGTATATTACGCAAAACCGCTATAAAAACGTTTGCACAGCCATAAAATGTCAATTTAACACCCCAGCAAGCCAGGAACAAAAGCAAGCGGTTTTTCCTCCCCACTGATATTTAAAGATAAATCTCCAGATATTTTGAATGCTTGCAGATTAAACAGCCAGCAGTCCCTTACAAGGCCTGCAGCGCTTTTCCTTTAGAAAACAAAAACATCATCGGTGTTGTCGCATTTTATTCCCGTATTTTTATTGTCACTTCAAACATGCAAACAGCGATATCTCTGCGTGCATGTTCAGAAAGCTTTCTTGTCAGTTTCAATGGCAGCTGCTGTGCTATCTTGCCCAGCGCACTGGCTCAAGATTTATTCTTTCTACTATAAGGGATGGACACGGTTTAATGCTGCAACAGAGCGGGCTGAATTTAGAAGCTACGATGTCTCAAAAGAGCTCGTTCAGAAATGCACTTGAATAGGTGCTAGAACCAAAGTGACGTCATTTGTGCCGATTGGTTTGTATACCATTTTCTGTTTTAATTTAGAAACGTGTTAATAAAATCTTGTTTATACATAATGCATTTATATATAATTCGCAGTTATACGTATTAAATTTCAGTGAAATACAACTGAGTTTTACGTAATTACAATGAGCATATGGCATTCGCTATCGTTAAAGAAATTACAATGTCGTAGTAACCAAAGAGAACTAAACAAGTATTTTCAGTACCAGGTGTTTACTGTTGAACACCGGTTTTGTCTTTCAGTTATCAATTGCTTATAATTAGCCACGGAGAACAGAAAAAGGAAATGGTACACACTAGATCAGAAAGTAAAGTTCATACGAGAGGTCGAACTTAATCCACACAAAACCAAAACGAAAATTGCTCAGACTTAACAATTTCTGATACAACGCTTACGCATACCCATCAGTAGACCTCGGATTTTAGGTGAAAACCTATTTTTTTCCTCGTAATATATAGAGCACAAAAGTTGTATATATTCTAATTATGTAAATATACCAGGTGGCCCACCAGAGCCGGCGCTGCCGAAAGTAGATAACCCTTTGTGCGTTAAACAAGTTGTCGAACTCCACGGCGCAAGACAGGGCAGTGGCGTTTCCGCCTTTCAGCAGACGTACAGCGAGAGGTAGCTGGACTAGCGTGTGGTAATATACAGAATAACAGTAAGAACAGCCGGAAACGTCTCATTTTACTTACAGGATCTTCATTTTCCAGGGAATAAATTCACTGCTGTATATGGTGCTATTGTCTAACATTTGAATTGCAGATTGTGAAGTGCAAGCATGAGGGCACGTAATATTTTATTGGCATTTCTTCGTTTATTTTGAATGGTTATTGTTGTATATTATTATTATTATTATTATTATTATTATTATTATTATTATTATTATTATTATTATTATTATTATTATTATTATTATTATTATTATTATTATTATTATTATTATTATTATTATTATTATTATTATTATTATTATTGGTATTATTATTACTATTACTATTATTATCCCCTCCTTCCTTCTATTCCTCCTTTCAAGAATGGGTCATTGTTGCCCTTTTCAGTGGATAACTGCATCCTTTCAGCTCTTTCGCTCTGGAAACCCTTCCCTGGCCTCTCTTGGAATTTACCACCCCGGCCGCCAGGGTCGCCTGGTCGCCCTCTCTCTGCTTGGGGGAAACATTTCGGTTTTCAGTTCAGTTTCAGTTTGTTTATTATAAAGTACTGGCCTGGTGCCGGTACATAGGGCCCAGCTTACAGGCTATATTTGACATTTATATACAATTTGCTTACTTATAACTAATTATAGTTTTCGGTTTTTGCAAAAACCCATACGGTGACCGTCTATCGGCCACCGAGAATAGTTTTCTTATGTCCTTTAAGTTCTGTTCAGTTTTTTGGTTTATATATATGTACATATTTACAATTATATACACGCATACATTCACGCGCGCACTCACACACATACACACACACACACACACACACACACACACACACACACACACACACACACCTTCACTGGGCACACCAGAAATATGCGTCCCAGCGCACTGCACTATCTACACTTCTTATATACACTTTCCCGCTGTTTTCCTGCGTGGGCAGGGGACAGCTCCTGAATAATTTCCGAGGCAAGGGCCTCTGCCAGAACATGTGTGTGGCTTAGGAATGAGGTTGCGTGGATGCGCATTTGTCGGTGAGTCGTGCCGCTCCTAGAATATTTTTATTCTAGTATGTTTGCGATGCTTCGGCTCGCCTTTCAGTTATTTTACATAATACTAGGGTCATCTACATATGCATTTTATAAATATTTACTTTTATTTATGATTTTAATATTATTATTTATATCGTACTATATTGTTGTAGTTTAAATATAATTTCATTCTATTGTTTTTTTAAGGAAGCTTAATTCCAACGTTGTTTTTTATTTTTAGTTGAGAGTATCAACCAGTCTGTAGACTAGCCAGCAGGATCTAGTTGTTTTAAATATAGTATGGTTTTAAAATTGTTATTCCTTCAAGGTTTATGGCCCTTAACTCCGTCAATTTTCACTTTTGCAACATTTTATTTTAAAAAAAAAATCAAACATGAGAGGTAAATAATGAATTAAATCTTAGAACGTGTAGAAAGTCTTATTGAATCTCCTACATGTTGCATTAGACATTGTAGTTAATCTTATCTAACGGGTAAGCAGTTTACTGCCTCATAGAAGCACACAAACTCCCTCTAGACAAACCCTGTGTAAACTTCACTTGTCTATACCATTTTGTAGGATTTAGCTGCAATTTAAGAGCGAACCTGGATCGCCGAAGGCACATACATAACGGGCTGGATAGTGGCAAGCAATAAAGTGTACAATCCATAATAATGCCACGTAAAGGTAAAGTTGGCCGCACTGAGAAGTGTCCCTAAACCACTAAAATGTAGCTCTCTCCAATGAACATCTGCATCTATGGAAGTACACCCTGTTCCTCAAGGTTTATCTGAAACAAAAACACAACATGCAAAATATCACATTCATATGACTTACTTTATTTACACTTTTACAAATATTCCTACGAAAGTTTGTTGTTCTAGTTATTTTTTATAATCCAGATAAAATTTAAATTCACATTTAAAGAGCTTATTGCTGTATAATGAATATCGAACTTCTGTGATATTTGCATGGAAAAAGAAGAATATAAGTATAGATAAGTATTTGAAAATGCCGAACAAGATAAAGGAATATCTTATAAATTATTAACCTGCACCCCCAGGTGCAGAGACAAATTGTGTGTTTAACTCTATCCGAAACGGATGCGTGGTATTTTACCTGTCTACATCCTCGGCGCTCGTTGCCGTCTGCCACTATTATAGAAAAGCGGGTATGAAACCATGCAACATTTTTAAAGCTACTTTTAAAGACTTTACTTACCAAATTTATGAAAGGAGATGCTGAAACTGGCCACCGACGTCCATACATACACTTTTGGCATCTGTTTATGAAAGTATCCATCACTCGCCTTACTTCACGTTGATGAATGCAATTTCCTTTGTTTTACGCTACCCCAGTTACCCTTTACATCGTGAAGGCAGTGTGGATCTTTGTGCTAGCACAAAATAGGGATAGAGGACAGGAGCCAACTTCACAGGTTGAAATGAAAAAACTCGCTATGGAATTCTGTGCATGGGTACAAATTGAACAAATATCAACCAACATCCATGGCACCATTTCAACGCACCGACTGTCCTTTAAAATGGTCCCCCAGGACATCCACCTGGCACCTTTTTTAAACAAAATGATTAAATAATGATTGCTAATTTTGAAATAGATTCGTAATATTACTTATACACATAGAGGTCCAGTTCTGGTGATTTCCCTAAAACAAACAAGATTTAAAATAAAAACAGCTAAATATATTTAAAAATAGTTTATATATTAGGGAGAGCTCCAGCATAGAAAGGTGCCGCAATTTTGAATAATAAATTAGACATGTAAGTTAATTTTATGAAATTAAAATTAGGTTCATCAGACAAGAAAAAGCTATTAGGATTTAAGACCTCAACAGACTTTCTGTATGGTTGATCCATACGGAGAAAATAATTATTGAATATGACTAATTTGACACAGCTGATAACTTCAGCTTTTGTGAAGGTGTTAATCATCACGGATTGCATACAGCCATAGAAGCGACTGTTGAATCTTGGTATAGAATTTCACATAACCTAATTAGCAATTACTGACATAAATGGAAATTGGGATATAATATCATAGCGCAGAGTCTTCAGTGCAATTGAATGATATGGAAATTGAAGCATCTTAGTAAGCAAGAGTTTACAAGTTTTATCCTGCTGAACTTGCGCGGAAACGAAGCACCTGTGAGAAATGACAGATGCTTGCATAATATCTTGTGTTCATATTGATTCTAGCGTTTCTTAGAACAACACAGGCTTTTAAACCACAAACCGTGTTCATACTCGAGTGCTGCCCACAATGATTTTCTTTAGTCAGAAACGAGCTGGGATAATTTGCATAATGCAAACATGTGAACATCGCCTGCCAAGTAGCGCCATATTGCGGCGGGTTCTTATAACACGGGAGGGGGGGGGGGGCGAGAAGGCTCGGTTTTGGCGCTTGCTTTTCCAACCAAACCACAAATTTGAACTATGGAACACGTATTTCCACAACAACCAACTCTACACTCCCCTTTGCAAACATTTCGTAACAAAAGCAGGTCGGATAGAATGGGAGGGGCTTAGTCCCCTGACAACCAAGAAAGTTGTGGGGCAAACTCCCTCCTTCACTTCACTTGTCTAGCCCGACTCCTTTGCGGCAATGCACAATGCAGCTTCAAGTCAACTTTGACCAACTTTGCTCATAAAAGCAAAGCGCGATTCTGCATAATTAATGTTTCTGTGATTTTGATACCATATTGTGCTGGAATTGTGTTTTGGTGTCCTGGGACCTGACACCACCCAAATAAAACACAAAATGTTTCACTTTTCACATTTTATTTTACAGTACTATAGAGTATAGGCTGACTAGCATATTTGACTTGTTATACTTAAGTACTCAGTGTGTGTATACAGAGTGTCCAAAAATAACGACAAGGCTTAGTAGATATATTGTGCGGGATGGCAAACTGATCGGTTTTCAAGAAGGAAGCCCAGTCCGAAAATACACCGTTTGAACATTAGTGCATCAAAGTGTGAAGTAACATTACGTCATTAAACCCAACATAAGTAGCACATTTAGCTGTCTACACTAAAAACGGGCTTCGAACTGTGTACCTCCTGCGTCATTGCAGAACCTATATCAGCGGTGCCTTCTGAATCTATTGAAATACGCCAAAGGAAAAAGTTGTCATACGTCCAAAGAAGTTAAAGGTGGCTTACAAACGAAACAATTAAAACACTTGAAAACATCATGTTTATACATTATTATTCATAAAATAGAGTTTTGAAACTCAAGGCCTTTGTTACTTATTATAAAAGGGAAGACAAATATAGCAACTGTTATAAACTTGCAGAAAAAATGAACAATAATGTGAATAAATACCGCCTTGCTTCAATTGACGTTGATTATATTGTATCATTTTATAATTTGCAGAAAATATAAATAAATCTATTTATTAAAGCAGTGGCCCTGTGTTATTTGAGGATATCTAGGCGTATTAAAAATATTTACATGGTATGTAAACTAAGTTAATCTTATACAAGTTTGTTTGCTGTAAATAGGGTATTTTGTATGAGTACATTATAATTCTTTTCAGGTTGTGTTTTATATCGTTACAAATTTGTTCAAATTACTTGTACTACTAAGTTATTTTTGTACACCAATTTGGTAATCTCAATAGTTCAATTAGCTAAGATAATTTTAGATAATACAGTGCGAAAACAAAATTAAGGGGATTATTTCTCTTTTACCAACATATGTTATACTCATAGTATGATACTAAAGAACAAAACAAATTTGTTAAAAGAATCAATCAGTGGTATTTCAAAATTAATTACTTGGTCCTCATTTTCCAAAATGAATATATTTACCCAAACAATTAAATTTATGGGACCATATAATTTTTTTTAATTAGTTAACCTCTGGATTTATTCATTTATTCATGATTAAATTATCCAAAATGATCTAGCACAGCTAAAATTTCTAAAAATGTTCATTTTTTCTAGTTGCCAAATGATGTTTGGTTTTACCAATATAAGCCGCATCACTAACCATAAAGGAAAGTTAATAAATGCCAGATTTTTTATAATTTGAAATATTATTTTTAAAACATTTATCTACTTTTTGTATTTATTTTCAAGAACTAAAGTTATACTATGTTTTTTACTAGCCCAAGGACGGCAAGTAAAATTTTTAATTAAATTACAGTAATCTTTTATTTTCTTGAGGGTAGAAACTTTTAGAGGCTTTTTGATGTTTAAATTTCGGTTTTTTATGTATAAAATCTGTATTAAAACCATTAATTACAGCAGTGTTGATAACATGTTTGTACTCGATGTTAAAATTATTCCCTAAAAGCTGACCAGTTATTGTGGAATGCATCACGTGATGGTATGCAGCTGTATTTCACCACTGATTAAAATACTGCTTGTGTGTTGCAAACAGCAAATGAGAAGGGAGAGAGAGAGGGATGTTGCTTGGCACGGGGTGACAGGCGGGGTCAAGAATGCCTATACCTACCTTATCTAGAACCTCTGGTTATGATCACGTGCACACGCTAGTCCTGGCTGACACATAAGAAAATCATGAGGAGGAGAGTATGTAATATTCCGTTGGTAACATCCAAAATAAAACTCAGAGAAGATAGAGCCAAGAAGACAAAGAACAGGTAGATGAAAAGAAGACTGTTTCAAATATAGATAACACACGAGTGTCTGTCTACATATGGCTATGCTGGAGGTAAGACCTCAAGAGCAAGGGGTTGCAATGAATGAAGAAGCGTCATCATATGCATGCCATCCCCAGGGTAGTAAACTGAACTAAAGAATTATTTATCTCCCGGTCTTTGTGCCCGTGTAGGCGTGTATGGTGGATGTAAGGAACTGTCAACACAAGACAGAAATTCGCTTCAACACCTCGGGGCAAAGACAGGTGTGCAAGATTAGTAAATAATTTCTTGCCATTCATTCTCTCTTTTTGAAACTGCTCAAGGCAGCTGCTGATTTGCACACATCGTTTCATGAATTCAGTGAACAAAGATTTATTTGTTTTGATTTTCTGTAGTCACACGAGGGTTTTTGCTAGGAACAGTGTTGATTCGTCACGTTCGTTATCTGTGATAAACTAGACTCACAATCTATAATTGAACAAGTGAGCTGCTTTAAATATGTAGGAAGTATGATCACATACAGCCTAATATGGAAATAAATAAGAAATGAGGAAATGTTCAACATATCTGTGGCACAACAAAATATATGTTTAAAAAATAAAAACTAGGGAAACAAAATCAAAATGTTATAAAACAGTCGCAGTTTCAACAATTATTTATGGATCAGAAGCACATGGAGGAGAGAAAAATAGAAACAGCCGAAATGTGGTTTATTATAACAGTCTTAGGAGTAAACGTTAAGACACCAAAAGAGGAGTGAAGGTATCAGGAACGAATTAAACAGTTTCCGATTAAATGACAAGGTAAAGGCAAACAGTTCTACCTCTTAAACTACAATTGCTTTCAACATGTAACAAAATTTAATTTTACATCACACCCCAAATTCACCAATTTTGTTACATTTTAATTTATTATGTGTTAATGTTTTAATTCTTAGTTAATAATTGGTGCAAGTCTCATCGGAAGGAACCGACCAAGTTGGCCGAGTGGCTAACGACCGCTGCACTGTTAACAGCCAAAAACACAAACAACATTTTTTTCTAAAATTCTGTTTTTATTCGTGGAGTTTCAAATGCGTTCTCGCTGAAATCTCAGTGTTGAATTGTTGTATGGAATAAAATATCTGCTCTACTTTCTATGAGGAAGCAGTAATAAAAGTAAGGGAAAATAAACAACTAAAAATACCCCTGTTTCTAACCGTAAACCTCCAACATAATTTGTTCTAAAGTCAACGCCCATGGCATTTTAAGGCGCTTATGCAAATAGAAGAGTAATATAAAACAAAATAATATACTTTCCTTAATATAAGCTATTATACCAAACAGTTTGCTATTGTAAATGCTTAGAAAATAAAACTAACAACACACAGAAAAGCTGCAAAGATCAATACAATTTCCAAAACATTGTTAAAAGAATTAATTAAAAGTCTAAAACACCAGAAACCGCAAAATACGATATCTATTTCTGTATATTAAACATTAGAATTTTTATCTTTTATTATAAGTGGAATTGAATGCGTTCTGGGGTCATTGTACCTATATCTATTGCATAGTACCAATCACGGGAAACAGCCAACCTACGCTGGCCAAGCCGTCACTTTACATTTTCCCCCACCAGTTTCTTATCAATTCTAAAGGTCATGTGCTCAAAACATGCAATGAAGTTGCACTACAAAATAGGGGCGTGACTATTGTGATTCTTTCACTTCACTGATAGTTATATCTTGTTAAACTTGCTTTGCACGAACAAGTGCTTAAGGAGATTAAAACTACAACTAAATCATCTGAATTTGGTGTAAATGAATTTTTTGGTTTTTACTTACTTGAATTTTCCCAAATATTTAATCAAAATAGTTCGTGTTTGTAAAGAATGCAGTACTATTTTTAAATCCTTCTAAGCCTAAGTTTTTAATAATATCGCAGGTATCTAAATTGAAAACTGTGGTTTTGAGTAGCAAAAAGTGCTGAGAGAAATTGAAGTTGAACATTGTGCTTAATGTAAATTTCATGCAAGCATTTAAATGTACTACAGAGCTTTAAAACTTGTCGATATTAATAAATAAATAAAATGTGATACGTTCACATGGTTTACAAATGACAAATTTACATGCATCCGATAATAATAATACAGGCTGGTCTCGTAGCTCGTCGATAGAGCGCCTGCCTGCTGTGCTAAGGGGTCCAGGATTCAATTCCCGGCAGCGGGGTAGGAATTTTTCTCCAGTCAAGAATATTCCTTATCCTCCTTGGAGTCTGGAAGTATGAATGAGGGTGTGAATGTGCGTGTGTGAATGTACTGTTTAAAAAAAGACCAAAAACACTGGTAACCATGTTAAACGAGTACCACCATTGCCTAAACACAAATGTTCCAAAGGAAAAAGCGCCCATACGACCTTCGCAGTTAAAGCCGGGATATAAATGTAACAATTAAAAAAATAATATACAAATAATTCTTCATTCTACTCACGATACACATATTTTTGATTAGGAATACTTCGTATTAAATAAGAAATTATAACTTCTAATTCAAATGTTTATTTGTAGCAAAATGTGGTTTTAATAGAAAGAAGGGAGAAATTAGGAATCCTAATATTTCCAGCCTGTCTTAGACGAACATTTACCATAAGAAAACTAAAACTAGTAACACTACGAAAACATTTGATGCAAATTATATATTCCAATTTTTTCTACTGTCGAACTTTTATGGTTACCTGGTAGGTCAAAGTTATAAAAAATTATTCAAATAAAGGTGACTTTACCGGTTTTTCACAGAAAATTTAATATCTACATTTATTATGTCAACATATTATACATGACATTTTAATTAAGCTGCTGTTAAAAAAATTAATATAACGGATATTTTCCAGGTAAATGGCATTTGGGTTGCGAAGAGTTTCCTGGAAATTTTCGCGTCCCACCCTTGAAAGCCACCGCATGTAAATACGAAATTTGATATTCATCCGACCTTTTGTTGTTTAGTTATACTGCTCATAGTATCACACGAGCGCGCTCACACACACACACACACACACACACACACACACACACACACACACACACACACACACACACACACACACACACACACGCACACACACGCGCACACACACACACAGACAGACACACACGCACACACACGCGCACACACACACACGGACGTTTTCCTAAACATGCTTTTTTTTGACTAAGGGAGCCTCAATATACGGGGGGTGGGGGAAGGGAACCTATTACATTCCTTCATTCTAATATGTGCTACATAGAAGCATTACAAACAAAAAAGTCTAATGGCATTTTGTTCTTTGATCAGCCGATTTGGAACAAATAAATGATTAGCACAAAATTATGAATTCTTTCCTCGAGTACGTTTTTTTCATTAACTATATTTTTTCTGAATGCTGTAATTAAGTTATTCTACCCATTCCAGGTTGTATTATAGGACCTATTGCTAAGAGTTTCTGTTCTAAATTTTAAAGTTGTATCACGAATAGTTTTTGCCAAAAAGAACGTAAGTTTTTAGTAAAAATAATACGATATATAATCTCAGGATACAAATAGGTGACGTCAGATATACACATAATTTGTATTGTGTATCGAACATTCTGATGTACGTAATGGCGTTGTGTATTTATGGCACTGCAGATCCAAGCACACGTTGAAGGGGCAAATGGGTAGCAGTCGAGGTCTATTGGCTAGTCAGCTCGGCTCTTCATTCATGGTCAAATAGATGCAGAAGAAGTCCAACAGTTTGCTTTTAAATGACACTGTTCACTGATTAATGCTTAATCTTATTTTTAGTCCAATATACCACAATGTGTATGCTGTCTATCTTCAATAGCTCCTGAGTATTATCTTCAAATTGTTCCTTATCTTCACTTACTGCTTCACCATCACCATCTTTCACTGTAGTTCCTGTTTTAACAAATGAAGTCAGCTTCTTAATGCCTCTGTTTTTCCTGTTATTATTGTTTTAGACGGCTTAGGAAAGAAGCTGCTTCAGTAAATAGCATCTGCTGTAGTTTAGGAGACATTTGTGTTTTACTGAAAGGATACACTGTTCTACTGTATTTCCTTTCAAACGAAAGGACATTTTAACGGGAGAGTTTGACTTGTGGCATCACGTGACCTTCTCCCAGGCGAGTCGTAACTCAAGCGAAATAACACAGCTAGCGTTGTTTGTATTCGCGCTAATGTAATTCGGTGCGAGTCCACGTTACAAACATTTTATGTGCCCGACCTAGCAAGTGTAATTTGTTTATTACAGATTAGTTATCGTGCTTTTTAGCGATACGGACAATATCGCCAGAACAGGTGATTTTTGTCACCGTTACTCACCCTCCGGCTCCTAATCGAATATTTGTACTAATCGCCCATTAAATTAATTCATTTAGTGAATATAATACCATGGAGATTTGATAATTTGATTTCATTATCCGGACCTGCTCAATTAGTCCCATGTAATGGTTAAATTAATTTCCAACTCTGTTTTCGTTAGGATCAAATAGAACAAACAGTTTGCATAGTAATGACCCTGTTAATTTTGTAGTCGAGCGTGCCGTTAATCCAGCATAATAAATATGAGACCTAGCTCAGTGGCTACGGGAATGCTTTCAGGTGCAGCGACCTCGGTAAGGTCAGAGTGCATCTACACTTAAAGACTTCAGTCTTGAAGAAACTTTCCCGTACCACCTTTTTCGCACATTATTCATGAACATTAAATACAGAATACATTTTTAAAATATTACATTATACAGCTTCCAGGATATAACCTAATTACATGAAGTATGCTGAGGTTTTAATAAATATTTAGAATAATATTTACTAATTTTTACTTATTTTGTAACATGTCTACAATATCGTGACAATTTTACTCTTTGATTATCTTTTATTTCTTTATTTATGTAATTTCTCTAATTTACATCTCTGATAGCCTCAAATTTTGAGTCAATTATGTATGATAGACAAGGTCTTACTGCACAAAGGCACACAGGCCACATTAAAACATCATTTATGGCAAATAATTTTTCTGTAGGGATCACCATTTCCGAGATACTCTTTATTATTGGTTTTAGTCTTCTATAGCCATGCTTTTTCTTAAAGCATAAAGTATTTTCTTATGCTTAAGTCATATTTTGCACCTCAATGCAACTAAATCCCACGTTTCAAAGGCGTTTCAGCATTCATCTTCAGGGATCTCTCGCGTGACTACCGCGCGTCGAAGTCACTTGGTATAGTTGCTGTTGAAGAAGGTGTGAGAGGATGGAATAAGGGGAGGGACTAGAGGGGAGGAAAAAACTGACTATATCTCTCCTTTGAAAGGTAGAATCAGAAATAAAACATTTAATGCCAGAGTCAGGATTTGAACCACGGATCTTCCGCCGTACGAGCTGGTACTCTAACCACTGATTGTGAGCTATCATGGCAACATACCGGTACGACATTAAATTCCCCAGCTGAGTCATATATTCTCACAAGGGAAATCTCAAATTTGAGATTCCATAATCCAGTTTTCCTGTTACGGCGGTTCCTTCCTGTAGCACTTGCTTGAATAAGTTGGCAATAGTCGGGCACAATTTTATTGCCATAGCTAGTTCGTTGGTATTGATTTAATCGGAAGTTGGACACTTAGTGATATTTTACTATTATTCTATAGATATGTATATAGCACATAACTTTCAATACGCTGTCGCTTTACCATTTACTTTATTTTAGCTCGAACTTCTCTTAACAAAGTAAAACATGAAATAGCCAATCAACGTCAGTAACGTAACAATATGGCGGAATGCGCATGCAACGTGTAGTCAGATGCTTTGTATTTGTGGTTTTCACAGAAATTGTAGCATACTAGAAATGAGAAACTGGCCATTGTATCGAATTTTTGCTTTTATGAAATGAGTTGAAAACTCCTGTCCATCCAAACTAAGATTAAACTATTGAAATTGTTCCTTACCTCTTTCGCGTTGTCTGCGATACGATGCAAAATGTGAAATAAATCTTCGTCAATTCGTAGAAAATTGCGATAGTTTTCCGGCTCCTCTAACCTCAATTTGTTTTGTAGTAGACCAAATATACCTCGGTCCATGTGCTGTTCTCTTGTTTGTAGGGATGACAGTGCCCGTCGAAGTCTTTTACTCTTAATACATCGTTTCTTCAAACTAGGACTCGTGAAAATATATCCAAAACCTATATTTAACATAGCAATCGCTAAATTAATAGTTTCGTTCGCGATGTTTATTTCTCACTCTTGCTGTTTGAGCTATCATTTGTTTTGGAGCAAAATCTAATATCATTAAACGAGTAATTCTTTTTATATATTCGCGTATCTAGGAAACGGCTCTAACAATTTGCACCAAATTTTGTATTCAGATAAGGTAAGGTTTTGATTTTTAAGTTTATCTATAAACGCGATTTTACACACAAAAAATAATTCTTATTTGCTCTTCTACAAATAAATCATTCATTTTCTGTTTGAAATAGAAATGATACGTGTTACATTCACACTGTTTTATCTACTCACTTTTAGACCACAGATTCATATCTCTTTCTCTACCCACTCTTCTACAAACAATTCATAGGTATTATGAATATAACTAAATACTGGAGACAAAATGAACCCTAGGCCTAAACCTTGGTACAGAGAAAGAATATAAGCAAATAAAACGCTGTGATGTGGTATAAAAATAAATGGAATACGGAATGAAGGAATATAAAAAGGATTTAAGACCAGCATCGAAAATTTAAAAATAAACTAATAAAGGCAGAACAAAATTGCTTTAAATCGTAAAAATACAATTGAAATACTTAATTATCTTTGCCTGTTGTAGAGTTTGATTTTGTCCTGGCTGAGTCGTGGCTAAGTAAAGCGGCGAATGTGGTTTTTATGACAAAAATCAATGAAATCATCTCGCATGCACATTTCTATTGAATGGAATGGATATTAATAATCACTGGAGGGCGAGCGAGACAACCATTGTTTTGCTTGCCTTTATTGCCAACCGCTTCAGGGGCACAGTTCAAAAATAGAATGTGAATTTGCTTCAAAGTGCTGGCTGCGTGCTACGAATATTGACATGCCTTTTCTGAATCGCTTTGGCTTCGTTTACTTGTAATGTGTGCCGCCGCCGGGGACAGAATGTTATAGCTTTATAGTAAGATAATTGAAATACAAGATCGTATGCGCAGTATCGGCAGTATAATGGACTCTATGTACTTGTGTTCGAATCTCAAACGTATTTCTAACAAGGGGAATGCTTAAGTAACTAGAGGTGGTGAATTGGTTTCTGGAATCGTAGCACCATGCCTCTTGTACGCATAAATATGATAGTTCCAAGTGAAATGAGAGCTTAAGCACGAAGATTTTGAACAAAATTCCTCCACCCTACATGAAAACATTTTGAAAATTTTTATTTTCTCGAAAATGGCTCTAATGAGTTTGATTCCCTGAAATCGAACACGGGCCCCTTTGTTGAGAAACGAAAGATTTAATCACTCGTCTAAAACCACAATGGTTTTACTGTAAAAGCTTCAACTGAGTATTCATATTAGTTTAAGAGAAACGCTAACTAAATAATGTGACCATATTTTCTGAAAACGGGACATCTCTCAAATTACTTTTTTAATTCCGAAAGTTAATGCAATTATAATCTAAAACCTTATATATTTATTTATTAAAAATAAACAAAGTAAAATTATCAGAGTATTTAACGTATTATTACATTATGACAAAGGCAATGTTATTAAATATATAAAATAATATGTATAACATTGCTATTAATATAAACACAAACGCCAAAACAACTATCATGTTATATAACTTATAAAACTGCTTGTTATTGGAAGAATGCATTTTCTTCGGAAGTTTCTCTTTAGCTTCAAGTAATTGAAAAAGTCAAGGCAGTTGTATTTGAAATTTATTTTAGTAAGCAGCAATGATTTCAGCGCTTCAACTTTCATTTTTTTCTTTCGGATTTTCCATATATTTTTATCTTTAAATTACAAACCTTATGTAAGATACTTTCTTGCAACGCTTCAATGAACACAATTGTCGAAGTGAAGCGCAGGAAACAAAACAATCTCGGAGTGTGGCCATTAGATTATTTGTTTTTGTCCATCCATAACCTAACTTTCATTCTTAACAATTATGGACGTAAGGATTTAAATATTATGTGGTATAAAATAGGAAATAAAAATGCTATTTTCCAACAAAACGGGACAAATAGGTGGGACACCAGAACCACAGAATGAAACAGGGTTGGTATATCTTGTCACTTTACATTGAATATGGCTAATTTAGCATTGCAAGGATAGGGCGTTCCGGAGTACTTTGAGAATTTCAATGCCTATTCGTGACAATTGGTTAGACTGCGCTTGCGTGGAATGCTAATTGTAAGACTTGCCACACGTGCTTGGGATTATGGAATCCTGAAATGTTGTTAAAGGGTGAACTATTATTAAATAACCTATAACACACACAGGCACACAGAATTGCATACACTTAACTGGGTATATGGACAAACCTTATGTAAATATATATTTCTCGAGCCGAACTGTAAATCGAACTCGGAACCCCTCGTACAGCAAGTAGGCATTCTATCGACTAAGCTCTAGTAGATTATTAAAAGCGCTTTCTTGAGCTAGAAATTCATAGCTATAAGTGCACTCTGTACTTAAATGATTAAAATAAATGTGCAAAGCTCCATCTGGACTTTATTACCCAATGGGATTCACTTGACTTTTGGTACACCCTGTGCTATGTAACTTCGTTCAGAATAAAGTTTGCTTTTTGCATTAGCGTAAGGCTTGATTTGAATCTATATAACATGCACGTGGTGGTTTCAAGTGTGTTTAGGTTTGTTTGATTTAGTTTGGTTTGATTATGGTGAGGTACTGTTTGTTCTAACTAGCGATTCAACAAATACTCTTTTTTTAACATCAGAACAAAATAGTTAACCGTAAAATACATTTGATCTACGAGGGGCAGACAACTGAAAATAGTGACAGTGAAAATGAATTACCATAAATATAATCTCCATAACGTATGTATGCATAATACAAGAAGAAATTTCGATTCATTTTAAAGTATTAGTGGATTCCAAGGTATACTGTTACTTACCAAGCGGGAGACCTGGATTTGATTCCCGGTGGGGTTTTTCTCCCGCTGGGAGGGCTGATCCTGGATGCACTCAGCGTCATTAGGGCCCTGAGGGACCAAAGGAGAAGCCACTTGATTGAGACGGTCTTCGTTGCGAAGACCCCATAACCGTCGAAAGGGATCTGGGTGCTGATCACGTCCCATCCTCCAGGACTGCACTCCGCTGATGACGCCTGGATATATTTTAGTTTGGTCGAAAACAAACTAGCAACGCTGCAGATTGCGTGGGTGTCACTTTCACTAGTTCAGTACTTAAACAAACACCACAGCAGTTTGTGTCTTCAGTGTAAACAAATGCCGTGCTTTTTGTGCGAATGTAGGCCATTTGGAATCATTATCTCCCAACACATTACACCACCCTACAAACCATCTCATTAATAAGTCAGAAACGTATATAAATTCATATAATTTTGTAAAGGCATTGTTTATAACTAGAAGCGTTTTTATATTCCACATTTATAGCATAATTCTCGTTTTCGTAGTATTTTTTAAGTTACTAATTTTTAATCTATTTTCGATCTGATTACGTGTAATTTGAATTAAGGATAACTTTAGGCCAAAATAGAGCATATATAGTTGTTGACACACGTGCAATAAGTAAATCAAGCTCTGAAAAAAGTTGAAATAGAATTTGAGTTGGATTTGACTCTTTGAGGGATTTGTTCAAATTTATTTAGATTGGCAAATCTGTTTATTGATTTTTACTTTCTCTACTACCTATAGTAAGTAGAGGAAGTATTGTATTCCATCCAAAAATTTGATGTCGGTCTGTGTGACTTGTGCTGGTACGGGCTGCCCATTAACCGCTCGTGTTTTGTTCTGTCGCTTCACAGCGCGAATATTCTGCTTTCCTGTGACTCGGCCGGTTCCAGTTGTGCCGTAGAAGTACGACAGTGTTGCTTGGTGGTGCTGTGGAGTGTTTGAAACAAGACAACCACTAGTTAAAGAGGGACTATGAAGAATGCATTTGACCTTGTAAGTACGCCCGTCATTAATTTACATATTAGCTTAGTAATTTGTCGACGATGTACTGTAGATATGAATTTGTGATCCGGGAGGGTTTGTTAAAAATCACGCTTACCTTTGGGCTTCTCATTTAAGGAGTGTAGTTTGGTTTGAGCTGTTGAGTATAGGATTTACGACACTTAATCACATCGCACGTAGGAAATTTGCTCATAAATCAAAAACGAAGCTTGAGCGCCAAATAAAACTTTCAAAATCGTTATCAGCAATAAAAATTGCATCCATTGCACTATGTTTGATTCGTTTTCTCGAGCGGCAGATTTTGTAAACATTTACTATATATATATCACTTCTTTTCATTTTGTTTTCTTATTTCCTTATGAGGATATTAACATTTGTGTTGTGCAACTTCACGTGTTTTGTTCTTTCAGGCCAGGTTTTGTGCTTTGTGATAGATCATGCACCCTAATTATGTATACACGAATACAGAAATGCAGGAATAGCGGAAGGGAATTGGGAACTGAGAAAGCCCTGAAAAACGTCTGCCTCACGGAGTAATTGGGATTGGATTTTCATTCACGAGTCGGTGCCTCTGACCTCAGCCAGCAGTATGGTTTAAAACAGATATGGCTTGGTCTAACTCCATCAATTATCAGAGAATGCTTATCAGCTAAGTAGTGTTCCATCGTGACAGAGAATCAATTCTAAACTGATTCTGAATTTCCATTTGCTGTTCAAATATTTTGGGAACTAGTCCGTAGGTCTGAAAATTGTAGACATGCGCAAATCGCATAGCCTACTACACGTGCTCAGGTTATTCAAAATCACACATTAATAATAGTTAAAATAGTGTTCCAACCGTACAAAATAAGAGCGTACTCGACTGGTAAGAAAATGTTGGTATTAGAAGAAACAAATACATTAAACATTCACTCACAAAGGTGCTAAGCGTTCCTGGAAATGAATCATTTTACCATGTCGCTACCAGTGCGTTAGATGGCATTAGTGTATCAACTCTTCTCCACCAGTTCTGTTCCCTTTGTGTCGTTAAGTGTTATTTCATGTATCATTTTGTTTGTTTCACAAATGTTACCTTCACCAAAACGTCGAACAAAGCTGCAATTTTCACTCGACTAACAGAAAGCTTGCTTCATAGCTAGCTACATTTTGAAATGTTAGCAAGCAGAGAAGTAAATGCTACGGAAGTGATAAAAGTTAAGGGGATAAGCAGCTATGTTAGGTTAAAACACGTCTTTCTGTGCTATTGTATTCGTCAAAAGTGCTCTGACGTAAGAATGAAACATTCAATTTAAATTCAAGCTGTTTTTGACACTTCAAAGCGATGCAAATGCTCCTAATTGGACGTACGGAGAAAGCTTGCCACTCTGAAGGGATTTACTGAATAGCTATGAATTATTTTGGGAATTCGCTTATTATTTTTTCTTTCACCTACCAATACTAGGTAAGAATAAGTATTTTACACCACACAAAAACACAATATCGGCGATTTTAACTTTAGTTTTTGTTTCAGGCCAACTAAATACGTTTTAAAAACGCATTTTAGTCATTATTATGTACAATAGGGGATGTACTGCCAAAAATTCGAAAATTTCACTGGAAACACATTTTGAGCACATGTGAACCCTCAAGAAAAGCACTTACGTTCACACACGCCTATCTCTCTCTCCCACTCTCCCTGAATGTGTAGGGGTGTTTCAAGCGGCATGTTCCGTTGCTTGGGTAGAAATTCATATCTTTCTTTATTCATGTTCAGTTAGATATGTACAGATGACAAATAATATAAGTGCGTTCGTTGTTTATATTATCTTGTTGAATAACTAATAACTATTGTACATGGTTTTCTTCTTTGTCGTTTCTATGTAGAAGATTACCTTACTTAATGACGACATTGAAGGTATTACCGATCTATGCCTGTGATTGTTTACTGTAATTCCTAAATTCAATCAAATTTAAAAATTTTGAATACTCCCATTTCAAGTGTTTAAGTATGTTTTACTTTTCAATTGGTCATTACTGTTCTTTGTTAGACAACTCTCTTTAAATTTTTGTCGTGTGTGTAGGGAGGGGGGGGGGGGGAGGGGTGGAACTCTTGAAACATTTGACAATAGTTTAAACTTACTGTATTTTCCTGTTCCCATTGTAGGTACCTTTAAATAAAAGTATTTGTGCAAATGTGGGTACAGGAATACTTTTAGGAATATAGGTTGAAGAAAGGGTTGTGAATTTAACATTAGATGTTTTAAACAAAGTGTGTGTTCGTCTGTGTGTATATAGCATACATATTGTAACTTTAAAACAAAAATTCTATATTTTAATGGTAAATTGCTAAGATATTTAAGGAAAACCCTCGACCCAATCTACCCTGTAATGGATAAAAACTTTGATACTTTTTTATGTCCTTTATAAAGTAATTCCAACGATTTTAATTAAAGTATAGCATATATTCAAAGTTATTTGCATGGCAAAATACAGGTAACAAATGGTGAAGTAGTATACCCTTTACATACTTATGTATAAGTAGTGAATCACCTAACTAGTAAAAACATTGTACAAAAATGCAGAGTAGATTAAAACGTTTCCGTGGCTTAACCTGCTTTGTATTCTTCCATACTTAACTTCTAATTAGTGTCATTGTTAAGGTTACTCTTGCACAAAATATTCTCAGGAACATACATTCCTTTCTCTACTTTATGTTAATCAAGATAAACATTTGAATAAATTATTTTACTGCTAATTTTCTTGTAGGTACAACGTGAATAAGGTAGGCTTTAAGCGATAGTTAAATGTTTTAAGTTCTGTTCTCTTTGCATGACTAAGAGATAAAATAACCACCTCCCATTCGAGAAAGTTTAAAAACACTGCAAAATTCTAACAAATAACATGGTACATCTCCCAAATGGTTCACTTCGGAAAAAATATGTTTTAACGAGATGTACATTTTGGTACACTAAGATTTGGTCTATTTCTTCCGGTTTACCAGTTACGCAAAGGTCATCTAGAGTAAATAGGACTTCATGGGCTATAGCCAGAAAATTCAATATATACACTTCATTTGTCATAAGAATATGTTAAACATATGTCATTTTAATCAAAATCGTTAACTATTTTGTAGAATATCAAATATCGAAAAATTGTCCATCGATTGGGTACTTCAGGGTGGAAGAATTTTCTTCATACCCTTTATTTCACATCCTTAAAACACATTAAGGTTAAGGATACCCACCTGTGTAAAAAGGCTAAAAATTTCAAAAATTGTCAAAAATGGATTTTTGTTTTATCAAATAGTTTAAATCTTTTGCTTAATTTTGATATGCTTTTTATAACCTTCGGCCTTTTTAACTATGTCACGTGGCCGAATAACTGATTGCTTGTAAGTGGTCCTGTCCATTTAAATCCATACAGTTCCATTATCCTTGCTTTGACTTCAAACTTAGTTTTTCCATGTTTTTATTTTTAACACTATTTGCTCTTTAAAATGCTCCACACGATGCAATTTTCTGTATTTATGTATGAAATTTGGTGTATCTGCTTAGAAATAACATTAAAAAGGAATGCTGAGAATTTTTTCATAACGTGAATAACTGCTGAGTAATTAAATATTAAAGTTTACATTTCGAAATTTAAATGAAAAAATTATGAATTTAAACTTTAAAATTTATTTTTATCCAAACTAATAACAATATTAAAAAATTATCTCATCAATTTGCTAACATTCTATTACAGGACATAACTGAAAATTATTAAGTTTTTCAAATCAAAATTGCATCATGGGGAACCATTTATACAAATATTTAAAAAAATATAATAAATAATTAATATGTTAGCAACTAATCTGACTAAATGCATGAAATGTAGCGCAGTTACTCCTCGCTATACAGTGATTGATGTGTTAAAATGTCAAATCAATCCAATCAAAACTATAGATTTTCAAAATTTCACAGATGAGTGTCCTTAAATACCAACTTTGATTTTTAACCGACTTCTCGTTTTTGAGTTGTGCTAGAGAGAGAGAGAGAGAGAGAGAGAGGGGGGGGGGAGGGCGGGCAGGCAAGCATCTCATGATTTTTTCTACTCTTGTACAAACTATTAAGAATCTTTATGCCTCTTTGTACTTCATTCGTGGAGGTAAATCTTTTACTCATTTTCCTATACGTACAACGGAAGTGGGGAAATGGAAAGGTCATATCTTTTTAAGAGCTGGTTGCTCTTTGAGAAAAGTATCAGTAGTGGGAAATTAAACCATTAACGAGTAATATCATCATAAATTGCATACATTAAAGGGGTCCAAAACAATTTGTAGTAAAATTTTGACTGTCTTACGTTTACCAGTTATGCAAAACTCACAAAATTCACAGTAATTTTTAGCATATCAAATAAAAAGGGCATGTTTACAAAGAAAACTGTTCTATGTACGTCTCCATATCTGTGTGTATAAACAGTAAAACGGGAAAACTACAACTCGATAAGTACCAAAATTGGTACATAAATATCTTCCACAGAACCAACACGAAGACAAAAAGGCATGTAGTCAAACTGTGTAGATAATTTCATCCTTAATGTCAGTTACAGTTCTACATGTATGGGAATATTTAACACAAAAATGTAGTTAAGACAGAACCGCATTTAAAAGGGAACACAATTAATATCTGACAGCACAGTAATCAGTATCCTTCACGTCTCTTGCTCCATTATAGTCCTTCTGTTGGATTTGGACTTTGTCGTGACACTTTTAATTACGATTTCTACTTTAACTATAATTCTTATGCGATCCAACTCACTGGATACTTTTTCAGTCAAAAATAATGTTTTGCCTAAGCCAGTTTTATATAAAACGCATTTATATTATCAAAAACATGGGATTTTTTTGATTGCACTATTATTTTTGTTTGTCTTTTCCTATTTACCCTAGAACTTACAAGCGTGTGCCTAGGGTCAGCCGCCTGTCGGGGAACGAACCTATGGACCGGACAGAGTGAACACCTGGAAGCGGGTGTCAGCCAAGCACCAGGTATAACAGTATATGAATTACAGGCGAAATCGATGATTGGAAAGGTGACAGTGGAGCAGTTGGTGGAATGAGTGGCGGGGGAAACCGGAGAACCCGGAAAAAACTCGCCCTGACACCGCTTCGTCCACTAGGAATACCACATGCAAATCCCTGGGATTGAACCCGGGCTGACTAAGTGGTAGGCGAGTGATCTAACTGCTCGGCCACGGCGCCGCCTTGATTTCAGCATTGCATGTTAAAAATATTAGTTTCTTTACATACAAATTAATATGAAACAAATCTGGATGTTAAAGATAGATTGACTAGTTGAAGTTTTTTAGGTTGTTAAAATAAATGTGATGGAAATAGTAAAAATTGTGAATGATTTAAGATATGGAGGTAGATGAAGCTGATAATAAGCAAATTGTGGTGCTTTTAGCTCCCCTATCTTTGCTCTCTTGTTTACATCCTCCCTCCCAATCTCATTACTCCCTCCCTCCCTCCTCTCTCCCTCACTCCCTCACTCTGTCTCCTTCACTCACTGTCTCCCTCTCTCTCCTCCCCCTCTCTATCCACTCTCTACCTCTTCCCCCTCCCCCTCTCTGCTCCTGTCTCCCCTCTCTCTCCCTCTCTCACCTTTTTCTCTACCTTTCCCCTTTCTCTCCTTTCCACTTCCCATCTTTCCCTGTCACAGCCCCTTTCTCTTTCATGATCCCGAGAGGAATATTTTTATATTTTAAGGGAGATTGGGGGATATTGAAACATTTCGGATCAAATCTTCATATCAAATGCTTGGTTGCAATATGAAAACTTTATCTACTCTGAGGAGCCAGAGAAAGCAAAATGCTTTTCTCTTCCAATGAAACCGAAATTATGTCAATATTGTGACATGGCTTCTCCATGTCATTAAGACTCTTTGATTTTCAAGGAGGTTGCCATAGAGACAGTTTTGAGTTGTTGAAGATTAAGAGACAGAAACTAGTATTGTGTGAGAGTTTGGAAAGATTAAGAGACAGAAACTAGTAGTGTGGCTGTACTTGAAGCTTGAGAAAATAAAAAGATTTGCTAAATTTGTTACATTTGGTGTCAGGAAGTGGGATTCGTCGAGTTGCTTCTAGTTTCATTACATCGTCGTTAGAAGTTGCAACGTTAGAACCAAGATGGAGGGAGATTCGGAAACCAGGATGATGGCAATGATGAAAGAATTATTTGCCAAAATGGAAACGAGAAACGACAACCTCGCTGCCGAGCTGAAAGAGATGAAGACGGAGCTATCGGCGAAAATTGACGGGCAACTGGCTGGCGTGACGGAAGGCGTGGAAGAACTCGGCGAAAAGGTGGAAGACCTCTGCCAGCACGTGGACGTCGTGGAGGACGACGGGGAACGTCTTGGCGCCCTGGTAGTAAGAGTTGACGAGAGCGTCAAAGTACTGGATGCCAGGGGCAGACGGAATAGCGCGGAGCCGGGGAGGGAGCACCTAGTGGCCGAGGCGACAGTTGCGCCCGTTTCGGATGATATGAGGGAAAACGTGGAACAACTCGGCGAACGGATTGGCGTGACGGAAGACGTGGAACAACTCGGCGAACGGATTGGCGTGACGGAAGACGTAGAACAACTCGGCGAACGGATTGGCGTGACGGAAGACGTGGAACAACTCGGCGAAAAGGTGGAAGACCTCTGCCAGCACGTGGACGTCGTGGAGGACGACGGGGAACGTCTTGGCGCCCTGGTAGTAAGAGTTGACGAGAGCGTCAAAGTACTGGATGCCAGGGGCAGACGGAATAGCGCGGAGCCGGGGAGGGAGCACCTAGTGGCCGAGGCGACAGTTGCGCCCGTTTCGGACGATCAGCAGGGAAGCGCACAAGCAAACGAGCAACACGCGAGAACCGACTTGGCGTGTGACATGGGGGGACCGTCGGGGCCATCCAATCACCTGACGCATAGTGCCGTGAACGGAAGAATGGTGGACATCATCGTGGACGGCAGGATACAGGAGAGGCCGTGCCGAGCACGAGTGAACACGAGTGCAGCGGTGGACGCGACTCGCGCGGATGTGGTGGGGTTTGTTGCCGGACCCATCGGAAGCAAGGTGGCTGCGAAGGTGCGCCAGAGAGGTCGGCGGACATGGTACCCAGTGAGCCGTTTCAAAGTGCGCAGGATGGCCCGTCAACACACCAGGAAGAAGGGCAACTGGACGAGGGACCGTCAAGACCGGCGGTACTGTTGCAGAATTTCGAAGCAGGATGGCATACATCGTCCTACCTGGACCAAGGGACACTATCCAACAGCGATACCTAGGATCGTGCCCCCTGGAGAGCGAGGTCCTACTGGCCCTCAAGGTTTACAAGGATTCCCTGGCCCTCAGGGTCTGGTAGGCTTGCCTGGAATGAAGGGTGAACGTGGATTCCCAGGAATGAAAGGTGAACAGGGCAATCCAGGACCTCCAGGACAAGCTGGTGCACCAGGACCTGAAGGACCTAAGGGTGACTCAGGCTCTCAAGGACAACATGGAGCTCCAGGACAACCTGGTCCACAGGGCCCTCCAGGAGACAGAGGACTTCCAGGATTACCCGGCCCAACAGGACCTGCTGGCCTCAGAGGTCAGAGAGGTGCACAAGGTGAGACAGGTCCACCAGGGAAGCCAGGCAGTGAAGGACCTCCAGGACCACAAGGTATTGCAGGACCTCTAGGACCACCGGGACCAATTGGAGAACAGGGACCAGAGGGAGCACCAGGTAAAGCAGGAACACCTGGTATTGCAGGAAGACCGGGAGATAAGGGACCTGTAGGACCTTCAGGACCTCCGGGAACTCCAGGGGCACCAGGTCTTCCAGGGCCACCTGGTCCAAATGGACCTCCAGGACCAGCAGGAGAACGGGGTCTTCGAGGAGAAACTGGACCACAGGGTGTAGAAGGGCCACAGGGAGCTAGAGGAAAGCCAGGACCTCCAGGGCCAGAGGGAGGTAAGGGTGATAGAGGAGAAGAAGGTCCAAAGGGTGCAAAAGGACACCGTGGTCTCATTGGTCTACAAGGGTTACCTGGACCTCAGGGACCTCCAGGAGACAAAGGCATGACTGGACCTCCAGGATTGTCGGGAAAAGATGGTGAACCTGGAACTAAAGGTATGCCTGGAAGAGATGGAAACCCAGGACCTCAAGGTATACCAGGACCACCAGGCCCTCGTGGACCACCAGGAGAAGAGGTTCGATGGGTTAATCCACCGGGGCGCAAGGGAGATGCCGCAGTGATAGTGCTGGTCGGGACGACCAGCTCTGAGGAGGGAGCAGTGTGACATGGCTTCTCCATGTCATTAAGACTCTTTGATTTTCAAGGAGGTTGCCATAGAGACAGTTTTGAGTTGTTGAAGATTAAGAGACAGAAACTAGTATTGTGTGAGAGTTTGGAAAGATTAAGAGACAGAAACTAGTAGTGTGGCTGTACTTGAAGCTTGAGAAAATAAAAAGATTTGCTAAATTTGTTAATTTTTTTAATTGATAATAGAAAAAAAGAAGAAGAAGAAAAAAAGGAGATTCTAGTCAATATTAAGGGGAAGACGTAATAAAGTTTAATAGATTAAAGTCTCAAGAATGGAACCCTAGGCAGATTTAAATGAGTAATAAGGTTACAATTGTTGTTTGTACGAAGCCATAGTGATTCCGCGGGCTGATTCCTATCTTACCATGACGTGCTCTAAAGTTAGCCAATGGAAATCGCTTCCTTCGTGTCGCCCACGCAAAAACAAATGCAACGCAACACACACTCGTCTTGAATCGAGCCGAGAGAACGCACGTGCAACTTGGGAGTTGTACGTAAGCTAGCGCATATACATAATTCGGCGGTTGCTAAAGGGTGACAAAGTTAAAGTGTTATAACGTTGTAGTTGAAGATACAAAGTTACATTCTATTTAAATATCGTCGGCAGTTCTCTACAAATCTGGAAATTTGCAAATAAGGTTAAATGTTGGTTAATTCTTCGTTTGGTTCTATTCCTACCATAACTCACGCATACCCTGCAGATTAGGACCTCTTGCTAGAGCTAGTCCGGACACCAAATACGAGATCTTATAGGTCTTAAAGGCGACGTCTTCGACGGAGAGGAACGTTTGCATCACCATATAGTCTATTTCAGTTCTAAACATACCTTAAAATAAATGTAACAACTCGTCTATTTAATTTCACGAGTTAAATCTCTGAAGAAAGGTTGTTTGCCGTTTCCTGCATCCGAATTACTATCAGAGAGAGCCACACAGGTGTGCCAACATAACCTGGAGTTCACTTCCGCTATATTTCTTGTGGTATGATCGTGCACTAATGAGCGGGGCATTTGGAAACCGATGACATCACACGGAGGTAGCCATTTCCGGGGACAGACCGAAAAGGTACAATCCCCGATATCACATTACCGATACTGTGGAGGCCATATATTGGGCAAGTGAATTTCCTTCGGCACACTGCGAGATGCTAATAACTAGGTAACAGTAATGCGAATTGTGTTCTGAAATACAATGCCACCTGCACTGCATCAGTACTGATAATTCCCTTGTCACACTAAACTGCGTACGTAACGGTTGTAAATCCTGAAGGCACTTCGCGTTAATCGTATTAACTGCCAGATATCGATCTGTCCATAATTATATTAATTGAAATGATACCACAACCTCAGTAATATTCCAACTGAACCTACACCATCTACCAGAAGTACTGTAAGGAACGTTTGACATCAACAACTCCATCGTTTTCTGAGAAACATTACGACTAGAGTAAAATCAAGTTCAACGACGTTCTTTAACTGCTATGGCAAACATGGGCAAATTCGGCCCACTCTAATGAAGCGCGTTCTTGGCTTCATTTGTTATCCCTTTCCATCACTGCTTTTCAGCTTTACCTTTGCTTCCAACACGCTTCATTCAGTGGCGAGTATGGCTTCCTCAGGACGTGCGTTTCATGAAGAGTGGCAGAGAGAATTTTTCTAAGCTACAAACACAGAAAAGTTTGTTGTTTAATATATGGATTTCAATTTGCAATTTTGATAGAGAAGTCTTGGACTTTTATACTTTTATACAAAAAATTTTAGGAATACATTTTGTCAAGCAGATATCTTTAGTACATATATGCGTATTTTAATCGAAATCATTAGTCATTAAATTAAAATTTAATAAACTTTGTTCTTGTTCTTTGGAAGATACACAGCTTATGTACAAATTTTGGTAGTTGTTGATAAGTCTGATGCACCTCAAAAGTGTTACTTCACCCAAGGATGTTCCAAAGAAGCGACATGCAGAAATTCAAAAAGGTTGCCCAATTCAAGCTTCCTCCTACAAGTAAAGTTGTTCGCTAAGTTTTGATATGCAATAAATTGCTCGTGATATTTATTACAATACCGTGTCTTAAACTATAGGTATGCATGGCTAATACTATGCAGACAGCCAATGAAGTGCTTAGTTTTGAAAGAATTTTGCATACGTTTGTATAGTTAGTAAGCCGCATTACATATAAAAATGCCTCATTTTATAAAAATACAGATATCCACGTACTTTATGTCAACTTCTGTAGCAGTAACCACATCTGATGTATTCCTTATTACTGGTTTAGTTTTTCAATACTTTCAAAAGTTTAAGGTAACCCATCTGTGAAATTTGAAAAATTGCCTTTTTCTGTCCACTTTGGGGATAGACTTGTTGCTAGGAGTTAAAACAATATTATAAGTTTGAACTTTATATCTTGAATGGTTTTTTAAATATTTTTTTTTTATTTCTGTAAGCTTATGTGAAAAATGCTCCTCGGGGCATTCTTTGCAACCAAGAACATTTCAACTTCTGCACCTAATCAATGACATATAGTGCTACAACAATTGACTGCTGTTTTTTTTATAATTTATTTTGTTTGGGAGAAAAAAACTTGAAAATTCTATAATCCAATTTCTGAGAGTTTTACCAAGTTTACAAATTCCTTTTTGAAATAAACACTTTTGTATTTAGGGCCCATGTTTTAATTCCTATAGTTTGAACAATGTGATAATTTCAAGAAATTATTTGCAAAACTATGCACCAAGGAGCATTTTGTACATAATCATGTCAGAAAATCATAAGCGGAGAAAAATGGAGCTAAAGTTTAGCAACTATATAATACGAATATACTTGATTAAACTGGTCTTCAGAGGCCCGTTTAGCTTTCTCTTTAGCAGTTTTTTTTCAAGTTTCCTAGCAGTTTCCTAGCAGTTCTGCAGTCAACTTTTGAATACCTAGTTAGTAAGCCGCATTACATATAAAAATGCCTTATTTTATAAAAAATACAGATATTCACGTAATTTATGTCAACTTTTGTAGCACTAACCACATCCGATATATTCCTTGTTACTGCTTTAGTTTTTCAATACTTTGAAAAGTTTAAGGTAACCCATCTGTGAAATTTGAAAAATTGCCTTTTTCTGTCCACTTTGGGGATAGACTTGTTGCTCAGAGTTAAAACAATATTATGAGTTTGAACTTTCAGACGACGCTTATCCCTAATTTTACGTAATTTCTCCCCAATTACATTGAAATTTCCACCCTGAACCTCATACTTCACATGCTGTGAAGCTTCACAGCCCATATTTTACTCACTAGTAGCAGATATGACACCAATATCTATTTCGATTTTGGAACAAATGTTTCCCTTGGGCATTTATTGACAAAGCACCACAAGGTTAGCACATTTACCCTATAGATAAACCAGGACCTTCTAGATTAACGGACCTGACACTGCCATCTAAGTTGTACAAAAATGGCTTCGGCTGGTGGGATTTATTTCTGAGGTGTTTCCACACGCTGTTTTTCGTATTATTTTCTATGTCTTCGAGTTATTGTTTCTTATAATAATTCCTATGTAAGTTTGTCTTCATATCAGCAAAGCGAGTGTTTCAAAAGTTTTATTTGGGCAGTATAGGAACAGGAATAAATGTAATAACGTTTTGACTGCCGTGTGCTATCCACGTGTTCATGTTTATTGTGTTCCATCTAGGACTATGGCTACATTAGCCGTATAGTGTGGTTAATTTATCTGTTTGCAAGTACAATTTGTGTCACGATTACAGTGGTGAGAGGTTGTTGAAGAAAAACTGTTCCAGTAGTGTATATTAATGTTGCCATACTACAACCTAACCTCAAACACGACAATGCACCGTAACTGTTGCATTCCCGGATGCAAATTAAAAATCAGAAACTTTCAGTTAAAACAAAAGGTAAATTACAACATAAAGCTTCTAAATTCAGTATTTAATTACAATAAATTGCAGCGTTATGTGTATTAGTTGCCGGTGTGTATATAACATGGTGAATAGTGTGAATAGTGAAAGACAATAATTTCGAGTGAATTCAATTAGTGGCATCTGCAACACCAACAGTTTGTTTCATGTAAGTAGTATGCTGCTCATATTTGTACATTATCTTTTGTCTTTGTAATTTAAATGTGTAGCTGTAGTTTAGAAGAAATGTGTTATGTTGCTGCATGTAAAACTGTAGACTATAGCAAAGTTTGGTAAATATTTACAAAATCGTCCGCTCGAGAAAACGAATGAAACATAGTGCAATGGATGCAGTTTTTATTGCTGATTACGATCTTGTAAGTTTTATTGTGCGCTCAAGCTTCGTGTTTTATTTATGAGAAAATTTCGTACGGTCGATGAAGTGGTTTTATTTCGCTTATGCGGCGGATATTTAGCTAATAAATGTGCATAAACGAGTGTAATATATGCTACAATGATTGATTAATGCATTTACGTTGAAATGATTGCATAAACACTACCCAAATTGTAAATATTTCGATAACACAGGACCCTGTCACCCCACTCATATGCAAAACTAACCTAACCTAAGCTAACACAATGTTGCTTTACAATACTGATTTAAGATTACGTATTTCATGTATTTCATTTACAGTGCTGTTTTACGGTTATTATTTTTAATATTTCATCTGCTTTTGTGGATTCCCCCTGTAAAATAAAGTGTCCTGAAATGTTGAGTATAATATGTTGTTGCAAACTGAGTAATCAAGTTCTCAGTAATAGTGAAAGCAAAATTTCACCCTAAAGGCTTTGAATTCAGTAGGTAGCTTTAGGTCATTCTAAATAGCAGCATTTGTATATCAGCCATCCAGTATAGTATGTTTTGTGTAGGTATATAACATTCTGCACATTGTACAAATGTGAAAAACAGTGTAAACAATGATTAATAATTCTGAGTCAACTCAATGTCAACACTTCTGTTTTATTTAAGTAACATGCTGCTTGCAGTTTTGTCTATCTTCTTTGTAATTTGAGTGTGTAATGCAGTTACATAATGGCATGTAAACCTGTAGATTGCATGAATGATATTTGAGGTTATATATTTCATTGCCCATGGTTTATCGTTTAATATTAAATGTCATTCTTTTTTGTTTACTTGAGGTTATGTTTAAGACAGTGTTTTTGTGTTTAACACAGCCCATATTCACAAAATAGGCGTGTTATTACACCACATTTTTATTTTACTGCGTTGAAATCGTAGCCTGTAGACGAGTTGTTTACAAGTAGTTCCCACCACTTTGGCCGCCATCTTGAATTACAGTGTCAGGTCCGGTATTTAGGAGGTCCTGGATAAACCAAAGAACTTTGAAATTTTCCCAACAGATAGCTCTCATATAGATGATTCTCAGGTTAGCCACATTTTTCAGCAAATTTGTCACAAGAAACCGTAATTTGAACTGAACTGAACGGATATTGTGTCGAAAAAAGCATTGCAAGCACTTTGAGTGTTTCTGGGCATTTAAATTGACATACCACCTAGCACAAGGCCGTTTAAATCCCTCGGTGACATCATTTAAAGGGCGCAGATTTATTGCATAAAAAGTCAAAAATGAAAACAGATGACATAACAGATGACAATTTAACAATGGGTCTTCAACGTTTGCGCTATTTCTGGACATAGAAGCCGCATTTGAGCGGTGCTGGCACAATCGCCTTATCTATAAACTGCACCACAATTTCCCGGCACTTGAAAATTATCTACACTTGCTGCACAATTTTTTAGAAAAACGGAAGTTTTACGTCCAAGTGGGCCGCTCCTCTTCTCGGGAGCGAGTGATGCGGGCTGGCGTCCCACAAGGGGCAATAATGTCCCCTTTCCTGTACATATTGTTTACAAACGACTTCCCAGTGGACGCCAGATGCAAGGACACCATGTACGCCGACGACACTGCAATATACAACCACCATAGAAATCCCCGTTTCGGCCTTGCAGAAATGCAACGTTATGTAAACAACTTCCTCTCATGGCAACATGACTGGAAAATCAAAATAAACCCCGACAAATGCCAGCTGGTTCATTTCTCCAAGCGGCGTCACACTTTGGCAATGGACCTAACGGTCGGTGGTCAAATATTGCACTGCCGTCAGCAAGTTAAATACTTAGGGATTACCTTGGACCGCACAATGTGCTCGTCCACCCACATAGAAAATAGCGCCAATAAAGGCAGACAGCGGCTAAAGTTATGCGCCCCCATCTTCCGCAGCAAACAGCTGCAATTGAAGTCCAAACTCATCCTGTACAGGGCTTTTATCCTGTCAGTGGTTCTATATGCGTGTGTGGCCTGGGCAAACGCCTCAAAAACCGCCCTAAAACAGATCCAAACCCGCCAAAACCTCTCCCTCCGGAAAATCCTCACTGCTCCTCTCTTAACCAGCAACCAAACCCTTCACCTGGAAACCCAGATCCCCTCCATCCCTGAGGCAATAACAAAGAAAGCCTCCGCAGCATGGGCGCGCGTCAGAAACCACAACTACGTCATTGCCAATATCGGCAAAGGTGAGCCGAAGCATCGAAAACATGCACAAATTAAAATGTTTTAGTCGTCGCTCGGCTCACCGACTGACGTGCGTCCATGCAAACACAGGCCCCTGGCCGCACACACGCTACCTCAGAGGCCTGCACCCCAGGGAACCAGTCAGGAGCTGCAACCTGCCCGCCCAGGAAAACCGCGGAAATGTATATACAGCGAGTGTAAATAGCGTGTGTAAATAGTGTTTTAATGTGTGTGTGTGTGTGTGTGGGGGGGGGGGGGACATTTTTTGTAATCGAGATACATAGATATGGTGTGAAGGTTTTGTTACATTCACAGGACTGTCCCTATCCATTAGCTGTTATACCTGTCCTAAGATTAGCATAAACACGTATTTATTACTATGATTATTGTTATGGTTATGATTATTATCATCATCTTCATCATTGTCGTCTTCATCATTATTATTGTAATCATCATCATGAAATTTGACAGAAGTGGCACTTCTTGCAGCACTTAATATAAGCATGCAAGAGGATGATACAACAGTCTGTTGTATTAATTCTTGGCTTATTAAGAATACTGGAAATAAGAGGTGCAGAAAAGAGTTCTATTTAAACTACTTGAAAATTACAAGTAACAACACCGAAAATCTTGGAAATTGCTACTGCTAAGAAATGTATTTAATTAAATTAACATTTGAATTAACTCAGTCTTATAATTCCAAAGTCCCATAAGATGGAATGAGACTTCATGGATTATTCACAACAATATAGAATACATAGTGTCACCGCGCCCGCCGCATCTAATTGCCGACAACAGCAGTGTCACCCATCGCATTATTGTCGGCACTACCGCAAAGGAGCCGAAGGAAAGAGACAGAGAATGGCCGCATTGTTGGGGCGCTTGCCGAAAGAGAGAAAAGGATAGAAGCTTCTGGAATCTTCCTCTTTGTATTCCACCGCAATAACTGAACTTTCCAGAATAGTGCCTGGGAGGTATAAATAGCGGTAAAGTGCGACAGAGTCAGAGTCAGACGTATGTGAAGCGTTGAGTAGTCGTGCCGACGGAGAGGACAGACGTATGTGAAGGTTGAGGAGTCGTGCCGACGGAGACGGACAGACGATGTGAAGAGTTGTGCCGACGGAGAAGAGTTAGTTCTTTGTGTTACGAATTCGGAGCCGTGCTGTTGGAGAATCGGAAAAGACTTTCTTTCTGTTGCAACGAGTGTACAAGTTACTGTTTACGGAAATAAAAGTGTTTCTTTATCTCGACTACATCTGTCTTCTTTACTTTACACCCACCAAAAAAAAGTCACAATACGTATTATTTACAATGCACCCTATCTAATGAATCTGATAGAATTGAAAATGACTTAATATTTTAATATTTTAAAATGAAAAGGATCGAAAACTTTGGGATGTATGGAACTTTTAATTTTTAATTATGCTCTACATAGATAGTTAAATTTATCAGGTGAATCGTCACATTTGTCAGGTAGACTGTATGTGCTGATCTAATATTTTCTTCTTTTCAATCAGTTCGGCTAACAAATCCAAAATATTGATAGTTTCCGTTGAAGGATGTTGCATACTGATTGTATTTTTATTAGTCACGTTGTCTGGCCTACTAGTAGGTATTTTGTTTTGCCTCGGAGGGACTTGACTTGGCCCAGGGAGTTTCATTCTGGCACACATCTCTCAATTGGGCGAGTTCTTTGTATGACTTAGTAAGGCGATTATTTAATTTGCGAAAGGTCTGTCTGACTGCCTTTTCAACTGGGTCCGTTACCATTTTTCATTAATGCAGATATTGATCATTAATATGTAACTACCTTGTGCGGAGTCATGGGTGTGATTTATATTTGCTAACTATGATTGTACTATTTGTTCTGTTCCGCCTGCTAAACTAAATTTTTGTATGTAGTTTGTGAAGTCGTTTAACTGTGAGCGATATTTGTATCAAGTTTAGTTTTCTTGTTAAGTTTTGTCCAAATTAAGTTTTTCTAGAGTTTTTTTACAGACTTTTTTTTTCGTTGTTAATGTGTTCGTATTTTATTGAAATGTTCAATTGTCTAAATTGTCACTGTGCTCAAAATTTGATTTTCTATATTTCCTGTGGGGCTTGCTTTTCGATATGAAGGAATTACTTGACTGTGCTGTCAGGCTTAATGGCCAGGCATGGGTGAAGAGCTTTAGTGATACAGTTAATGGGGCAAATTTGTTATGCATTGAAGTCAAAATAATCCACTCTTATGTTCATTCTGTAATAACTGCCATTTGTGTAAAGTCGTGTAATCACACTGGCTTCTGAAAATCCGAGTATCTATATTTATCGTAATAATAATAATAATAATAATAATAATAATAATAATAATAATAATAATAATAATAATAATAATAATAATAATAATAATAATAAATAACAAAAATAATAATAAAATAATAAAAATTATTATAAAAATTATAATAATTATAATAATCATCATTGATTTGATGTAGTTTTAAAGGCGCTGAACCACCGGTCATCAGCGCCCTTATAAAAAAGTCTGATGTGTTTCACTCATATGACTTTCTCTACTCTTGTACTAACCATTCCTAAAAACTCTTATTCCTATATTCTTTGTGTTAGTTGAGATAAATATTGCAGAAATTCTTAATGCTTATTTCCTCGTAGGTACAAGGGGAATATAGGAATGCAGTAGGCGTTGAGCGATCGTCGAATATTTTAAAGCTTTAAGATTCGGTTGTTTTTGCACGGCTAAGGTATCAAAAGATGAATGACAATCTTCCATTCGACGGAACTTTTAAGTATTCCAAAACATGTACAAATAACAAGGAATATCTCCGAAATAGTTCACTCTACAAAAAATGTATTGGGAACGTAAACTGTGTTTCAGCAACACCTACATTTTTATGTAGTAAAATTTCGTTTATCTCTTACGGCTTACCAGTTATGCAAAACCCAAGAGTAAATAGGACTACATAGGCTATAGCCAGAAAATTCAAAATATACATTAAATTTGGCATAAAAGTACTTCAAACATATGACGATTTTAATCAAAATCGCTGGAGCCATTTTCGAGAATATCAATTTTCGAAAAATTTTCAATGTGAAGAGTACTTTAGGGTGGAGGAATTTTCTTCAAAATCTTCATATCGCATCTTTGAAATACGTTAATCTTAAATACCAAATTTGGTACATACACACTCACACAGGGATCTTTTTCTAAAAATGCTTTTTTTATTCAGGAACCCTCAAAAACTATTACCAGTACAGAAAGTAATAATATCATTATTATCTCAGAATTTGTGTGACACATCCCCAAATTAAAATGAGTAGGAACAGTTGAAGTAGGTGGACAGTGCGATGATATAAATATCGTTGCCCGTTTTCACCGTGTTCTGAAGATATCCATTCCCATATTGCCCTTCACACGAAATCCCTCTTCTCGCTCCACTGCACGCTGATTCAGTATTCCCTGTGGCTAATAACTAAACTCGCAGCACACACAAATGGACACAAACAGTGTATCCAAGAACGTTATCACATAAACAAAGGCGTCCGTGACTAAAGTGGGATTCGAAACGAGACCATGCAAGTGATGGAGACTCGTAGATAACTGCAAAGCGATTCTCTCGCACCACCTCCGCCCGAGTTATGTATGGCTCGTGTAGCTGAACGCAATTCAACAGTTGTTCCAGCCGTGCATTAATTCCATCTCTGCATCGAAAAGACACTTCAGTATTTTGTATCCTTGCATGGCTCTTGGGCCGCGCTGGAAAAATACTTGGGGCAATCTCTGCTGATGTTCAAATCATTACGTTCGCTGCTTCATTCTTAAGGTACGATTGAATGTATTTACACAATGAATTTACACAAATCAGCATCCCTCGTACAAATTTTTACTTTCCCTATAAGCTATAGTATAGTAGAGGAATTATTCGATGTCCAGATTTCACCGGAAATATATTTTCGGGCCTTCTGAAAAAAAAAAAAAAAAAAAAAAAAAAAACATGTTTAAAAAAAGCTCCGTGATGTGGGTCTGTGTGGGTGTGTGGGTGTGTGAGGGTGGGTGTGGGTATGGATGTTGTTGTTAAAGTTTGTCTTTCAAGAATGTGACACGAACATTTTGAAGAAAATTCCTCCACGCTATACTACTTTTTACATGGAAAATATTTAGAAAATTCTGATTTTCGTGAAAATGGCTCTTATAATTCTGATTAAAATGACATAGGATCAAAATATTTTTGTGACAAATGAAATGTATATTTTGAATATTCTGGCTATAGCCCACGTAGTCCTGGATGACTTTTGCATAAGTGGTAGACCGTAAGAGATAGACCAAATCTTAGTATATAAAAAATGTAGATCTTGCTAAAAACACAATTTATGTCTAAATAAATTTGTGTGTAGGGTGAACCATTTCGGAGATATTCCTCGTTATGTGTGTCAGTTTCGGAAAACTTAACATTTTCTCCGAAATGGAACATCGTTGTTCATTTTTTATACGCTAAGTGTGCAAAGAGAACGGAATCTCAAAGCTTTAAAACATTTGACTATCGCACAAAGCCTACTGTATTCTAATATTCCCCTTGCACCTACAAGGAAATAAGCAATAAGATAATCTGTACAAATGTTTATCCTAACTAACACGAAGAAGATATAGGAATAAGGGTTTGTAAGAATGGTTAGTGCAAGAGTAGAGAAAGTCATTTGAGTGCAACACATCAGATTTTTTATCACCGTTTGCTTTTGTACCCAATCCTTTAGCGACTTTGTTAGCTAATTACAACCCCTTATTCGTGCTTCATTGTCCGCGATAGGCTAGTGAGTGCCAGTCCCTTGGCCTGGGTTTTACACTGCGATAAATTTGAGGTAACGAACCAGTAGCTGCAGATAAGGTGCCGTATTTTGTCACCAATATTAGGTTCGCTGAGGAAGTTCAACTTTAATATTATTTTTTGGATCTTTTAGACATTTAGGCTGTGGTGCGCTGTTTCAACGTTGTATTGTTTTGCCTTCTTAGCGTTTTATATGTGTATTTTCAATTATTACTGTTTTAACTTTCACTTTTAATTGTTTTAATTAGATTTTAACCCTTTACGTTGTATATACTTTCGCGCTTTTCCGGTTTTCACCTTTTTGACAGGGCCCAAGTGACCTAGTTGCTGACGGGCCCTTAAACCATGGTCGGTCGTTCCGCCCGGTCCGGTCGGTCCGTTCGGTCGGATTTCCTGACATTTCGAATTTGTCTTTCTGTTTACACAGATGCAGAAACACAAAACTATATACGCCCAGGCATTTCTTCAAAAGAACTTGGGTTTATACGTGTACTTTAAAAGGTGCATTTCCAGGTAAATATCGGTATCAAATATTTAAATGGAGTATAATCTTTCTGTACTTTAGATAAGCAGTAGAGAAAGTAAGTCATTCCCTCAATAGAAGAGTGGTTTCATTCCTGTTTCGACTGTACACGAGCGATGCTCATTGGATATTCCTTCTCCGTGGTGGGCGATGGATCGACTTTTAAAATATCCATGGGCAGAGGATTTGATAAGAGGGGGCGTGGTCTCTCATCGCTTAACATACGTTTACATAAACTTGCACGAAATGTGAAAGTTCTTTCAGAGATTTAATGGGCAATTTTATTCTGAAGGTTTGCGTCTCTTCTATAGGCAATCAAAGAGAGTGCACAAAGAAAAACATATGAATAACGTTATCAAAAATTAAAATCCTTCCATGCATATCTAGTGGATGTACCCAATTCGTTGGGGGAAATCAAATCACTACTTGAGCAGGGCTAAATATAGTTGTTGAAGGGATGTTTAACAAGTGATAACTTTCGCCATATAAGGACTCTGATGAGTAATGCGCTTTAATACGTGGATATTGCAAGAAAGTCTCAAATCAACTTACCTTTTATCTGTCTTTATTTGCTTTAATTAGAAGGCCTCAATAAAATCAACTATAACCAACACAATTCTCATTTACCGTTGCTACTGCGTTTGCAATTAGTCACCAAAACTAACCCCAAAACTCGCAAAAACTATAAACCCACGACCAGTTTACTATACAGTCACATATAGACTCATTCGTGCTGGTTCTCTCAGCTGCAGTAATTCCGGGAACCATTTCTCGAACTTTCCAGAACAACTGCGTCGCAACTGCTGCCAACGCGACAATATCATGCATTATCGCTGAAAATTAGATGCTATAGCTTAACGCATTTTTCTTGGTGACAGACTGTCTGCTTTTCTTCCAGATCATATAGGAATATTAACTTGTTAATCTTTTTCTCTTTTAATGGGGTATATTTTGCCAAGTTTTAGGGCGTTGATGTTATTTTAAAATGGCAAGAGAAGCCGCAGTCATTTTAAAATAAACAGAAGAATGCTTGGCGAATTATTGTTTGTAGATTACAAAATCTAAATAAGCAAGAGAGTAAAATACAGGCTTCAGAGATGCAATTCTTAAGAAGTGTGAAGGGATATACAAAGAGAAACCTAATAACAAATGAAAGTATAAGAGAGGAGTAGAGAATGTTTAATATAAATGACAGGCTAAAAGATTACAAACAAAAGTAGAAGGAACATGACGAAAGAATGCCAGAGATCAGATTTCCTAATCAAAAATGCATTATCATCCTAAAGGTAGAAGATCGTTGGGCAGACCCAGGAAATTATGGCTGGAGGACTTTGAAGGTGGGACAGCCATTTGATTGCACAAACCATTATCAGATCTGGTTGTAAAATTAGATGCAGTTGAAGTCTTAGATAAAGAAAAATTGAAGTTACTTGCACTATGTGCTCGAAAAGCCCCTTGCTGAAAAGCAAAACTGTGTTATATGGTGGTCTATTTTCGGCAAGATGTTTGAGTTCGTATAAAATACTTTTCTTTTACTTTCTTTATCATGCACTCCTTAAGCAGAGAAAGAATTGCTTGCAACCAAAAGTTTAACATCGAGATTACACTGATAAAACATTTTTGGGGTCTTTGAATTTAAAAAAAAACATATTTTGAAAAAACAGTCACACATGTGTTAGTGCAGCCGGGTGTATCTGTGTTCACCATAACTCAAAAGCTAATATTTGATGTGATACAGATTTTTTAAAACACTAACTCTCCCCTTTCACAAATATATATATTTAGCGCGCTTGCCTCTGGCACGGAGGACCCGGGTTCGATCCCCGGTACCAGCATGGGGATTTTATCCCCTCTGGGAGGTCTGGCACGGGGAACACTCAGCCTCGTTAGGTCCCGGGGGGACCAATTGAGGAGCTACTTGATGGAGAAGTAGCGGCCTCAGGTCTAGAAGACCGCATAGCTGGCCGGGAGGGCTCGGGGCGCTGACCACGTCCCACCCTCCAGTACTGCACCTCACCAATGACGCCTGTAGTGGGCAGAGGTGGGGGACGCAGCGGCTGGGCGGTAGGCCTTGGCCCCTCGTGGGCTGGCGCGCCGGGGTTTAGTTTAGTTTTATATATATTATTGTCTAAAATTTTGCTTCAGCGACTTTGGTTAAGATACCACACCATATACTCGGTGTGTGATTTTTGTCTAATATCGCAAATTTGCTGTCATGTATGAGTGTTAGAAAATATTGTTTGAGAGCAGTGTTTCAGTGTTTGTGATTTCTTTGATTTCATTGGCTGATGTGACACGCTCTTAGTGCAATGTGAAATTTCAGTGACTTCCGAGAACACACAACGCATGCGGTGTGTTTCCTTAGAGGCTTCTGACGATCAAAGGTGAAGCGCATATTAACTATCAGAATAGCACAATAATACCATGGTTTTGTTTGTTTAAGGTGAAGGTACACGAATACGGCACATCCTGGAGCTGTGGAAACACATGCTAATAGGGATGTATTACTCAGGGGAACACAGCAAGTGATAATTTGTAAGGCATTACAAAGGTATTAATGTATCTTGGATGTTCTACACATTTCGCTCAAAGACGCCTGCCGTATTTGCGGTTAAGGGGGGTGGTGGAGTGAGCTCGCCGCGGATCGGATGGATCGAATCGGATATCGGATACCTTGGTTACAGCGTCGGTAAAACCAAACCGATGTCGATACGCAGGTCTATGGATTGTTTGTCTTTGACTGTTTGGTTTCTGGGAGCCAAGTGAGAGCAAAGGCAATGTTTGAACGCAAATGAGGGTGGGAGAGACTTTGATTTATACAGCTCCGTGCTACTAACGGAGGAACGTCATCAGTCACTATTAATCCTATGCCAGGATATCGTGTTGAGAGACGGGGTACTCGTGCACCCACACTGCCTCCCCTAACCTTCAAACACTTCTCTTCCTACACGAGAGTGCTGCAAACTATACTTCATCATTTTGGCCAACCTTATGCAAACGTCTTTTGCTTAAAGAAGTCCGTAAAAATTGCTCAGCTTCGAAAAGTTTTAGAAGAAATTAAACGGTAAGAATTGCCAAAAACAAAACTCAAAAATGCGAAATCCTGTTGTGGTTCTCTAAATTTACTACAAATGCACAATTTTCTTCCCGTTGTTAACACAGTTTATAGTCCTTTCTGATATCACAATTCACAGTTGTTCTGATAATCGTTCCCAGTCTTTCACCAGTTTCTCGGTCTTCTATATCTTTACTACCACGATACAAGCACTCGATGACACATGCGTACTCGCTGACAGGCTGGCCAGCTCACTCTCGTAACTAAAAACTAACCGTAACGACGACTTACAGACTAAACAACTAACGCTAATCTACTGTCTGCTCTATTCATACTGGAGCCGGCGTCACGTGACCTCGGAGTTCTTTCCATGCGCACGTGTGCAATGACTCAGCAGAATTACCGGGAATCTTTTGAACACTACTAGTCTTATTGTTGCCCTGTAGTCTCGGACCTTTCCTTTGTTATTTACCGCCATTATTACGGTCACGTACACACAGCTGTTCCCCGTATTCAAGGTCACAATGCCCGCCTCTCGTCCGTATATTTTTGTACAAGCAATGCCACAATGATTTTAATTTTTACGTTCTCTACTAAAACTAGTGGAAGTATTGTATTCCAACCAAAATTTCAAAGTCAGGTCCATGAATAAAAAAAGTAGAAAAAAATACGTATATGTGCGTGTGTGTGTACGCGAACACACGTGTGTGCGCGTGCGTGATTATGTGTGTGCGCGCGTGTGCGTGTGTGATTGAAAAGCATAACTTCAAAACGAATGATAGATTAAATACCAATCTGCATGTAAGTTAATTTTCAAGAAAATCTTCCTAACCCAGGCTACCTTTTAGAAAAGAAATCTTGATTTTCTGAAATGCTTCTAAAGATTTCGATTAGAATGCCATATGTTTGATATTTTCACGTAAATGAAATGTATCTCTTGAGTCTTCTGGGAATTGGCTCTGAAGGATCTATTCATTCTCGATATACTTTTCAGAATTGGTTAACCGTAAGAGAGAGACAAAATCTTACTACACAAAAAATAGGTCTCATTAAAGCGGTGTTAAATACATCTTCGGGTGTGGGGGTGGGTGTGCGTTAGATTTTCGAGATATTCGCTATTTTTTTAGTTTTGAAATAGTTTTCTCAAATGGGAAATGGCAATTGGTTTATTTTTTCATCACGGTCATGCAAAAGCACAGAATTTCAAGATCATCACAAAACAAGCACCTCTTAAAAGATTTGACTGTCGCTTAAGCCTATTGTGTTTACTGTTCCCACTGTATCTACAAGAAGACATCTGATAAAACAATGCTTACAAATATTTATCGCGACTAACATGAAGCAGATAGAGGAATATGCGTTTGTAAGAATAGTTTTCTGCTGATTATGCAAAGAGAATGCCATTTCAATCTCCACATAGAGAACAGGTCTTAAAAGTTTGATTAATGCTCAAGTCTACTGCATTCTTCCTTTTTCATTGCATCTACTGGGAAATATGTTACAAAAACATTTCTATAAATGTTTATCTTGATTAACTGAAAGTAGGTAAGCTTTTAAGAATAATTTATCGAACAATGGGTAGAGAAAGTCATGTGATTGCAACGCCATTAAAATTGGACTACATCTTAAGTTCTCCATCACTTCACAGTCAAATTTGTAATTCCTATTTCTGTGCAATAGAAAGTCTTTTAGGGGAAGGTTTGCAAATTTGTATTTAATAAGCCTTTAAACATGCATTTTCATTAAAACCTCGATATCAAATTTAGAACTGATTGATCTGTGTACTTTCGTTTCACAAGTTGTGCACCCATTATGCGATCCACCATATTTTAGCCTGCTATAGTACAACCTCTCAACATCTACAGGGAGAAGTGAATAGGGAGAGGAGGACCTGTTGCATGGCCTGCACAATCGCCCGCTTGACTTAAGCCGCTTGACTTCTTTCTTTGGGGATTTGTATATGTCACCCTAGTTGACACCACAGAAGAATTGATTGTAAACATACAAACTGTCTTTGATCGCGTGTCAGAGGGGATTGTGCAGTCAAATGAACGATATTACCGCCTGAGCCAACTCGTTCGGTCAAAAGGTTACTTACTTGAAGGCGGAAAAAAAAAAAAAAAAAAAAAAAAATACTACGATGTAGGGGATTGTACCACTACTTTTGCTCGTTCGTGTACGTTTTGCGCGTAGGTGTCCTCGACGCTCGTTGCCGTCTGCCACTGTCATAGAACTCGCCGTAGTTCACGTTGAGAAATGCTGGTAATTTCCTGGTGGATATTTTGTTTTAATTCTTACAGGGTGTCTGGGTTTGTGTTGTACACTTTATGCTTTAGTTTACCCAAGAGATAAAAATTGCAAATCACTTGGAGATCTTTCAGAAAATCGCACTTTCACTTGGCGAGCTGAGTGAGTTACTACAGACAAATCAGATGCTAAGCCATAATGCACTTTGTGACTAAGTACAGGACAAAATAATAAAGCGCCCTGTCAGCTCAATACTGCACTTTCAGAGCAGAGAAAAACAAGTCAACCGCATTACCTTGTTACAGTAGCTCGTGTTTCTGTGTGCCCACTGGAAAAACACTGCGCAGGGATATCTAACAATCTGACACTACCGAAAATATGCTTTCTCACAAATATTTTATCTGAAAAACTAAAACTTTAACAAAATCTTTTTTTTTTCTAAATATTTGTCGCTGAAAATACATTTATATTAGGAAAAGTATAATTTTTCCATTGTGTGGACCATTTTCGTTTAGCATTGAAGTAGTTATAATTAACTTGAAAATCACTAGATATATTGCAATGAAAATTTGTAGTGCTTTGGTGTGCTATATGTGCATACATGTAAAATTTATATGTGGCACCTACACGATCCCTTCATGTATTCAATATATCAAGCAATGTTTCATAGCTTTAGTTAGTTATTGAAGTTAAGAATTAATCAACGAATTTACAGAATAGGTAGCGCTTAGTGGCAAGTACTGTTGAAATACTGATCTATTCACACAATAGCAAACAGCAGCGCATTAAACGAGAGCTCTTACACAAGAGTCGTATAGAGATTGAATGTCTCGATGGATGAGTTTGGGCTTTTGGGTTTATTGGTTCGAACCCTTTAACTTGCAGAGCTTCCCCTATTGACTCAAAAGGACTGAAGTAGTGAACACAAAATGTTTGATGGCAAAGCAACAGTTCGAGGCCCATTTTCACAAGTGAACCGTTTAATTTTTTTCGTTGTGTTTGCTCCGGCACCGAGACAAACAGCTGAATAACGGATTAGAGATGGAACAGTTTCGAGTGGCATACTTCTGCAGGCTTTGCTTTGATCTTGACGTAGTGCGTGATTTATGCGACAGAGGGCCTTGTTTCACGGCCTTTGCGAGGTAATGATCTAGAAAACGTGTGCGAAAGCTCAATTCATACTCTGACCCTGGTGCAGATCAAAGGGCAAGCTAGTCCTGCTGACCTTTTCGACTCTACATACATGTCGCCATTACAACAGTTGAACGGCTGGCTACTCTCGGAGCCATTAAGTAAACACTTGACAGTTCGGGAAAGAGCGGATCTATTACTGAGAATGCAATAGCATGCCTGGAACTAGGAAATGATTGCTCTCACAATCCTGACTCGTATTTCGCTGCTTCTTATGCATCCCGGGCTTGAACCTCGTTTTCTAGAAGTGGCGTTTAGCCTTTCCGCTTCAACATAGTCCGACCAATCAGCGACCATGTGTGTAGCAGACAGTGCCGAACTGGTTCGTCCTACAGCAGGAGTTGGCAAATTGGTCATCACGATTACAGGAATGATGACGTCACTGAACGCAACCCGTCATGCACGGCTCGAACAAGGGGATTTAGGAAAGCCGCAGTGGCGGAGTAAGAACTTCTCTAAGGCAGACAATGTTAGCCATTTATCAGACTACCTTTACTACGTAACTCCTATTCGCGCGGCAGCTGTCTATCTCGTTAGCCACAGATCTGTGCGAGTGACGTCATGGAAATTGATGATGGGGGTAACGTCTCTGTTTCTTTCCTGGAAGTAACCAAGACACTGCTAATAATGCGAGTGGGCACTGTACTTATTCATGTACTGTTACCGATCTTGACCGCACGGAAGTCGAATATATACTAACCTTACACCCCATGTCTTATAAATACAAAAGTGAACTCGACCATAAACCCTGCGCATATACCGTCCATCCGCCACGTCTAGCAATACCTCTAAGACCTTGAATTTTGAAATACATTGTCTTCAAATATTTAATAAAGTTTATCGTATTTTATTCGTAAGTGCTTGTGTTGCCACATTCAGTGAACAATTTCAAATATGTCTGCTACTGATAAAATAAAATACGATTACTATTATAAACAAATTATTTAACCTATACATATGCAGAAATGTGGCAAAGAATCTTAAATATCGAAGTTAAAAACCTTAATACTTCACACAACTTCTTGCACATAAAACTATAACTGGCAAACTATGTCAAATAGTGTTGAGAGAATTCCAAGACTTACCCTAATTTATGATTCAATATATACATATGGTGCAGCATCTAGGGATAGCAATGGCTGTGGTATATCCGAATTACATAATGTCTCCAATTACCATCATACTTCACTATATTTACTTGCAAATTATTTGCCCAATTTGACCAATCCCAACACCTGTTGCAATATCGGAAACTTTATTTAAGGATTCTGTATAGCACTTAATATTCATGTATCACATGTAATATAATATTTGAAGTGACTATAAATAAAAATGTAATAAAAAAGTATCTAATTATTAAATATGCCTCCGAATAACATGAAACGACATTTTAAATATTAACGTTCCCTACACTATTTGTGACCTAGATTTGGGTATGGAGCTATTTCCCCAGTATTTCGTTAGTTTTGAAGTAAAGAGATGAAATGTTGTAAATCGTGAGCTATTTCTGGAAACATTAACGATCAGGAACAGCTGACGTGACTAGATCGGATAGACCTGGTTACATCCGACTGCAGCATCAATAGCACGTGACGTCATAGCCCGGTCAACCCTCTCTCCTTCCCAGTGACACAATTATACTTAACAGAACTCTAGATACCTGTATAAAGAAGAGCAGTATTAGCAGTAGTTGTAAAATAAATTACAGTATACTATACTAATTTCCTACTTTAAATCATTTTAACACATCAACGCTTAAGGTCAACATGTTGTCGTATTTGACGAAACTCCATCTAATCCCAGTTTTCTCTAATCCGAACAGGGTTTGGATCCTTTCATTTTACAAAAACTGTATATTTATCAAAAGTAAATGACCTTATTAGCGCAATACATTTCGTTTATTTTACTAACTGCAAAGCACGCTACAGTTACAGCTATATCACTTTTCAATTATTTCTTTCATCTAATTTTACATTCAGCTATGGCCTCGCTCTACACAAACTATCATTATTACCTCAAAAACTCTTTTTGTGCATAAAGTTTCTCATTTAGCTTTGCAAACTCTAAAAGTTACTCTCTGCCTCCTTGGCAACGTGACGTCATCCAAGGAGCATCTAATATGGGATGCTTCTGACACGAAAGCTGGTCGTATCAATGTAATAATGATACTATTTCCAAAGTTTCATTATGATAACCTAAGGGTTTACAAACGCTTGCTGTAAGTGTCTTATTATTAATAAAATATTATCTGCGTATATTAGGTCCTGTATATGTATTAGTAACCATGTTATCAACTTATGTATTAATACAGGAGGTACATACGAGGTCTCTAAATAGGATTGAGACGCACCAGCTCACACCTCTAATGTAACAATGGAGTTTCTGCAACGAACTGCAGCAAAACTATTAACTCATCCACCCTATAGTCCCGATCTGGCACCGTTGATTCCTTCCTGTTCCCTATGGTGAAGAAACGACTTTCAGGTCAGCGATTTTCTAGTCCTTAAGAAGCAGTTTCTACAGCTGAGTGACATGGATGCTTACAGAAGTGGTTCCGTAGGATTGAACGCTTCATAAACTGCCAGGGAGACTGCTTCGAAGAATTGGTATATATAAACAAATCATTTCTGTGACTGTTCATATTTTGCTGTCTCAATACATATCTAGTGAACCTCATGTTATGTAATATTTTCATTTTATTTGTTTTTCGACAATAAGTACAACATAAGTAGTTCAGTTTTACGATTTTACCATAACTTATATTCTTTGTGAAATATGCTTAAATCACTGGACAATTATCTTGGAGGCAGGTAATATCATTTATAGAGAACGGATCTTGGGCGGTGCCGTGGCCGAGTGGTTAGACCGTTTACCTCTCACCAAGGCGGCCCAGATTCGATCCCAGGGGAAGACCGTTAGTTCCGGTGTGACGTCAGCACACATAGCTTGAATGAGACAGTAGTCTCATAAAAAACAGTAGTTGGTTTTAAGTATGTGTATGGTCAGTGCTGAGAGAATGTGTAGACACTTGTAGACATTTAATCGTCACGTCGGAGTTGTTTGTTGCAGTGTAATCATCTAAGATTATGTTACGGATGATAAAATAGAGAACTATGTTTTTGTGATTCGCTTTTAAGAGAAATAAACCCACAGAAAAAGTAACTGCACTTGTCAATCTGTCACCCTGGTGCCAGAAGAGGGATATGTCACAGTGTCATTTTGTCACATTGTTATATAGTTAACACGTACTCTGCAAAATATCTACGAAATGAAGCAATTATTTATTTTGCTAGACATTAGTATGAAATTAGAAGCAGGATTCGCCAATCGTCGATGCAACGATTTTTAAGCCGAATTAGTTATTTGTAGGTCACACGTTGATGCAACAATGCTTCATGCCGCCTAATAATGCCTGAGTTCCTTTGATGCAGTCCTTTGGCGCCGATAAAGTTATGAAATTTCATATTCATTTTTATTGAAAATTATCATAATTTTAAATCATTTTTAAATGATTAACTTTATGCATCTATAATTTGGGTATCACAAAGTATACATTCCATGTTTCTTAATGTTTTGAAGTTGAGTACAAATAAATTTACGCATGATGTGAAAGAACAAAATTCTTTAACTCTTTTCAATTACCTCTGCAACTTTTAATTACTATTCGTTTAGAAAATATAATACCTATTATTGGTTTAGCCTTTAAGAAATTTATGGCATTTTTAAACTGTAATATCCTTCAAGAAAATCGCCAAGCGTGGCCTCCCATAGAATGTTTACCAATAATAATCACAGGAAGTTACGTTAAGGGCCTCATTAAGTTGTAAACAAACTTTTTCTTGTTATGTCGTCAAATATTTGCCGACATCTTACGATGAGATGGATGGATGCCTTAGGTTACAAGTTAATCCTTCTAGTTGAGGAAGAAAACAACAGTATCCTTCAACCTCAGCTTGTTCCCAGTGAGCCCAGATCGCGGGAATTACATTAACAAAAATACAGGGTGCACCAAAATTACTCGGTAACTAGTTTCTCTACGCCAGTATCTGGAGTTTATAAACGTAGGTAGAATTGAATTTCACACAAGGGTCTTTTAATTTATTACAAAAAGTATCTAAGGTATTGCACTTATATAAATTACGTTACTTTTGTACTAATCATTCTTACAAACTCTTATTCCTATTTCTTCTTCGTGTTAGTTGAGATAAACATCTGCAGAACATATCTTATTGGTTATTTCCTTGTAGGTTCAAGGGGAATAATAAAATACAGTAGGCTGTGAGCGATAGTCAAACCTTTTAAACCTTTGAGACCCCGTTCTCTTTGCACAATTAACATATAAAAAAATTACGTTCCATTTGACAGAAGTATAAGTTCTCCAAAACACCCACGAATAACAAGGAATATCTCCGAAATGTTTCACGCTACAAAAAAGATTTACTTAGACATAAATTGTGTGTTTTGGCAAGATCTACATTTTTTGTAAAGTAAGATTGGTCTATCTCTTATGGTTTACATGCAAAAGTAATCCAGAGTAAATAGGAGTACATAGGCTATATCCAGAAAATTCTAGATATGCAGTTCATTTAGCATAAAAATATCTCAAAGTTGTGGAATTTTAATGAAAATCGTTAGACATTTGTAAGAAAATAAAAACTTTCGAAAAATTGTAATGTAAAGTGTACTTTATGGTGGAGATATTTTTTTTTCAAAATCTTCATGTCACATCCTTGAAAGACATTGAACTTAAATACCGACTATGGTTTTTAACCGACTTTAAGTTTCTGAGTTACGTTGTCCAGACTGACACACACACGCTTTTTTTGTTTTGGATTCAGGGGTCCTCAAAACATATTTGCGATGAAATCTCGACATCCAATGTTTGAATGGAATACAATACTTCCTCTACTATTGCGGTAGAGAAAGTAAAAGGAATAAATAAATACAAATCTGATGTGTTGCACTCACATGACTTTCTCTACTCTTGTACTAACCATTCTTACAAACTCTTCTTCCTATATCTTCTTCGTGTTAGTTAAAATAAACATTTGTACAAATTATCTTATTGCTTATTTCCTTGTAGGTGCAAGGGGAATATTGGGATACAGTAGGCTTTGTGCGATAATCAAATCTTTTAAAGCTTTGAAATTCCGTTCTCTTTGTACACGTAACATATAAAAAAATGAACAACGATGACCCATTTCACGAAAGTTCCAAGTTTTCCGAAACTCACACACATAACAAGGTATATCTCCGAAATGGTTCACCCTACAAGAAAATTTATTGAGACATAAATTGTGTATTTTAGCAAGATCTACATTTTTTGTATAGTATAATTTGGTCTATCTCTAACAGTTTACCAGTTATGCAAAAGTCGTCCAGAGTAAATACGACTACAGGGGCTATAGCCAGAAAATTCAAGATATACTTTCATTTGTCATAAAAATATCTCAAACATATGACATTTTAATCAAAATCGTTAGAGCCATTTTCAAGAAAATAAAAATTTTCGAAAAATTTTCCATGTAAAGGGTAGTTTAGGGTGGGGCTATTTTCTTCAAAATCTTCGTGTCACATCCTTGAACGACATTAAACTTAAATACCAACTTTGGTTTTTAACCGACTTTTCGTTTTTGAGCTATGCTGTCCACAGACTGACAGACTGACAGACACACACAGACACACACACGGACCTTTTTCTAAAAATGCTTTTTTTTGGATTCAGGGGACCTCAAAACATGTATTTCCGGTGAAATCTCGACTTCGAATTTTTGGGTGGAATACAATACTTCCCCTACTTACCAGTAGAGAAAGTAAAAATGTACAGCAACCACAAGATTACTCTGCCAGTAATGAATTCCGTAAGTGTTTAACAAATGATTCGTCACAGCTTATTATTTTGTCTAACACTCACCTATTAGAGGGGGGATATTTCATTCCATGGTCCCTAAAATGTTTTTGCTTGTAATGCTTGTATGAAGTATGAGGCAAATGTTCGTCTAAGTCGAAGACGTCGCCTTTAAGATCTATAACATCTCGCGTTTGGTGTCCGGACTAGCTCTAGCAAGAGGTCCTAATCTGCAGGGTATGCGTGAGTTATGGTAGGAATGGAATCAAACGAAGAATTAACCAACATTTAACTTAATTTGCAAATTTCCAGATTTGTAGAGAACTGCCGACGATATTTAAATATAATGTAGCTTTGTAACTTCAACTGCAACGTTATAATATTTGAACTTCGTCATCCTTTGGTGACCGCCGAAAAATATATACGCGTCAGCTTACGTAGAAATCCCAAATTGCAGGTGCGTTCTCTCGGCTCGATTCAAGACGAGTGTGTATTGCGTTGCATTTGTTTATGCGTGGGCGACACCAAGGAAGCGATTTCCATTGGCTAACTTTAGAGCACTTCATGGTAAGATAGGCATCAGCCCGCGGAATCGCTCGGGCTTCGTACATACAACAATTGTAACCTTATCACTCATTTAAATCTGCCTAGGCTTCCATTCTTGAGACTGGCAGAACCAGTTTTGTTAACATGGAAGTGAATCATGGATTTGAGGACAGAAGGACAGAAGTAAGATACAGACTGCAGAAATGAGATTTATGAGCAGTGTTAAAGTCTGTACAAGAAGATATCTAAATGTAGATATACGTGAAGAACTAAAAATTTTTTAAGTGACAAAATTGAAGAAAATAATAACAGTTGGAGGGAACATAGGGAAATAATGAGGATAGTGAACCTCGGATCCTGTATATTTATAAACCTCAAGATATGTAGGATGCCCAATGAAGAGCTGAGGACGGAACAGCCTAATCTCTGGAATGAAGATGATGATGAAGATGTATTCAATTCTTGGGTTGTTCAGATGCAACTCGTGTTAGCCATGCAAAAGAGCATGTTTCCTTTACAAATGTAACATTTCTTCTACTCCATTGTGGCGACAAGTTGCTACAGGTTGAGAAACATTGTGAACGGGAACACGTTCAAAAGTTGTGCTAATGACACAAGTTGTTCGCTTGCTGAAACGACTCGTGACCTGAATTTTAATTAGCACACTACATCTTGCGAACAGATATTCAGTTCTAAGTTTTTGCTACGGCAGTTAAGTGAAATCTTAACGCAGGTCAAAAGCAAAAATCCTTTCCGTTATTAATATTACATTCTAGACATATAAAATAACAAATGTTGCTGAGGAAAGTTCATTAACAAAGGGAAAAAGAAAGCTGAGCACGCAGGTTTTCATTTTCATGACCTTATTCCTGGTAATGTGTTGCTAAGGAACCTTTGAAAAGTGAAAACAGGTTTGCTTTAAACGAACCTTGAACTGCCTGCTTTGAAATGCTGCTTAATTTCAAGGAAAACAGCAATGATATCTGGTACGGACTCTCTACCTCCCACCTTAGCAGGGAACTAAATACATTCAAAGGGAAATAGAAATGTCACAGAAAATACAGGTTTTAGGATCCTCTCATAACAACACATTCTTAGAAAAGTACTTTGTATACACAGCATATTCTGGAATTTGTAAGGCGATTTACGTAGAATCCCCGAACCTTACCAGCTCTTCTTTGTACTAAAAGCATTCGCTTTTTGTATTGTTTAAATTGTTGTCTTATTATTTTGATTAATCTATAATATCTTCTTAAGTTTGCCAGCGTTCCTAAGTTGCACACCAGTTATTTTCTTTAAGATATTGTGACGCCGGTTGCGGCCGCTCTTCTCAAGGTCAGGCTACCTCATACCACTGCGGGGCAAGTAAACGACAATGGAGCCGCCGGAACAGAGACTGAGTACGGCAGAACAAGGCGCTTTCAAACTGTTCGCGAAACTTTCGACGGCCGGCTTATTTACGAGAAGTTCCTGAAAAGGCGAATTTGCAGAAAAATCATAGCTCTAGTGTAAGAATTTTAACTTGGCACTTCTTCCACTAACCTTGTCTAGCAAGGCTGTGGAAAGCCTTCCTTGTAATGGTCATTCCCTTTTAAAGCCTTGTTGTATTCCCTAATTATTTGCTGTGGTATGAGGTTAAGTAAGCATTGAGTAAGTGTTGTAACTCTTGCAAATGAAGCATCGGTTGTCAATATGGCCTCCACTATGCCTCTTTCTCGCTAACATAAGCGAGTGCGGTGCTTAGAGAGGGCACGTCTTCGGAGTCGGTAATTCTTGAAGAAGACAGCTATTAGCTATTACACACAGTTGTAGACATTTAATCGTCGCGTCACAGTTTGTTGTGAGAAGCAATTTTATTGAGTGTGATTATCGAAGGCAACAGTTTGTGAGACAGAGAAATTAGAACTGAAAGATTGAAGTACCGTAGTACGAGGTAATTTCGACCCTTTTTAAAAACGTTTTTGACAATTTATTTTGGTATGAAGATGTTAACTTAAATTCCTATTTAAATTTGAGAAGATTTCCCGATGTCCCTAATGTCTATTGAAAATAATTGATATGTTATTGTGTAGGTATTATATAAAATATTGAAATATGGCCAAAACATTCTAGAAAACAGCTTAACTTCGGCCACGAAAAAGATATAGTAGAAAAACAAAGTTCTGCTAGCTTCTGCTTACTTTAGCTGCTAGAAATGCATTGTTTAATCCATAGAACGAAATTTGAGTTAAAAATACACAAATGCAGCACTAAATGGGCATTTTCTTTTCTTTAAAGCTTCATCAGCTGTTACTGATGCCTACTTTACACACCAGGATGCAGCTAAAGCACCTTTGGAACTAATGCGCTCCATTGGCTGCACAATAAATTCTACGAAATCGTTACAAATTTAATATTCTAGATAGTAGAATAAAAAATAAAGTTCAACAACCTAATGGCCAAAGTTATCCAAGGAGACCGAAATTAGCCTGTTTTACGCACGTGTCAAGGTTGATCGGACGGAACCGCTGTCTGGTGCAAGGGTATGAAGAGCTGTAGATTGTGTCAACTGTGCTGACAGTCAATTACAATTTCTTTGCTGTCATTTTTTATTTCTTTGCTGTTATTTTTTCACTATACAAGGTGAGTACGCAGACTTTAACGGCAACACCTTTATGTTAAGCTGAAAATAACTTATCTACCATTTTCCTTTATAGTGCATGGTTGCATATATATAAGGATGAGTTGTCCGTGTTTGTTCCAATTGTTGATAAAATGGATCATTTAGCACAAAATCATAGTACATATTTGGATTTCAGCGTATCTATTTGAATAAATCTGTGGACATGCTGTTTACAAGCGCCCAAAGTGGAAGGTCGGGTATGTTGGCAATAAGGGTACATGCTCAGTTCTCGCCAGCACTGCTCGGAAAGCTTGAAGGATACCAGTCCTCCCCTCGCTACTTGTAGTAGCTGATAACAAATACAGGGGAAACCACATTTCTAGGGGTGATATGATAACAATATCATTTACCTTTCACTATAGAGGAATTTGTTACTAGATTTCATTATTTGGTAGATTTGAATCTACCATCACGCGATTCGGCGCAATCATACCCCAACACCCTGTATTTTGCTAGTCGTGGTTGATAATGTAACAACTCCATAATTATGGCTTAATCTATGGAATACCTCACATGATTACTTAGTTAATAAATAATTTTAAAACTTTGTAGTGTTATTAGAACTTCTTTTGTATTGAATCAGTACTGTGTGACGTGTTTATTAAATGTTTCACGTAAGTATTAAGTATTTTAACCAAGGTAAATTATGCTTTTCCCCGTAATTTTCGTTCTTAGTTTTGTAAATTCGAGGTATTTAGTTAGTTCGACTATTTTAGCCAATAATACAGTACCAGAAGCTGATAAAACTGTAAAATCGAACTACTTATGAAGCATATGAAATAATCTTAGCTGTATTTTTGGCAAGGAAGGCCTTCTGAAGTTTCACCGGTTATTATAAATATGTCTTTACTGTTAAATCGCTTTAGAACTATACAAAATAAAGCCTTAGTTTTAACACTTGCACGTCATTAACCAAGGTATGCAACATAAACCATAAGTAAATTAAAATTATGTATTATAAACAGCCGTTGCTTATAGACATTTTTCACAGCAATAGAGTGCAGATTTGATAAGTCGACATCGAGTATCGAGAAAGTATCGTTTCATTTTCAACAACTTATGTAAGGAATACCAACGTCACAACAATTGGCAAAAGACATGCAACAGTCATGCTTCATATTTTCCTAAGAGATTCTGGTTCTTAGAAGAAAGTGCACAAGGTCATTGAGCTATCTAAGATGAAGCATTTGGTTTAATACTCATAGTGTAGGTGATGTTTGATTCAAGAGGCTTTGAGTTTGAAGATATTTTTGTAGCAAAATAACTTTCCACCAGTTTATTTGCCCATATTCTCTCACGATGTTCGCTTAAGGGTTTAATTTAGACGGAAATGCTGCCTTTTTCCCTGTTATTACAAGCAGCGAAAGATTTTTAGCTGTTTTGGAGATAATGAGATGAACGCCGCAGGATTGTGACTTAATCCGCGTGCTCTTATCTTTAGAAATCAAAGGATTTCACTCACATCAACTGACTTTAAATCAGAAGTAACTAAAATAATAAAACAGATATGTTACACACTCCTGAATCTATCTGAATTATTACATTTACACTAATTTCTCAATCCAGAAGGTATAATTTATTTTCATAGTCACAGCTATTCTGTTTGTTAGTGAAGTGATAAATAACATAAATAAGATGATTGTATGGAGAAGCAAAATGGATGGAAGAATATTAATCTCCATCTTGTTACAATCAAACAATATGTAGAGAAAAAAAAAAAAAGGTAAATTATGCCGCCAAACTGGTCTCCTTAAGACAATGCAATGATTATTTTTTATGAATAACTTATTCTAATAATTCTACTGTATTCAGAAAGTTTCTGTCTGTATAATATCAGCGTAAATTAGGTTTTTGTCAACAGACATGAGTTAGTTGTAAGACTTGGTGTATAGTTTGGGCAGACAATATACAGAAGCACAAGTTGTGTGTGACGTATATAGCCATCTCCTTGCAACTAGTACCTAGCTACGTATGGTTATGGTGTGGAATACAACTCTGGTGTTAAACTGTCATGGCGACTGATCTTGAACATTAGATGAACGCCACGTTAGAGGCAAATCGCGCGCTACATTGCGCAAGAGAAGATATCATCAAAGCCAGCAAGGAAATGGCAACTGGCATCATTCATGCAGAGGAGTCTATTACACAATAATTAATTAGGCGAGACAGAGAGAGCGCGCGGGAGACATTAACGGTCCGGTAACCCTCATTGCGCATGCGCATGCCCTAGCAACTGCTGTTACTTTTTATTAGCGCTCCAAATTGTTTTTCGCGGCCTCAAAAATAAAATTAAAACGAAGCGCTTTCAATGCGAAGCGTCGACTTGCATGCAAAAATTGATATATGCATTTGTTCTGCAATGCGGCTGTGCATTAATTTGTTGTTCTTTTTATAAATATAAAATGTTGTAGAAAATAAAGCAACAGGGCAGTTCAGAAAGCACGCTAAAGCTACTGCAGACCACGGTGTTATTGTTATCATCGGCATCGGCGTCGTATCAACAGTTTATTCACGCTACATTTAGTCTTATTATAAGTATAACATCCCCATCGTTTACGTTTTTTTATGTAACATCAATATTTATATCTTTCTATATGTTTTGATGTGTGTATGTAGCAATACAGGAGTGCCATTTGAAATTATTTTTTAAAATACGGCAGCGAACTGATATTGATATGTATTCGTTGCTGAAGGGCTTGAATAAAAGCAAAGGCTTGGTTTTCTATTTGATACATCAATCTTTCACTTCTATGCCCTCCTAATATTTCTAATTTTCCACACCAATCCTTAAGTTTGAAAATAATATAGGGTTTGAGAGGTAGAATCGGACCTGAAAAATTTAGTGCTATAGATGGGAGTTTTTCAGTTCCGATTCTGCCTCTCAAACATTGCCCACACACGCCTTGTGTGTTTAAAAATACCAACAGTAAGTTTGTTGGCATACATAATTAACATCTAAAAGTTAAGTACTTACAATAGTAAGTCGTCATTGAGGTAGGTAAGTGTGTCTGATGTGAGACTGCCTTTGTGGTTTACCGGGAGAAATAGGAATCGGTTAATGTCATTCTGGCAGATTGCCACAGTAGCTTAATGGTTACAGCACCTGCCTGGTAATTTCCATTCTGAAAATACAACACTAAGCTGCCTTTGTTCGTACATAACCAACGAAAACAAAGTATTTATTGCATTGAGCAGTACGTTTATAATTTGAAGTTGTAAAAGAATTTACAATTCACAACTATGATAACTCTAAAAGTATAGACTAGAGTAGCATAGTGTAGCATTTGAAGCTTTCACGGCGATAATTATACAAGTTTTATGGGTTACCTGCCATGTAATATTTATAAAAGTTTTCGACATTTCGAAAATATCACATGACTGGTAACCCCTGAAGTGTTAATTAATACACTAGCATATCAACGAAAACTGCTCTCCTTCCCTCCCTCCCTCCCTCCATCTCTCTCTCTCTCTCTCTGTCATGCTGTAAACATTAAATTCTAAAATTTGAATAGTATGTATATCTAATTCATGTTCCAAACATGCAACACCAATATTCTCAATATTCTATTCTCAGACAATTTCAAACGTGCCTTTCGTTTGCCGTGAAAGTTTCTTAAACGTATAGTAATTTAATCAAAGTTGTCAGAGCCGTTTTAAGAAATCAAAATAAATATATGTAAAAGGAAGTTGCGCATGAGTGATTTTTTTTTTCAAAATTTTGTGTGCCATTCTTGGAAAACGCTGAACCTAAATAGCAAGTTTGATATTAAATATAATTAGTTTTTGACTTACTCTGTTGACAAAAGGGACTCGCGCGCACACACATACATAGATCTGTACCAAAAAATGCTTTGTTTTGCATTCAGAGAGTACTTTCTTTATTTACTGTAGCTTCAAAGAGTGTATAGAAAATGTCACATCTATCATATTATTTCGAAGCTGTGGCCATTTCATTGGTTACTTTAGGTTACAGTGCAAGGAGGGTCACTTCTTATGCTAAATAGTCACAAAGAGTACCTTAATCTTAACTAATAACCAGAACAAAGGTTACAAAATAACATATTGACTAAAAGAGAAAGAGTTAGTGAGTGCATTCAGTTTGTCATACAGACCTCTTATCATGATTGGTAGTCATACCTTATCAGATAGTGCAGGACAGGCCTTTGAAGTGGTTAAAATATAAAAGGAAAACTTGATGAGCTCTACACTCTGCGATAGGCAAGTTAAACACGCCTCAAAAGACCCCATAAAAAGATATAAAAAACATATAAAATGCCATCTTAGGCATTCTTTGTACCTTCTGTGTTCATCAAACGTTTATTTCCCTCAAGTCTCGATGTGTAATTTTGGCTAAATACAATACGTTCGATGGCTACTACGGACAGGCGGTTCAGAACGTAAAAACTGATATTTTGTAGAGTTTACTTTTTAGAGTCCACAAAAAGTACCATACATCACTTTACTCCAGCCGCAGTTATTTCGCCCAAACATTTAGCCGTAATATCCGGAGTCATTTCCCCGTCCTCCTCATTCCCAAAGCCCATTTCCGTGTTTGCGAATAAACATAAAACCATTCGACATTCGAAATTGGAGCAAATTAGATCAGTCGCTTTTTCCTGCGGATGGTCCCGTACATATAATGCACCTCCCCAAGATGAGCGAAGTTTGCAGTGCTGCAAAGAAATAGCACCTTTATGTGCTACGATAATAAAATGAATGATGTAGGTAACCGTACTCTCGAGACATTATTCGCTTTTATGCCACTCGTCTCAATTTCACACACTTCCAGAGTATCGAAACAAGGTGACATCAAGTATCGATTTATTCTTCTCGATATTGCCGCCTGCGACACCTAACTCCCTTGGTGCATACATTCACGACAGAAAACGCTCAACTGTAGAGATTATGAGGCTTATTCTGTTCTAAAAATACACTACAGAACTCATTGAATACTTTGTGACAGAGCAATTTATTTGAGTACATGTCGTTACCATAGCAACTGCAGCGGTCGTTCAACCCAGCAGGGCGAGAAAATGCTGCTACCCTCATCGGCCGATCCTTGGAGGGTAAAAGACTGGTCATAAATTAGGTTAAGTACGGATTTAATCGAGCAGTCATTTTGTGGCCCGGCGGGATCACGTGATTGTGCTGCTCACTTACTACCGATGAATAACCCGCTCAACACTAGGCTTTATGACCGTGAATGTCAACTGTCAGTTACTGGATTCTATTCGTCTGCAAAGGCTATAGTTTTTACTTTGAATATCTTAAAAATAAAAACTTATTCCCACATCTGTGTTATGTAGATTGTAGAGCACTCTGTAGAGTATTCTTATAGTGACAGGGCCTTCAAACCACTGCCAGCGAGTAGACAAGATAACAATAGAGTGGGCCGTATACTCTGTGGAATGTGCCGGAACCAGCTAAGGTCGCGAGTCAGCGTGAGGGTCCCTAACGTGAGCTGGAGGTTATTCTTCCAGCCCACACGGGGTTTGACACTCCCAGAAGGGAGGCGACCACAACGGCATCCAAGACCAAGAACAGCAGTTACGGTGAAGAAAATTCTCATAAGTGAGCGGCACCATTGTCCACGTCAGCTCTATAACCCTAAACTGACCGAATGAATGCAAATGGAGAGACGGGAAAATCGGTGAACTGACTATCCTTGCCAACATATATCTAGAGACCTAGAAAATCCTGGAAGTGGAGCAGCGATATTCAACGCTATCTCTTATGCGGGACTGACGTCACCTTGTCGCTTTACCCCACCTCCTTTTTGTGCATGAAGCATTTCCCTTTCACTCATTCTGGTAACCAAACATTAGAGGTCTTTCGAGTCCCATGAATGAATGCGTCATAGCTCGACGAAAAATAGGTAGAGGCAAATCCATCCCCTCCTTTTCTGTTTCTCCAAAGATTGGGTATCACTGGTATACTGATATCTCCGGTGTATTACTAACACAATGTGCATATTGTAACGCCGGCCAGCGGCCGCCGCCAAAGAAATAACCAAGGTGAAGCTACCTCACACCACTATGCGGCGAGTAGATGGTGTAATTTGTGCGCAGAACATAGCATGTCCAGATTGTCGCGAAACTTTCAGGTGCTGGTTTGTTTATAAGAGATGTGTAGAGAAAAGGCGGATTTCGAAAAAAAATCCGTGCTACGTCTTTCTGGCCTATATAGAAAGTACTGACGGCGAAGGAAGCCACTTTTATGTTAAGTGTTGAACGACACGGCTGTTAGCAGTTAGTTTTAAGTGTGTCTACGGTCAGTGCTGGGAGAATGTGACTGTGATTTCGTGCTTCAGTCATAGAAGAAAAATAAAGTGACAGAATAAAGGTAATTAGACTTGCCATTTGGCACAATATGCTCCTTATCATATTGTCACTTATTATTATTATTATTATTATTATTATTATTATTATTATTATTATTATTATTATTATTATTATTATTATTATTATTATTATTATTATTATTATTATTATTATTATTATTATTATTATTATTATTATTATTATTATTATTATTATTATTATTATTATTATTATTATTATTATTATTATTATTATTATTATTATTATTATTATTATTATTATTATTATTATTATTATTATTATTATTATTATTATTATTATTATTATTATTATTATTATTATTATTATTATTATTATTATTATTATTATTATTATTATTATTATTATTATTATTATTATTATTATTATTATTATTATTATTATTATTATTATTATTATTATTATTATTATTATTATTATTATTATTATTATTATTATTATTATTATTATTATTATTATTATTATTATTATTCATTTTGTGGACTGTCTGCTTCAAGCTTTAGGTCATGTTCGAAAATTATATTTTCGAGTGCAAATCGCGCAGTTCACGAAATTCTCTATCTAGCATAGATAACTAGACAGAGCAAAAAGTGAAGTATTGTTGTACCCATAGATAGGGTGCATTGTGTTTCCTAGAGGAAGTCGAGCTTGACCAATATTTAAACGAACCGTTATCAACAAATTGCGACTGCAGGAATTAAAGTGGAGCATTTCTTGATAATATTACAGTGAGCAAGTTACCATGGAGATTAATAGCTTTCAGAGTTGATCCACGGTTACTGCTGGGAGAGATTACACTCTACTCGGGGGGAAAAGTGTGTTTAAGAGGGAACATTTACGTACATGTGCCTTCTAACGCATACGCGCACCCGCCGCACGCAAAGCAAAGAAGGGAAAATTAAATAAGAGAAGGAAGGAATGATTTGCCCGACTGGAAGAAGAAGAAGGAACAGAAAACTGAGATCCCCTTCATGAATTAAGCGCCTAAATCAATATGGAGAGCGGAACAAAAGCAGGCGGCTAGCGCTGTGCGTATATTTGGTGGGGAAACAAGCTGTCAACAAACAAGCGGATTTCGTCAGCTCTGTGTTTACATAATAGGGTAGTTCTTCTGTTTGTGGAGAAGTGGGACGTTTTACAGAGAGAAATACTTCAACCTCTCTCCACATCTTCTGCTCGTTTCCAATTTAAAACAAACGCACACACCACGCTGGAATTTGTGTAACCGCTGGGTTATTAATTGAAACTGTTCTAATCCACACCTTTGGTTTTTAATTGCGGTTTTAATTATTGCTTTTTGTGCCACCAGGAGTATTCAGCCGAACATAATCTACCAAATAAACCAAAGCCGAGCGAAATGTGATGCTGCCGCACGCATTCAGGGGATGCCAAAGCAGGGGTGCCAATTTGTTATTCCTCTATCGTTACCCTCCACACTGTACATTGGGGTAGTTGGATTTTACGACGACACAGTGTTAAGAGAATAGAACTTCCTTGCATGGTAGACATACCTAGGTAGACATCCCAGGCGACCACGTGAGTGATTCGTGGTGGACAAAGCGGCGCTGGGGCAGGTTTCCTCAGAGTTCTCCGGTTTCCACCACCATCTCATTCAACCGGTGCTCCATCTTTATTCCATGTATCATCAGTGTCACCGCCTGCGGTGCCGTGTGTTGTAAAATCAGGCCTTAAACACTACAAAAATGTGAATTTTTGCGTAGAATACAATACTTTCTGTTACATACTATATGCGGCAGCAGGGGATAACCAATTTTAATGCAATATTTTACATAGAAACAAAAAGTAAATGCTTTATATCATTATAAACTATGGAATAAAATAATAACTTTATTTGTGGGGAAAACCAGTCCGAGTTGGAATATAGAACCATATTTGTTCTGTTTCTTGGACTTTGATCTATACAAAGGCTTTGTGAAGACTGCTGCGGTGGTTATTAAAAGAAATAGGATCAGGTAATTGTGCGTTGAAACAGTTTCTAGTCCCCGAAACTTTAAGTAGATAAGTGAAAACGCTGAGGCTGGCGTGTTACAGCTGAGAGACTCTTTTGATGTAATTTTATTTTTGCGAGTTAAAACACAATCGACGATCGTAGATAATGAGAGACAGAAGTAACTGGGTCACTGCGCGCTCTTTGATTTCCATCGCAATTAGCACAAAGCTCCCGCTTCGAAATGATTTACTCTTTCGTGCTGAAAGACTTGTAGGTAACTAATCACTTAACGAATGACTGCGGCGAATTCATTAAGTGGTTTATTTAGTGGAACATTTCCAGTACATGTGAGTCTGTCTGTCTCATTCTCTTGGATTAGTGGTTTTCTACTCTCAAGGTTAAGTAGCTTTCCAATTGTATTTCATTCATTTAGGCTACTAGCTGAAATACTCGGCCTTGTCCGTGGTTTGGTGATTTAGCTCTGCAATACTTAGTCTTAGGTTGCACATGCGCAGTACCCATGTGTCTCTTTGGAACAGTATAAAAGAAATATTGCTTTACACAACTATGCAGAGTTCATTAAAAATCTTAGAATACTATAAAAAATCTGACGTATTGCACTCACATGACTTTCTCTACTCTTGTACTAACCATTCTTACAAACTCTTATTCCTCTATCTTCTTCGTGTTAGTTGAGATAAACATTTGTATAAATTATCTAATTGCTTATTTCCTTGTAGGTACAAGGGGAACATTAGAACACAGTAGGCTTTGTGCGATAGTCAAATATTTTAAAGCTTTAAGATTCCGTTGTCTTTGCACACTTAACATATAAAAAAATGAACAGCGATGTTCCATTTCACGAAAGTTTTGAGTTTTCTGAAACTCACACACATAACAAGGAATATCTCCGAAATGTTTCACCCTACAAGAAAATTTATTCGGACATAAATTGTGTATTTTAGCAACATCTACAAAGTAAGATCTGGTCTGTCTCTAACGGTTTACCAGTTATACAAAACTCGTCCAGAGTAAATACGAGTGCAAGCGCTACAGCCAGAAAATTCAAGATATACATTTCATTTTTCATAAAAATATCTCAAAGTCATGACATTTTAATCATAATCGTTGGAGCTGTTTTCAAGAAAATCAAAATTTTCGAAAAATGTTCCATATAAAGGGTAGTTTAAGGTGGGGCTATTTTCTTCAAAATCTTCGTGTCGCATCCTTAAAGGACACTAAACTTAAATACTAACTTTGGTGTTCCACCGAATTTTCGTTTTTTAGTTATGCTGTCCACAGACTAACAGACACACACGAACCTTTTTCTAAAAATGCTTGTTTTTGGATTCAGGGAGTCTCAAAACATATTTTCGGTGAAATCTCGATATCGAAGTAGTGTTGAAGAACCGCAATACTGGAGGAATCTACTGGTTGTAGATGTTGCATATTCATAACTTCTTCTCTGGTACACAGTAGGCAGTTTCGTGAGGTTGAAAGACCAATCCCATAGACATGGTTATTCAGACAGTCATGTCTAGTTTTGAGACGAAAGGTGGCAACTGCTGATTTTCTTGGTAATTTTGGAATTATTTTAGGATTTTGTGCAATTTTTCACAAATGGACATTATTTCAATCGCAGGGTTAGGTGCATGCTGTTTGCAGATGTATCCATTTTTAATTTTTTTTGTAGTGAAATCGGTTAAAATTCCTTCTATTTAGGATACCTAAGGGAGAGAAGCTAAAATAAGTTTGACAAAAAGTTGAATACTTTCTACCCTTAAGTTCGCATAAACCACGAAGTTAGAAGTCTAAGCATACGTGAGGATGGTGGAGAAATGCTGTGTATGTAATACTTCGATTGTTGTGCTGTTAAACGTATCAAGTTGGAGTTGTGCTCGTGTACTCTCTGACATGCAGTTGTGATGCGCACGTGCTGAAACGCAAGCCTGTCCACAAAACGCACTAAATCCAATTATCATGGCCCTGAAAACAGCGCACCGCTGAGCAAGTAGATAGAAAATGTGGTTTGTGAGGGTGCACTCCCTCACCCCAACCGCAGAATAGTTCACCGCCGCACGTGCATAACGATTACAGCACATTCGTGTCGAGAACCTTCAGAATACCGCCCGAGGGTTTATCCTCTTACTTCCCAACAATCCCTTCAACCTGCACAAACGTGAATCATAACACCATTAGTTATCTCTTTAAACTGATAATCAGGCATAGGAATTCTTAAGCAGTTGGCCTTTAGTTATTACACTTGTGCCAATTGCGTCCCCAAGTGCAGCCTGAGAAGTCTATTGTCATTAGCTTTTTATTTTTATTTTTGTGGCTGTAAGGAATCTATAGCAGTTCGGCACACTAGGAATTGGGCACATAGATCAAGTAGCCAGCAAAAGCGGTTTCATGCACTGGGAATTATGGGACGTACAAAGGACTAATTTCTCACATTAATGTGTATTATTTCTTTGAAAAATGGTTTTAAGAGATTAGCCAATTGTGGAATTAAAACCTGTTTCGGGAACACAGTACTCAGAGGTGATTCTTAACGCAGCTGAAAATTTATATTAGTATTATGATGATTATGATACGTTTTCGTTCAAAATAGAACTTTTCATTTAACTTGCACATAGTCAAAACCTACGAGAAATTTTCTTGGATCTCGGTTTTCTCGAGATATTTAAAGTCAATGGGTTGTAAACTCCACAAGGCTTACCCTTCTGTTTCTGTGAATTCGATGTTAGCAATGGAAAGAAAATCCTACTTATCTTCCTGAAATAGGTACAAACTAAAAGTAAGCATCATAATGAAACCGCAAAAACAACCCTGTCGTCTCTACCTGCCTGAAAGAACGAACCACCTGTAGATAAGTGTGTGCACCCAGTTGCCAATGTAGTACCCAACTGCTTGCAGCCGCTGTGAGGGCCTTAAGGTCGCGTCTTGAAGGTAACATGGATGGATGGATGGATGGTGGTTTGCCTTAAAGGAATTCCTTTCCAAGCTTTCGCCGGTCATCGATTACCTCGTACTAAGTGCTAATGTACTGATGGAACATTTCAACATGCCGAGGTTAGAACTTCTTTAAACACAATAATTCCTTATCCCCCACAGAGCGAATGAGTGTGTTTAATGCTGAAAATCAATGTTAAGAAACCCTGCAGTTCAACGAGTAATATAATGTGCTGCTCCTCAAGGGAAGGGAAAGTCTCTGGTATGACCGAAGAGGTTAAAAAATAAATAAATAGTTTAGCCCCGAATACGAGTATAGCTGTTAAAGATGGTAGTAAAAGTTGAAAAGTTGCAGATCACAAAGGGACACTCCTCATCTACGGGTGGTGCTAACGAACCCAACAGTGGTTTGTCAGCTCTATGAACAACATTATCCCAACAGTCGTCACCCAGCCCACACCATGTTTATAAGATCGGAAAGGCGTTCACGTCCTAAGACACTCGCTTTGGGATTCACTTAACCAGATGATTCAGTTTTATTTTTCATTTCCTTTCTATTTCTTGTGACTAGAGTTTAAGCTAGAGAACAAAGAAATATCACAAAAATGCAAAAATCAAAATTAACATATGCTACATTTGTGCAAAATTCTGCTGGTGAAAAATTGCTGTACCTGGCACTAAAATATTATATTAAGTTGAAGCCCACAATAACCTGCTAAATGAATTTTTTTTTTCAATTAACTTCTACGTATATAGATCTACATATTCCACATAATATCTACATTATTATGCTTTCACTACTTCTTTAAAACATATTTATCCACCATACATATACAGGGTACATTTGACAATAAGTGAACCACGCAGACCAGATCAGAAATGAGCTCCACTAGTTGGGAGGAAGCCGTTATATCTTTTGTTTCTGTAATAGATTATTACGATTGTTGAAAGGTTGTGTTTATAGTGTCTATCGTTTATTTCTGTGGCAGATTGTTGTGTTTGTGAATGCTTTTATAAAGCGAGCCGCATTCTTGTTTACGGTTTATAAGCTAAATATATTCCATGAACTGAAAATAAATTTAAATTGTGTTATTTTGAGCGATTTCTTTGCTTTAATCGGGCGTGAAGTTTGGCAACATTATCGTAGACGCAATTAGAAGCAATTGTTTATCGGGAATGATATAGTGGCTGGCTGCATTCCTGCCAGGGACGTTCAGCTGGTGAACAAACTGTACTAACGCACTGTACCTGCATATTACACAGAACGTGGCGCATAAACGAAGCGCTTTAGGGACATAAATTTATTAACAAAGTATGATCGCATGTAATACATCTACCCATCACCGATGCGTTCTTTTTTACGTCGTGTAGTTGTGTTAAATAGAGCCGTGCATGTTGTAATTTCGGAGTGAGTGTTGTGATGGTTGACCATGCTGTCAATATTTCAGCAGAAAGAAAGCATGGATGCATGTATCCTTTAATCTTGGCACAAGCCCGCTTTAGTAAGGAATTTTGGCGGCGATTACTACCGATGTGAAGTGTGTACAACGAGCGCGCTGTCACCACGATATCCGGATAAGCTTCTAACTGATGTTGCCTTTACTGCGTCTATGTTTGCTTGCCGTGTCATGCTAATACGACATGCACCGGATTTGCTTCTAACGCTAATTCGCACAAGGAAAAACAAACACAGAGCTTCATTCTTTGTGGCTCAGCCTCAAGTGACACCAACAATAACTTCTGCCTCTTACACATTGTTGAGTGCGCTTTACAACGGCAGTAAATGGTTCGAAAGCTTTTGGAAAATGCATCTAAAGTTTAAAATACAAATTCAAGACGACCAATCTGTGAATTTTCAAAAACCCAAAGTATTTTATAGATATTATGAATTGTTAACCACCTTGAATTGTGTTTTATGACACAAACATAATGTATTTTACAGACAAACAAAGCAATGTTAAAAATTTTCAAACAAAATTTCAGATTTATATCCCTTATTGAGCTATAAAAGGACTCCTCTGAGAATTATAGCTTCAAATTAATTGTTAAAACATTTTTGTTCAGTTGTAAGTTTCGGATTTTGCAAAAAGTATATAGTTATCTACTGGGTCCGGATTTTTATCTAAAACAGTTTGAAACTGAGCTATAAAATGCCTGAGAAAACACAATAAAATGACTCTAAAGCTAAGAAAAGCGACCCAAAAACTTGCATGAAAATACTAGTTTAAGTTTCAGATTTGTGTCTATATGTTGCCTCAAGTATAGGTTCAGAATTACATACAATTAAATTCAAACAGTGTCTTTCTACATTTAGATTAAAATTCTAAGAAGTTAGAAATGAAGACAATTATTGTTAACTTCATTCCTTTGATTTATATTCTGTGTGTGTGCGTGCGCGCGCGCGCGTGTGTGTATGTCAGCTCTGGCAAGATAAGGGAACACCTAAAAGGGGAAAAAGAAAGCTACTGTTAAATAATTGAATACATTATCGGATGGAAACAATTAAAAATTATGTACACATTTACGTATTTCGATTAACGGGTTTATCTTACTCTGCATTACAGAAGATGACGGAAACTATCCGCAGATTCTCGAAGGAGAACGAACGCCTTTTGTCCGTCAGTGTGTTCATGTACTTCAAAATCTCCTTTCTGGGTCCACAGTTACGATGTTGTATACTTAAAGTGCACTAAACCATTAGAAGCAATTTCCTCTTCAGTGCCGGAAGTCTAAGACCCGAGAGATGGAGCACAAAACATTACAGCCAGAGGTTGTCAATAAAGGACTTCAATTTGTCTGATACTGACACCCCAATATCACCGCCAACATTTTTTAATGCGTCTACACTTGTTCTGACGACATCAATAATGTTTTCCAGTGCCACGAGAATTCCGATAACATTCAATGTAGCTGAAGCAGAAATGCACAAAAAGACAAGAAGGAGAAAATAAAGATTTTAGATTAAAAACAAATTCCCTAAAAATACAAATTAATGGGAAAACGACAGTAAAGGAACCAGAAATTACAAAACAATGGCGCTAAATATGGCCTAAAATTAGGAGGAAATGGCCAAAAATGACCATTTAACATTTTTATAATCTAGAAGCCAAAATCAGAATATTTATATAGTGGGAACCTCCATGGGGTACTAGTTAAAAGATGCAATATCATTAAAACCGAGCCGTGGTTATCAAATTTAGATGATCCTGTCGCCTAACACGTTTTTCGTATATTAATAAGACAAGTTGCAAGATTGACTTAGCATATATTGGGAAAACTGTTTCCAAAGTTTCACTCTCTTATTTTAAAAATTGCTTCGTAATTGTTACTCCAATAACAAAGATACCTATAAGGAAAGGCTTCTAGAGTAACGCTCCGAAAATGTGCTTTTTGATAATTTTTACTCATTTTTACTCCCCTTAAATGAGGAATATAATCAACAATTTGCGGATGTATTTATATGTGAATTTTGATAACACTAATACACCAGTCATTAGTGTATAATTGCATTTGCAAAACTTAGAAGTGTTAACAGCAATGACGTAATGTTTTGTTTTGTTAATAAATAGTTGTTACTAAGGTTATATTTATAAACTGTTCGCAGTATCTATTTGTGTGGTATTGAGTTGTGAACTTTGTACTCTGTTGAAGCATAAAATAAGGTTATAGTGTGAATTTCTTTAACTTATTTATCGTGGTTAGATTTCATGGGAAACATCAAGAACGTTTATGAACTAAACTTTCTTATGCGGCAATGTTCTCCGCTCACATCCGTTAGTTCCCAGGTTCAAATTCCATGGGTTGATACATCTAATTGGGATTTATCGTGATTTCCCTAACTCGTCCAAGCTAATACAGGTTGGATATTCTAAGCTACGACCCATAACTATGTCTTAAGTCTAAATCAATAGCTAAAATAGAAAACAGGTTGTAATAACTGGTAAACTGGACGACACCCTAATGCCATCTGTCTGGCATACGTAGAAGCAGGGATACAGTTTCCTAGCACTAAGGACTCGGTGGATACGTAACGAAGCGATTCCCGAAATTTCCGAACACCATTTCCCGAAAGCCTTATTTTCGAAATTCAATGTTTGCTAAATTATGTTTATTGAAATGTTTGCATAGTGAATAACTGTATGCACAGAGCAAAATTATTTAAGTGTGAAGCTTTTTTTTTTTTTTTTTTTTTTTTTTTTTTTTTTTTTTTTTATTTTTTTATTATTTTAAACTTAACTAATTTGCTTCTGTGGTGACTCTATTTATTTTTAAATTGTACAGTGGTGGAGTTGGTCCGGTACCGCCGAGCAAACCGGATGATTGTGGGTAATGTTAAGTCTGGTCGTTGGCTTAGGCAGGTCAAGTATCATGGCGTTGCCCTGACACTGACCTGCGGTTTGGGGGGAAGTCGGGTCGTACTGAAGGACCGGGTAGAGGACCGAGTACATTTCTGAGGAGTGTCAGTCGGTTCAATATCTGATTAAGTAAGTCCTGTAGTATTAATGTGTGTCCTTGTAGAATTTCTTCTAGTGTCTTATGGACCTTGTGAATGCGTGTGTCGTTGATATATGTGACCACTTTCTCCAGCTGCTTGTTGAAGTGGTCACGGAGGCTATTGTTGTCTTGATGGACTGTGGCAGGTAGCGTTGTTTGCAGATTATGGGTGACATCCTTAACGTCCTCGAGAGCACGAGTCAGGGCTGTCTCCCATGCTGCAACCCGGTCGGTGATAGTCTGAAGTGTGTCTTGAATCTTCTGTAGTGCGGTGGTGTTGTGGAGTACAGCGGTGAGAAGTTGACTGTCTGCAGCGTCGTGTTGGTCGGCGGTTTGGCGGTTGGTCGTGGTATGTTGGTGTGTGACGGTGAAGGTCTGCGAGGCGGAGAGTGGTTGTTGCGTAGGCAGCTTGTGAACTGCAGGCGTCTGACGGCGTGGGTTCCTGGGGCACGCCGCCTGGCCCGTGAAGTGACCAGTGCAGTTGCACGTGGCACAATACACTGGGCGACGTGTCAGGTCGTGGCTGGTGCAGGATGTGGTGAAGGTGCCGGCGCCACAGTAGTGGCAGCGTGGGAGGTCGGCGCAGGTATCGGCGGTGTGACCATACTGGCAGCAGCGTCGGCAGGGAATAGGGCGTACACCACGGCTAGCCTCGACTGGGAGCACCTGCCCGAGGGCAGGAAGCCCGTCCTTCAAAGCAGCGCGGTAATCTGCCCCATCCCAAAACTCCAGGCGCACCAGCGGCGACGGTCCTCTGGCTGTGATGATGCGCGTCGCTTTCATGAGAGAAGGCCAGCGACGTCGGGCTGCGTTGAGGAGGAGAGAGTCCGGAAGCTGCCGATGTACTCCGCGCACAACTGCGCTGTAGCTCTGCAGCCTCGTGAGGTTAGGATGACTCTCTCCGGACGTTTGATATTCAACCTCTGGCTGTGTCGACTGTGTGCGGTGGATGGTTGATGTCGGCGTGGTGTCGCAGGCTGAGATACCTTGGTCAGGCGGCGTAGATGGAGGTGGAGCTGGCGAGGAGGCTGGCTGTGAGGCAGGGACGGCGCTGGCGTTTTCAGTCTCCCCAGAAGGTTCTTCGGAGGCTCCTTGGACTGCTGCGGCGGCTCGCTTCTTCTTCCTTCCTGCCATGTTGACTCTGCGGCGGCTGTGGGTGGACTCCACCCGTGAAGCTAAGTCCGATGGTGCTTAAATACTCGAACTGTCGATTTGTAATTTTAAAGTGTTCATATTGTAGTACTATTGATTTAATTTTCTTTTGCAAGGTCGACCACTTCTTCGGCTTTCCTCGTACTGAACGCCCCATAAGAAATTCCTGCACCATTTTTTCTGTATCTTCTTGTTCCTTTAAGTTCTGTCACTGCAGTATAAAAATGTTGGACGATCTTTACCCAGTATCAGCTGGAATCTGTTGTGGAATCCTTGGTGCGGTGTTCATTCTCCAATGTAGCATTAAATTCATTCCACCGCGTCGGGGTCTCACTGTACGTCTTCTGCCTTGTGCGCTGCGACCTGAAATGTAGTTTACATAGAAATAATGGAATATTTGCAAAATTTCATCACATGCGGATTCTGTTAATTTCCGAAAGCACGTAATGACGCCTGTCACTGGGACAAATGCGAGTGGCAGTATCATGTGGATTTCAGTCTTCAACTGTTGATTGTCCAGGTTGTTACAAGTTTCTTACAACCCCCCCCCCCCGTTGCTTGAACTCTCATGTATACTATTTGGCCCAAATGAAAAAGACAACATTAAACAGCAGCAGTTGGGAATATTGCCATTGCACTATTTATAATACCCTTCTCGAAATCGCACATAATTCGATTTTGCGGTGTAAAGTCTTCAAATAAAGGACGTGGCGAGTTTATAACACAGGTGGCAAGGAAGGATCTCGAATTGTGAATTTACCCTTCTTCTCGTCCCCAGTACTTTCTTTCATTAGCCAGGTAGAGCCTACCAAACCGTTCATTTTGGCTGTAGTACGTGGCAGTGTTATCAGTGCAATGGCGGCTTGCATTTGCAACTGAGTGAACGACGATTTAATCGGGACTGGGAGAACAATTATTTATTTGTTCATTTTCCGTTTCCATAGGCAAAGCCACTGATATTAAAGATATAGTTACACTTACATTGAAAGTAGTTAAGCAGTTCAGGAAAACTTGGTTTGGATTTGTTCACATTATCGCCAAAAACATTTCACAAGCTGCGTCTTTTTGCAAGAAAATCAATGGCCATGTTTGGTACTAATCAATTTAAACAACTGTTTAGCTAATTACCTTAGTTTAGAATTTACTCAAGGACTCTTGTGTACGATCGTTCTTCTTTGTTAAGCTGTAGGGATGCACGGAACTGCAATCAAAATTTCCTTGTTCAAGGTTGGATCATTCCCTTTTGGCACATCGAAAGCTGTAAGTAACTGCATGAAAATAGGAGTTGTGTTAAAGGTATCGTCTAGAACCAGGTACGGTATTCATTAGTAATTGCAAGTTCTTCTGGGTACCGAATATAATCCCCCGATCTTCGCTGCTTTCTTGTTTTGAATAACAATCGTGCAGTAAGAATCCTTCAACTTGCAGAGTTCTGGTATAGTGTAGAGGTATATCTTCAAGATCCTGAAGGCAATATGGGTTAGCAGGTTGATTTCTGCATCTTAGGGATAATTTAAAGAAGGCCCTATCAGACAGCAAGCTAATGACACCAGAGGAGCTCGGTTTTTAAAATTTATACAGGTGGTATAAACGGATGTTGTTCTGCTATTCTCGTGTTAATTTTCACATTTTCCGCGTCCGCCTCCTCCCTATTCTGCAGATGAAAATGCAAAATTTGGCCCAGAAGTTTAAGCACTGGATTGTGTTACCCTCACCAGTGACGACACCCCTTACAGCACACTCTTTGTGCTGCTCGTTGCCATTCCCAGTAAATATTACCATCACTGCCATTTTTTGTTGTTCTATAAGTAAATATACCCTTCATGGGGAGATTTCGATCCACCTCTTCCCGAACAAAGTACCTCAGGCCTCCTTTACATGTTTAATTGTAATTCTAACCTGTAGATTTCAAGAGAGCCAAGAGCCAAGAGCCAAATCAGGTCGCTCGGGTTTACCCGAGCGGGATATATGCCCACGGTACCTATCCATTTAGTATGGATTTACCCGTGAGGTATGAAAGATGTAGTCATTATACAAGCTATTTTTGTCAGTGTCAGCCAATGGTGATGATTGGTTACTCTCTCTTGCTATAGACTAGGGATATGAGTGCCAGTTAGAATGTCTACCCATCCTGGGGCACCCATGCCCCTCTGCTCACTTAGCAAAGGTCAGCTTGTCTAACCAGCAAGTCAAGCAGTGTCAATTTAGCGAGAAACCGAATGCATTGGAATGTTTGGTGAAATGAGGAAGCAGCGAAGCTAATTAGCCCAAGACATCCTTGGGTAAACGATAGCTTTTGCGCCTCCTGGGAAGATGGGGATCATATTGTCCCAGGGTATTCACCAGCTGGTTAGGGTGTGGTGTAAGTTTCGCATACATAGAGCGGGCTCTATCTCGCACAACGTCCACAATGTATGGAATGCCAGAATGAGTGTGGAGAATATGGGAAGAAAATCTACGGTCAGTATCGTAGATCATCCTAAGGGCCCTGTTCTGCACGACTTGCAGTCTGCGGATGGTGGTTTGAGCCACGAATCCCCATGCCTCGCATCCATACAGGATCAGGGGAGGGATGATCGCACGATAAATGCGTAGTTTAAGTCGTGTAGGCATAGTTGACCTAAAGATGGGATAGAGCTTTCCCAGAGCTCCGTGACCTTGGGCAGCTTTAGCTGTGACATGTTTGGTGAAGGTAAGTCCTCGGTCTAGTTGTACACCAAGGTACTTGGCTGTGTTGACCCAAGGGATTCTCCTCTGACCAAGTGTCAGGTCCCTTTCTGGTCTCCAGGAATGAATTTTGCCTAACACAAAAGCAGAGCTTTTCTGTGGACTGATTCCCATTCTCCATTTTTCACTCCAACTCTCAATGGCATCTAGGTGTCTTTGCAATGGGGGAAGGCAGTAACGTAGATTTTTGTTACGGGCCAGTATGAGGACGTCATCGGCATATTGGCACGTAACAGTGCTGGGTTCAACGGGGAAGTCAGACATGTATGCGGCAAAGAGCAGTGGCGATAGAACACTACCTTCCGGTACTCCGGCCGCTATTGGTCTGATAGTTGATAACCTGCCCTCCACTCGCACCCTGAAAGTGCGGTCACGAAGGAAACTGGCTATGAGGGTCAGGTAGGGGGAGGGGAGATTTGCATCTCTAAGTTTGTACAGTAGGCCCTGGTGCCATGTTGTTGCAAAGGCCTTATCCACATCCAGAAGTACTGCGACAGTTTTGAAGTTTTCCTGGAAACCCAGGGCAGCCTTCTCAACAAGACGCAGGAGCTGTAAGGTAGTGGAATGGCCTTGACGGAATCCGAACTGATGATCCGGAATGAGCCTCCTTTCCTCAAATAGAGGAGTTAGACGGGACAGTAGAAGTTTTTCAAAAATTTTTGAAATTATTGGGAGTAGACTTATAGAACGGTAACTTGATGGAAACTTGGGATCCTTGCCTGGTTTCAATATGCAAATCATCCTCGCTTCCTTCCAAGCAGTAGGGAAGTGTCGGAGATACAGGCAAGCATTGTAAATTCTCGTCAAGTGGATAATGGCTTTGCGAGGCAGGTGTTGTAACATATGTGTCGTAACACCATCATATCCAGGGGATTTGTTGGGTTTGAGACACCTAATTTGCGAGGAAACTTGCCTTGGTGTGACAATTGGTATGCGAGTCGCCTCGTGAGGTGGTGGAGGATCCTCATAGAGGTAATCCACCGTTGCCTCAACTAGTTCTGAAAAGTCCTCGTCTTCTATGTCCTCTCGGGGCTCAAATTGGGACTCTAAATAGTCCGCGAAGTCAGTGGCTTTCTCTTGCGGTTCGAAAGATAATCTCCCGCGAGTGCCATGTATAGGATGCTGATATAGCGTTTTGTCCCTTCTCAGGGATTTAATTATCCGCCAGGGCTTCTTTTCAGAGAGGTTTACGTTCCTCATGGTGTTTTCCCAGGCCTCTTTGCGATGTGCACGTAAGAGGCGTCTAGCCAGGGTCTTAAATCGCAGATAAATTGCCTGCAATCTGGGATGGCGGAAACGCTGCCAAAGCTTCCGAACTGTTGACTTAGCTCTCAGCAACAGTCGGAGTTCGTTTGGGATGGTTGTGGGGTTAGGAGTATTACAAGGAATGCGGTAAGTATGCCCTCGTATCACATTTGATATTTGTCGGGAGAATGCATTTGCCGCTAATTCTAACGACTCGATAGAATTTATATGCGGTCTGGGATCCACTGATTGGTTCAGTTCAAGGACGGCTGCATCCCAGTCTACCTCATACGACCAATCAGGAGTTACCAATGCTGACATATTAACATTGGTGTCGATTAACACAGGATCGTGGTCAGAATCCAGTTCATTGACTGTCGTCAGGTCTATATGGAATCTAAAGTTTTTAGTGACCATAATATCCAGCACGTCCGGTCTCCCTCGGGCAGGATGAAAAGTGGGCTCTCTCGGTCCATGAGCTATGAGGCTTGGGTTACCGCTTATAAGGCGGAATAGTCCTCGCCCCTTCGCATTGGTGGCACGACTATGCCAGTTGGCATGTTTTGCATTTAGGTCACCTGCAATGCAGACCACAGGGTGGAGGTTTAATAAAGCCGTGTAATCTGCTTCATAGAAGCGGTGATCAGGGGGGTCATATGCCACTATCAGCAATGTATCTAGACCACCTAAAGATAGCCTAATAGCACAGGCTTCTACATGCTGAAGTGGTGGAAGAGGGAAAGGCTTATGGGTAATATGGTTCTTAACAAAGATGGCTGTACCTCCCCCTTGTCGGCCAACCCTATCAGACCGATGGGTGACGTAATTAGGGAGGGAGAAGTTGGTGGCAGCATCCAAATGAGTTTCACAGACCATCAGAATGTCGATTCCGAAATACTGTACAAAATTAGAAATATTAGGGTAATGACTCCGTAGTCCGTTTGCGTTCCAAATCGCAGCTCTAAATGGTCTCCGGACATGTCTTCCAGCCATTATTGAGCGGAGTTGGGGTAGAGCTGTTCCAGTGTCTGAAGCAAGATGGAATGCTTCTGCATGGGGGTCAGGTTGGGGTTGTTCAACTGCATCTTACAGTTTCTCAGAGCAGGCAACGCCTTGTTTATTAAATCCCCAAACCATGAGGATAAAGAGCTAAATTCCTCCAGGTCACTTTGCGAAATAGTCGCTAGTGTGGAGGAGGATGTTGCCGTGTTAGGCATTGGTGGGATAGGGGTAGGGGGAATATCCCTAACCTTGGATATAGGCTCTGCCTCTACAGGTGCGTCTGTAGTTATTACAGGAGCTTGTGGCTCCGAAGTTACATTGGGGGCAGAAGATTTGCTCTGCCTAGGTTTTCTGTTCCTCCTCTTCCTGCGTGGTTTTGGTGCAGGGGGTTTAGGCACTATTGCCTTTTCTATAGGACCTGGAGGTGGTGGCACAGAATTTGATGGGGAATCGCTCTTTGGTGTAGCAGCCTCTTGTTCCACTCGACGCAGAGTGGACTCTGCCTTATTTAAGGCATTGGAAAAGGACACACCTGGGCGAACCACTTGGTCATCGGGGCGGTTCTTTCGGCGGCTCTCTATGATCTTTTTCCTTGTGGAGCATCCTTTGTACACACTTACGTGTGTACCATCACAATTAGCGCACTTGCACTCTTCCCTAGGTTTAGGGCAGTTCTCTAGCAAGTGGTTCCCTGCACACCGCAGACATGTAAGCTTTCGCTCACACATCATGCTGGAGTGATTGTACCCCATGCATCGGTAACATTGCACAGGTCCCTCTCTGCCATAATATCTTTCCACTTTGACTACAGTGAAAATTAGTTTCCTTACTGTGTCAATTGGTTGTACTTCTTGGTTAAGTACTTTGTAGATTTCGGTGTGCACTACTTTCGGAAGAAGTTAGAAACAAAGACATGTCGGAAAAATGCCCTTTGGCAAATATACTTTCGGAAAAATGAATTCGGAAAGTTGGAATCGGAGCAAAACGTCTTCGGACCGTTTGGTAATTTGAATATTTAAAATACGGAAAAATATTTTCGGAAGAGAAGGCGAGAACGACTGAAACATGATATGATGCAAGGATGAGACCTAGTAGACTATTAGCCATCTACCGGGCCACAAGCCACATATCTCCAAATTGATTCATTGTTATATGATCATATAGTCAAAGAAACATAAACAGGGGAGACGTTATTTTTGCAAAGGCAATATATATCTTTACAATTCTTTGGTGGTTTGTTACACAAAAAAAAAAAAAAAAAAAAAAAAAAAAAAAAAAAAAAAAAAACAACTTTAAAACCGATTTAGACACTGTGATTCCATTGTTTGCATGCATCAAGAGCCTGGCAACATTAAAAAATGTTGAATGTAAGTCGAAAATGCCTATGAAATAGCTGTTTATCAAACATTAATCAAGCATCGAATATCATTATTCGAAAGATAAGTTCATTGTAAACCTTCAATCCTCTATGAACAGGTTTCAATTTCTCTTTATTGTTTGTGAATTTTTTCTTTCACGAGAACCAGAGAATGGAGGACAAATACGTAGATGATATTAAGAATACAAGTATATTAAACTTTGTGTGGCTATAACAACTTCCAATATTACAGGAATGCGACATGAAGATTTCCAACAAAATGTACCCACTCAAAAGTAAACTTCACGTGGAAAAGTTTTCGATATTTGTGATTTACTCAGAAACAGAACTAATCATTTTGATTAACCAGCATATATTTAAGATATTTACATGAGAAATAAAATGCATATATTTAGTTGGGGATAACCTGTTAAGTCCATTTTGTTGGAGGTTCGTACATGGAGTGAACCATAAGAGATAGACAAAAACGTACTGCACACAATATATTTCGAAAGCTTTTTTTTTTCTATCATCAGTCATTTCCGAGATACTTCTTATTTTTTGAATTGTTCAGCACTTTATCGCCCTTTCAAAGGACTGTGGTGATGTCATGTAAAGAGATCACTTTCAAGCACCTTGAGCCAGGGCTGGGGAACTGATTCTTAATGAGCGCAGTCTGCTCACGGCACTGAAGAGTTGATCTCTATGTTTACGCTGTGTTTTGCGGAATCATCACGTGCTGACACATTGAAAACGTTAATGCAAGACTTTAGTACAAATAATGTCACCATAAATTGAGAAACTATAGGCACAATATAGGATGTGTCATTCAGAAACACGAAATTGTAAATAAAATTGTTAAAATAACATTGTAATATAAAAATAAAAAATAAAAAGACAATAAATCAGTTGTTGCATCGTCATTATTAAGAAAGTTCACCGTTACAATCGGAGTTCTTTGAAGAGCGGTTTTAATTGACAATAAATATAATCTCGTTTATCCGGACTGAGACCATGAACAATCCGCAAAATCGAAAATCCGGGTTACATGGATAGTAAGCAAAATAAAATTCTTAAATCCTAAATAAGCCTGCTTACTATTTGGCCATAAAAAGCTGTCTTATAACAAGAGTACATAGTATGTATTGTTTACAAGAAATTAAAAATATAAAAATCGTAATCACAAAAAAGTAACAATCTCTTATGTGATTTGATCCACTGTATTCTGTTTCAAACACGTGTGGCGTTTGAACGAAGCAAGGTCAAACTAACGATCCAAGAACGCCATAATGTTTGTCAGCTCATGCGCAGCAACTTCCAATTCAACAGCTATTTTCTTCAGTGCTTCTCCTTTATCAATTCGATTAATAACATCCAACTTTTTACCCATTGAAACCACTTCTTTCGCTTTGACACATGCCGTTTGAAAACAATAGCCGACTAAGGGAAGTGTAGTGACGGGTAGGGATCAAGGTCAACGCTTTCTTCCGGCGTTATTTATAGCTGGTGAGATATACCGCGGCCGAACCGTCTGACAAACTACTAAACCTTTCTTAAACTCAACAGGTAGCATTTTACAGTACATTACAGGGTGTATTACTACACTTTATTGTAAAATTTGTTCAGGAACCGTACATTGAATCAAACTAAAAAGCGATATTTGGCGTACATACTTAGTTACGTTCTTGCTATCAATAGTTAAAGTTATTATCAAACGTAAAAATTATTTTTAAAAAAAAATCTACATATCTCATCCGGTAATCCAAGGGCCCGATAAACGAGGTTTAACTACGCCCAATTTTACCAACTACACCATCCTGAGTTTAAAAATTTCATTAAGAACTATACTAAAAAATTTGACAACCAGACGTTTGAGAATACAAATAGAACACGTAAACGTTTATATTTTGGCAATGCACGTGTATCTGTAATGTCTATTTTTATTTCTCGACCACGTTTAGTAAAGTAGAAGAATTATTGTATTCCAACCAAAAATTTGATGTCGAGATTTCATCGTAAGTGTCTTTTGAGGCTCCCTGAATCCACCCCAAAAAATATTTTTTAGAAAAAGGTCCGTGTGCATGTCGGTCTGGACAGCATAACTCAAAAACAAAAAGTCGGTTAAAATCAGAAGTTGGCATTTAAATTTAATGCCTGTCAAGGATGCGACACGAAGATTTTGAAGAAAATTCCTCCACACTAAACTAGCCTGTATATGGAAAATGGCTCTAACTATTTTGATTAAAACGCCATATGTTTGAGATATTTTTATAACAAATGAAATGTGTATCTTGAATTTTCCAGCTATAGCCCATTAAGTTCTATTTACTCTGGATGACTTTTGCATAACTGGTAAACCGTAAAAGATAGACAAAATCTTACTATACAAAAAATATAAATCTTTGTAAAACACACAATGTGTTTCTGAATAAATGTTTTTGTAGAGTGAACCATTTCGAAAATATTTGTGTAAGTTTTGGAGAACTTATACTTTTGTCAAATAGAACGTTGTTATTCATTTTTATATGTTAACAGAGCAAAGAGAAAGTAATTTGAAAGCTTTAAAAGACTTGACTATCGCTCAAAGCCTACTATATTCCCTTGCACCTACAAGGAAATAAGCAACAAGATAATTTGTACAAATGTTTATCTCAACACAAGAAGATATAGGAATAAGAGTTTGTAAGAATGGATAGTACAAGAGTAGAGAAAGTCATGCGAGTGCAACACGTCATATTTTTTAAATTAGATTTGTTGTTACACCCGACACTGTAATGTTTATAATTGCACTTGCCCTCTCTCTCCGCGCAATCCATGCATACTCGTAGTCTGCACACATTGCAAGCATAACATTTTTCCTAGTTCTAGTAATTACAGTGCATGTTACTGTAACATGTAAGTACGAGTGACGCGGGGTTTGAGAACGGAAAGCCCGGCAGTGTAATAGACAGTGCGCACAGTACGCATGCGCGCGATCCTCGGCCCTAGTTTTAAGGAACGCACTGTATAACAATATTTTTAAACATTTGACTTTTTCTGGCTGTAGTTCTGTTTACCTGCAGCGAGATGTATTGGTATTGAAACCGTTGCTGCAATATTTGTCATGATTAATAGAGACACAAGCTTTTGTATGAATCATTCATGGAATAGTCAGGAAAACAAATAATACCGGGAAGAGAAAGCAAAGCAATTGTATCACAGATGTTTTTCTTTCCAGTTCTGCTTTTAAAAAGAATTTCATCTTCGTTGTGAATTTATATCTCTTGTTCATTGCTCATTCTTTTTTCTAGGAATTTTATGACTACCACAAACGCTACGTGCTTACTTAAATCTTTCATAAGGTGGCTTTGCTGGAAAACAAACGAAGTATGTACTTGTTACGTGATGCAAGTGACAATCGCGAATTGTTGGTTTTCATTTATTCCATCTATATTTACACTCGATTCTCTCTGTCAAATTTTCTTCAGTCCCGAGCTTCATTTACATCTGCTGTTCCTGTCTTTTATTCCCAGTTCCTTTCTCCCTGCTCTAGGTTCTCCTAAGTAATCATCTCATAGTGAATTCCATTTGCAAAGCGTTTGTTGTTTTATCCCATGCACAAGTCAGTCTACAGCAGCTGAAATAACAAGGAGTGCGGATAAAAACCCTAACAGTCCTTTCCGGAGCAGATCGTCGTCATAAATTCTATCTGATTTAGCGAGTAAACCACTTCCCTCTATCAGCGAAACATGAAATTAATGCCGAATATGCGGAAATTAGGTGTATAGTTTTGATTTCCGTTTTAATTATATGAATATTACACGCTCGTTTAAATGTATTACCCTAACATCACAAAAGTGCACACGCCATTGTCTTGTTGCTTTGTTTCCTGTTAATTATTCTTCACCGGATAGTCAGCCACTCAATAAATACATCACAATGCATTTAAATTACATTTTATTACAAAATATAAACAGCGATAAATAACAAAATGGACAATACAATCTAAAAGCTATGCTGTAATTAACTATAGGCTTTTTCTGTGTGTTTTTGCACAGGTTCTTCCTTCCAAAAATACTATTGCCCTTGGTGGATCTCCAAGGGCACATCGTAACCAAAGACACTCATGAACACCTGAAACATATAGCAGTATCGTAATATTACATTACATCTGTTATGGCTTACGTGGTCATAATTTTTACCCTACACATTGCATACTACTTGGGGTGGAATATATGTGAAAATCAAGTTTGTAGATCCAAAGCATGTCCTGGACATCAATGTATATTAATACTTACACACACACACACACACACACACACACACACACACACACACACACACACACACACACACACACACACACACACACACAAAAAGCACTTAGATGCACTTATTTAAAGTACCCTCTGTTCTAATGAGTTTATATTTATGAGTACACAGAAAGCAGTATTTCTAATAAAATGTCTTGATCATTTTCCTTCAGAATTCCAATTTCATAGTAACAATTGCTGTTTGTATATAATTTTAAAAAATTAGCTCAATTTCTATAATGCATACTATTATAGTATCTAAATTGTATGTAAAGGATGGAAAAATTGCCCCATTTATATGTAAGTTGATATGATGTTTTAACAGATCCAAAAATTTGAGTATCCTAGATGCCATAGTTTTGGAGAAAAAGTACCTGTAGAAAATATGTTACAGGAAAATGCAAGAAACTAAAAGACCAGAAAAGGCTATGACAGGTGCAGCGTGTTATATAAATCAAATTTTGACAGCCAAAACTGCGCAACAATCCAAATATGATACGTCAATGGACGCGCAAAATAATGAAGATTTCAATAGTGAAAAAGGAATATATATTGTTTGACCTCAAACTATAATGTCTCCTTTAGTGTTCGTAGCAATAAAGATTTCACAGAAGTAAACTTTCAAGCTATCAGAAACTTTTCCACTTTTGCTGATTATATAGTGATCACTTAGTTTGGAAGGGAAACAGAAAATGAGCTACAAAACATTCTAAAATATTTACACTAAGTTTCCAAAAAAAAAAAAAAAAAAAAAAACTTCCCCGCGGTTAAGGGACATGATAGAAACTAAGCAAAATTAAAAAACAAAATTTCTCATTTGTGATACACTCACATGATTTTCTCTGCTCTTGTGTAGTTTTTACAAATACTTATTCTTTTGTATATCTTTTTATTCGAGATAAACATTTAAAAAATCATTCAAGAGATAAAATAACGAATAATCCCACAAAAATTGTATTTCAACGAAATCTACGTTTTTGTATAGTAAGATTTTGTCCATCTCTTGCGGTTTCCAACTATCCAAAAGTAATACGAAATTAAGAGAACTTCTGAGGACTTCACAGAAAAATCAAGATATACATTTCATTCTTATGACAATATCTTAAAGATATGGAATTTTAAACGAAATATTAAAACTAATTTTGATAACATCAACTTCGAAAATTGTCCCATGTATAGGGTAGTTGGGGTAAGGAGTTTTGTTTGAAAACCTTTCTGTTCCATCCTTAGAAAATACTCAACTGGAACACAAGTTTGGAAGAACCAAAAACATGTATTTCTAGTGATGTCTGAATATCGAATTTTTGGATGGAATGCAATACTTGCCCCTACTTACTGTAGGTAGACAGAAAGTACATATATGAGCTTGTGTAGTGAAAGTTCGATCCCACTCTTGTGTTGCACTCGCATGGTTTTCTCTGTTCAGTCGTCCACCAACCATGTAAACCGCATTCTTCTGTTTGCATTTAATCAGAATAAACTTCCATCACATTGACATATAGCATATTGCTATGTAATGGCTTTGAAACTTATACTCCTTGTATGACCACGAGAGGAAAAAAAAAAAATTGTGACTTACTACATGAAAAAGTGGCTATTACTGTTTGCAAATTCAAATAAACAAAAATAACAGGAAAATTTCAGAGGACTTCTCCTACCCTCTGCCCTATTGTTGAACATTCTTATTACTCTCTCTACTCCTTGTTAATCCAGATAAAGCGTGAACTTCCATTTAGTCATTTCTTATAATTTTAAGGATGCAACAGGCAAAGCAACAATGAAACTTTAAGGAGCTTGACTCTCAGATACCTTCAAAATTTGATGCTTTTTGTATGATCATGGAGAAAAAATGTGTTGCATTCATTTGACTTTCTCTACTCAAGAGAATTGAAATAATCTTTCAATTCACATTGAAACCCTTTGTTGTATACAGTAAGCAAAGCAATGGTCACGTTTTCAAAGACTTATATGATGATTTTGAAATTCCATACTCTTTGTATGAGTAAGAGATGGAAGATAGGAGGAGGGGAAGCGAGAAAGGGAAGGGAGGAGGGTGAAAAGAGAGGAAAGGGGAGCCAAAGAGGGAGGAAAGGATGCAACGACGGACTTCACTGATGTGGAAAATACACGAATTTGAAAACTAAAATCAACAATGAAAAAAATCTTTGAAATGGTGAACGCGAACAAGATCTAAGGTTTTTTAGAGTAAGATTTTGTCTGTCACAGTTCACGAACTAAAGTAAATTTATCAAGAAATAAACGCACCTCACTGGATATTCAGAGAAACTTACAGATATCCTTACATGTTATCTGCCATGCATATATCTAAAGCCAATTGTATTTTAATCAATCGTTAGGCATTTTAGGGCAAATAAAGGCTAACGAGAACCCTTCCTTGCAAGACGTAGTTTGATGTGTGGATGTTTTGAGAAAGTTACTGAAAGTTTGGAAAATTCTGCATTTAAATGCCATGTTAGGTATTTCACTTTTGAGCTGTCCTGTTCAGACGCACGTGCACATAGTTGTATACTGTTTTTCTGAAAATATTTTAAATAGAGATCTCAAACTTATATTTACAACGAAATCTCTATGAAAATATTGGGTAGATTTTAACTGTTCTTCTAGTTCTAGTAAGCAGATAATTTTTGTGGTTTTAATATATATATCAATTAATTTGAAAAGGAGAAATATTATTTTTGTTAAAAAAAAATTCCAAATAAAATATTCTTCAAACAGAATTTTAATAATTAACTCGCATACCAAATTACAATAAAGTTCTAAACCACATAAAAATGCTTATACGTGAAAATACTACAGCCTGATAATACTGTAACGTTTATAAAATGTATTTTTGCCATTGCCAAGTTAAGCTCGTCAGATTATAAACATGAGCTGTGCTGTCAGAGGAAATATTTGTGACACCCTGTAGAGTCCAGGCGTCCCGTGGCGAACTCTCTGCGCTCCCCATGGACCAAGCAGGGCAAAATGCAGAAAATGATTTTAAAGAGGAAGGATCGAGGCTTGTTAATCCTATAGCGTTATGTACAGGTATAATGGCTTGTGTATCGCCTGCCTTGCCTTTCAGCGGCGCGACAGACGTTGTGACATTTCCTGAAGCGCGCCACTCCATTCACCCACCTGTCTACACGGGGGGCGATAACATCCCATGATCCTGCGCGACAAGATGGAAAAGCTTCTGAGAGTCTAGGGCTGTCCAATCTTCCACTCACATTTAATTAAACGGGGTTCTTTCATCACCAAATGATCCCATATACATGAAGGAACCGTAAGGTAGTTCTATATTCGAACAGTTTGTGTTAATAAACACATCGATATTAAGAATGCCACTTTGGTAACTTTTCTGTATCCTTCATCTAAATTTATAGAAATGGAATAAGTAATATTATAAATCTAGTATTTAAATGTACCCATAGCAAAACTTTCTAAATCTTGCCCTACCATAATTAATACTGTTTTCAATTTTCATGCTGTAGCTTTAATATTTGAGAAACAATATTGAGACGGATCTCTCACGGGGAGATGTGAAGAGGTGAAGAGGCACTCGGGAAAGGTTTAGGGAGGTTTTGGTAGCGATCACACAGATTTACCTTGTCAACGGCAGACGTTGTAGTGGTGGATCAGACCAACAGACAGATGATACGTGTGTCAAGACAGAATCAACTGATGGTGTCCTGATTAGTTGTCAGAGGCAGACGTAACAGACGAAACCGACCTAACAGACCAGGGGCTGTAGATTGCCCGCGTTAATAAAGCCCCTGCCAGCTTTGTCAGCTTTCTGAAGTTGTGGATACTTGACCTGCATTAGCTTCCGACACTTCATGATTGTTTATGTAACCCTACCGTGGTGTTCGCAATGGGTATGGCCGTTAACAATATCATTTTAATTTTACGAAGGCTATTTTGTTTTCAAGGTCCCATCAGTCGCAGTTCAAATCAGTTGAAACTTTGTGCAGATGTGTTCAGCACCTTGTCTGTTCTGAGCGCCCAGTGAGTACCTAAACTGTCCCAAAACAAGTCTCTCGCCAAATGTGAATTTGTGTAATCCGATGTCTTAACATGGTGCAATGCAGCCAAAATTCATAGACAAATGAATGGTGTGTTCGGTTGAATGAAAGCAAAGTTCGGAAATGGTGCAGGAACATTGAAGCAGGATGCACGGATGCCCGGGAAAAACAGCTAATGTCAACCGATAATCTTGTTTACCGAGTGGATTAAGCGCTTCGAGAAAATAGTCGGGTCACAATGTCTGTGTTCAATGATTCGTTTTCATAGTCAGTTCTGTATACCATCATGACTGAAGTGGCTGAAAGCACAGGTGGCTGCCTTCTTAGACGAAGGGATTGGAAGGTTGGTATCCCGCTATGAAAGATGTTTACGTCGGAGCGGCGACGATGCATATGTAGGTGTAGCTAAATGATGTAAATAAAACATTTTTTGATTTTCACTATGTTTTTGGTTTCGGACCTTGAAAAGGAATAGCCCTCCTATTATAAATATTCCACTCATACGTGACTTGGTTGAAATCAACCGATCATGTGCTAACAATTTCAAATTTCTACCAATGACAGCCTATATTCTTGAAAAATTTATGAAATTTTATTACCACTTCCTCTAAATTTTAATTATCACCTCCTCTACTTTTCTTATGTAGTGATCGGGTTAAAGATTGTTCTCCAGATGTACAACGTTTACGTAATTTGATGCAAGAGCTGTCGTGCAGATTATTTTCTCCTTCGATTCTGGAAAATCTGATCTGGATTTCAGCGTTGGTTGACTATTGAAGTTCTTGTAGTATTCTTGCCACGATTAAGCAAAGCTAACGAGCTTTATCCTCAGGGTTTGCATGGGTTTGTTGAAAATAACAACAGCAATAGATATTTTCTTGAGTTTTAATACTTAAAAGAAACTCAATGCCGACCGTTAGTAAACACAAAATATTCTTTCATTTGCCACAAGTAATTATCATCGGCCTGCTTCAAAGTAGCGCCAACTGCCAAGTGTTACGAGACACGACTAATACTACATTTCAAAAAGAAACCGTTCGCCTAGTCGCGTTAGACTGATGAAGTCAAAAGAGCATCTACATCGACCACTGGTATCAACTGAAATTCTGTATCAGCTGCTAGGTTTAAATGTAAATAATCTGATGTGCTGCACTCACATGACATTTTCTACTCTTGTACTAACCATTCTTACAAACTCTTATTCCTACATCTTTGTGTTAGTTGAGATAAACATTTCTACAAATTATCTTATTGCTTATTTCTTTGTAGCTACAAGGGGAATATTAGAATACAGTAGGCTTTGAGAGATAGTCTAATCTTTTAAAGCTTTGAGATTCCGTTCTCTTTGCACGCTTGAGATATAAAAAATAGAACGATGTTCCATTTCACGAAAGTTTTAAGTTTTCCGAAACTGACACAAATAACACGGAATATATCCACAATGCTTCACTGTACCCAAAAAAAAAAAAAAAAAAAAAAAAAAAAAAAAAAAAAAAAGACATAAATTGTGTTTTAGCAAGATCTCATATTTTGTGTAGTAAGATTTTGTCTATCTCTTAGGGTTTACGAGTTACTCAGGTCATCCAAAGTAAAATAGGCTATGTAGGCTATACCAGAAAATTCAAAATATACATTTAATTTGTTATACAAATATCTTAAACATGTGACATTTTAATCAAAATCGTTTGAGCCATTTTAAAGAAAAAATTTTCCAGGTAAAGGTAGTTTGGGGTGGGACTATTTTCTTCAAAATCTTCGTGTCGTATCCTTGAAAGACATTAAACTTAAATACTAACTTTGGTTTTTAACCGACTTTTCGTTTTTGAGACTGACACACACACACACACACACACACACACACACACACACACACACACACACACACACACACACACACACACACACACACACACACACACACACACACACACACACACACACGGACCTTTTTCTAAAGAATGCCTTTTTGGATTCAGAGGGTCTCAAAACATATATTTCCGGTGAAATCTCGACGTCGAATTTCTAGGTGGAATACAATACTTCCCCTACTTACCAGTAGATAAAGTAAACAGAAAACGCAGACCAAATTAAGGAGATTGATAAGCGGAAAAATACAGTATGACCCTTGCTTCCTTATTTAAGAGACAATTACTAAATATTAAACTGGGAAGCGATTGGTCTACTTTTTAGTGCTCGTGGAGTGATTTCTAAATTTAGTGTTGATTTATTTGGACGCTTTGAATTGTAACTGTTTTAGAAGATGTTAGTTTACAAATTATCCATGATCCTTTGTAGATTTTGCATAATCATTTGTATACTAAACTAAATGAAATACATAAATAATTCTGAAACTGTTAGCCGCCCTATTTCCAAATTTTATAAACGTTGTACTTTATTACAAGCATCGTTTGTTAGTCAGAACCTATTACCTACTCTTTTGAAAACTTGGCATTGATTTTTTTTCCGCGAAATACAGTATTTTCCCTAGTTAGTATGTAGAGCAGAAAAAGTAATAATAGGTGATATAAGTGCGTTCACGTGACTCACGCTCCGAAAATGGAAGATGTGTGACTGCGGTGGTGTTATATTTTTCAAATCGGGTTGTGTTTTTCAACGACGCAAATGTTTATTTTAAAGCACCGCGTATGCATGAATTGGAATGACATCAGGTTAATAACTAGGAGAAATTTGAAATGAGATTCCAGAAGGCTAAGCCGGCGGTTAGCGTGAATAAATATCGACTTGTCCCCAATTACCGCCATAATAATGTTAGCATTTTAATGAACAATGTCGGGCATGCAGCTCTCATTTATGTATTGTGATCAATGCAAATTAAAACAACTCCACAATTAACGATATGCAAATCAAGGGGACGTCAGCGAACCAAAAGCAAAATATTTAACAAGAAGTGATTATAGAGAAAGACCGTGTTTTAAAAAACACAATTGTTAATAGTATCTTCCATGCACATTTAATTACGGCACTAAACAGTAATTCTTGTCGCTGATGACAGATAGCAACACGTGGTAATGTATTGGTGACGTAGTCAATTTAGCAACAGCAAACCAGCTTCTGATTTTCGACGATTCCAACCTGGATTTTTATACAGCTTTCTTCAATCATTATAACTTATTTAACAGGTAGAGGAAACATGACACTCAATCCAACAACTGCTTGGCTATGTTTTAATAGAAATACATGTTTCGATGTGCCTTGAATTACAAAAACATTTAGACAAATGTCTCTATGATCAGCATAGCTAAAACGAAATGCTTGATAAATATCAAGCTTGGTATGCAATTTATGTATCTACGAAAACTTCAAAACTAAGATTTTCAAGAAAACAGTATTTTCCAAACTTTAATTCACTGAAAACATGTTGATTATAAAAAAAATTGTTTTTATTAAAGTATACATACATTGAAAATTGTGCTGATTCTGGTAAATTGTTTAATTTCCACACACCACTGCACTTGAAAGATTGCAAACAAACTTCGATGGAGAGTTACAAGCAATGAACATAGCTTTAAAACAGTTACATTGTCAGATACATCAATTTAGAAAAGTCGTTATATTCTGTGATTCTACCTCAGCTATTCAAGCAATATCATTGTCCACTAGTAATACCATAATTGAAATTCAAAGCATTACATATCTTAAAGAAAGAAATCGAATTTCAGGGGATCCCTTCCTACTGTGGACCATTTGGCAACGATATGGCTGATGTGCTTGCCAAAATAGGTGGAAAATCTCTGCAAACAGTCACACCAAAGTTATCTCTCCATTCAGCCAAATTACATATAAATAGGAACTTCAGAGCAGAATGAAACCATTTTGTATCTGTGAGTAAATCAAAGATATGGAACTAGTTTGTACCGATCATGACTGTGTGGTAGACCATCTCCACAAAATATCAATTCTGGATTGACCTAAATGTGTGTTTTGCGCAGCAGACAACTCAGTTTTAAACAGAAAATGTGAAATGAACTTAATTTTATGAGTAAATATGCATATATCATTATTAGTGTACTTTCCAAAACATCTTCAAGGTTTCAACTCAGTTTCTTTTTATATACAGGTGTCCCAAAATTAGACCAAGAAACTTTGGGAGCTAATGGATAACATTTAAAACTCTTCTTTATGAAGGAAAGCTTTTTGCTGGCCCTGTGGCACAGTTGGTGAAGCACCTGCCTGCTGTGCTAGGGGTCCCGGGTTCGATTCCAGCCAGGATTATTGCTCATCGTTCCCTGAGTCTGGAAGTATGAATGAAAGTGTGAATGTGTGTGTGAATTCAAAGAATAAAACCCCCAAAGGTAGAAAAACCCAACGTAAACGTGTACCACCATTGTCAATAGGCAAGGTCGCCGACATGACCTCTGCAGTTAAAGGCGGGATATAAATGGAACAAAAAAAAAAATTTTTTTTGCTGCGGTACATCGTTTAAGCGCTAGACGCTCTCGTTGCATAAAATACATTGTTACCGTGTTCAAATATACTGGTTGTTTTCAACCACCCCTCACTTTACTACTAATAAAGTAAAATTCTTGGCGAAGATGCTTACAGGTATACAATCGCAAAGGCTGATTTAAATTTTCTTCGCTCTCCCTTTTTCTTAATTATAGGAATGTTGTTCAATAAGCAAAGTTTGAGAAAAGTCAATTAAACTTTACTGTTCGATCACATCTCTTTTTCTTCATTAAGCCTTCAACCATTCCCATTCATTATCGTCTTTAATTTTAGAAACCTTTTTCCAGAAGCAACAGGGTTCCAAAGAGGCGACCTTCCGACCCCTTTTAAATTCAGGAAACGTCTTGAGGAGCACAATCAAGCCTGCATGGAGGATGATCCGGAGTTTGCAATCAGAGTCAGTCTTGCAGAATGAGGACTGACTTTATCAGAATAACACCGCACGAGAAATATATTATTACGATTTTTCTGCCTGGTATAAATGTGACAGTTCTTCTTCGTATACTTCTTTTACCTTTTATATTTCATACCCCCAAAAATTAATATCGGGATTTGAACAGAAAGTAATTTAAGATCATGTGAATCTTAAAAACGGCATTTTGAATAAAGAATTATCATGTGCATGCGTGTGTGAGCGTCTGTAAAGAGCATAACACAAAACCAGAAGCTGGAATAATATCCAATATAATAGTTGGTAATTTTATAACTGAATGCTTTATAAGATATTAATTAAAATTGTTGAAAATAAAACGAGGAATATGCCTCCTTTAATCGTGGAACATTCTTCACAAAATTATTAATATTATCCTTTAAATATCCACGTTCAAAGGTGTCTGGCAATTGGGTACTTCGTTTATCCTGTTTCATGCCTAAAGAAAGAAGAGGACTTCTTGAGACGCAGATACTTACAGCTGTCTCAGTTGTTATGGGGAAGATGGGAGAAGGTTCGGCTCCTTCTATCCAGTCAGTGCTGGACGAAGACGCAAAGATGAATTGACTTCCGATGTTTCTGCGCTCAGCACCTAACTTGTGTGGTGGAAGAGACCTATTTTTTATGGTCCTAGAGACAAACTAAACCACTGCAACTATATAAACCTCTTAGACCATTACCATGTTAAAATATTTACTTCGGCAATGCACTGTTAATGTTCACATTAGCTTGCAATGGGTACGTATACGGAAGCACTATATCTTCATGTTAGAAAATCTCGACGAATAAGGCATAACAAACAAAAATAATCATTTTATAAATGTCAAGTAAACTCGGCATTCCTTTATGGTTAATTATGTAGTAGTAGTATGAAAAAATGGCATGCTAAGCGAGAATAAGACGCAAGTACTTATCGAAAGCGAGCGAATTTAATGTAGATGTTAGATATCTTAAGAAAACACTTCTAATAGTATAAAATGCTGTTTTAATGGTGATAAAATGCACTGTTATAAGATGTGGATAACAGTGAAGAAAGTAACTAATGATTAAAGCCACAATTTTTAGTACCGCATCGTGTGTAGTAGTGTCAGTTATGCCGTGAGTGTGTTCGCCCAGACCGAGAGGTCAGCCATCAGCACTGAACGAAACAGCCCCTTCCACACGGTAAGGTGGCTAAGAATTATGCCTCTACTAATGATATATGAAACAGAACACAGTGCAGTTAACGTGAAGCAACTGCTTGGACCTAGCAGCTTTGCCATGTTGTTTATTTCCAAACACTAAACAGTGTTGCCATGTCTTTGTATAAAATGAAATACAATTCTGCGGATAACATTTTGTGTGTTCTAGCTAAAATCCTTATAGCTGGTAAAGTTTGACAAGTACTGTAAGATACAGAGGTCATTAAAAATACACGTATAAATAACTTTTTCGTCTGCGGCATTAGCTCAATCATACCGTTGCGTAACACTCGGTGTCATGCTTTTCCTCTCGTGTTCAATGCTTTAGCTGTAATTATTAATGGTATATGCTCCATTGACATATTTTCCAGAACTAAACAAATAACAATGTTTGCTCTAATAATTCGACCTCGTCGTATTCTGGTCTACTCTTTTAGTAGTGAAATGTGTTACGTATCCTCGAAATAATGCTTTACGTTAAATGTAAACAACGGCGTTATCTCCTTACGCAAATAGTACGCAGCTTTGTATAGTGTTTTTTCTATCACACTAAACACGTCCTTAACCTCAGCCGCTACATTCGTTTAATTCATGCTTCTCTTTTTCACACTAGAGTTTGTCAGGTACGCAGACAGAACCGCCAGTATTTTTCTAGTTTATTTTCTTTCCGCTACAAACTAGGAATATAGCTACCGTGAGTCGCTATTTTAACTTCAGTGACCGTAAACGTGATGTAATAAAGTGTGTGTACCTGCACTCAAAGTTGAGTGGTAGCGTATAAAGTGTGCTGCATATTGTACTGTTACCCTGTGCCTCTTACTGGCATTATTAAAATGGAACTGCCTAAATTAGGAAACTGTCGATCTAGGAGTTGGTGACCTATAATAAGAGGGCTGTTCCCCAATCATTTCTTCAATTAGTTTTAAAATCTAAGCATCTAGAACAGTGACTACGGGAAAACTGAGATGAATAAGTCCATTACAAAAACCATTTTCCAGTTTTAAAAAAGTGGCTTACTGAACCATACAAGAAACTCGCCAAATTCAGAAATGTGCGCACTCATTTTAGCAGGATAGAACTCCCCGAGCTAGATCTATTCGCCCGAGGTCAGTCACAACTACTGAGCTTATTTGGAAGTTAGCCGTACCTACACCCACTACATAGTCTATTATAGGTGTCAAACATATTTTTTTTTCCTGCGGTAAGCTATGCAATTTTGAATCATAACAAAATTTAAGGGAGCTATAGGTTTGAATAGTATGCGAGTATATTTTGTTTTATTTTCTACCCATGGTAACTAAATAGACAAAGCACAGCTCAAGTGTGGCAAAAAAGAGAAAAGAAAGAAACTGAAAAAGAAAGAAAAATAAACCTCGCTGGTACACTATTCAGCTGGTACAGTTTCAGCAGATTTTCCCGTAACCTCTGAATGTGCCCGCAGTGAGAACCCGCGATCTGACATTGCGGCATTTCTCTTAGAAATTACACTTTGCATGTCATTTTAACATGAAACTGTAGCTAAGTTCATTGGAATTAAGGCAAAAACACGTTACAGCACTGTTTGCCTAAATGGCTCTTTATTGACAATAATGAACTGGACATAATTGTCATACTCAGACTGAATCTTTGGTTGCCGTATGCCCCATAGTTAAAACAGAAAATTACCAATACTGTGTGGAAGCCCAAATGATCTCGTCGACGGGCCCTTAAAAAACTGTCACTGACTCACTCACTCACTCACCCGATGCTTTGAAGATTTAGGTAGAAAATTTGACTCTCCAAAAACAACTATTACTTTAGGCACAATTATCTGAGTTATATGTAGCGAATCACACTGTAGTAAAACTACCAGCAAGAGAATCGCGTCATATTGCCACTTAAACGCCTCGTACCTGTACGAAAGTTCATCATGCATGACTTCGAGGAAAAGACGAATGAGTTACCGCTAAAATATTGAAACCAATAACAGAAGATATATCATAAATAGTTCACGCCATAAAAGTTTTATATTATGTAAATACTGTGGTTTAAGAAAATATACACTTTTTTGTTATAAGACTTTGCATATCTCTTAGGGTTTAACAATTACGTATACAAAAGTCATTTAAAATGAGCAGTATTTCAAGATTCTAAGTAGATATATTAATTTGCCATGCAAATACCCGAAGAAAGAAAGACATTTTCCATGTAGTGTGGTGCGATTTTGTTGACATGCCTTTGCGTCACATTCTTGGAAGATACTAAACCTTAAATACAAAATTTGGTACCTAACCAACTTTTAGCATGAATTATACAGTTCAAATAGGGTGACTGAGTGTGAGTGTGCATGAGTGTGAGTGTGAATGAGTGGGAGTGTATGTGGTGACTAACAGAGTGAGTTGTGAGTGATTGATTTCTATGAATACTTTTCTTGGGTGAAATATTCCGGTGACTCCTCTGCTTACAAACTTAGTAGTAGAAAAAGAAAACATGAGAAGTAACTAATAAATCTATTCACGGCTTTTGACACACAAATGCTGAACATCCGACAATGGCCTGCGGTAGGAAAGGAGTCCACAAGCACAGTTTGAAAGACAAGGTGTGGATGTTAGGCACCCCTGTATTTCCATTTTGTGTGGAGATGCCGGAGACGAATTTCTGAGGCATGATTGCATATGGGATATGTACTTTGTTCTCGGTACCTGCTTGAGAGACTGCGGAGGGGGTGTTATTTCAGTAGCGTGACAGCAAACAGGTGATAAAGTATTTTGTTTGCAGAAATACTGGGAATATATCGTAGTGACACGTAACTCCTTTGTCTGTAGTTAGCGTTAACTTTTATGACACGTTTTATGGTATTCAGGATTATTCGCTCCATTAAACATCGTCTCCAACTCTCCAGTTACAGACAAGGCATGACATTAAACTCCCGGCCTGAAATTCATGTCTGAAAACTTATAACATATGTCTTGTACTCATAATACGTTATATTTATGTTTCAACAATCTAGTAAAATAATACTAACAAACACCATGTATATTTAAGCTAAATGAAGCTAAACATGAGCATGAAGAAAATATAGGATTTAAGAAAAATCTGATGTGTTGCACTCACATGACTTTCTCTACTCTTATACTAACCATTCTTACAAACTCTTATTCCTATATCTTCTTCATGTTAGTTAAGATAAACATTTGTACAACTTATCTTGTTGCTTATTTCCTTATAGATACAAGGGGAATATTAGAATACAGTAGGTTTTGTGCGATAGTCAAATGTTTTAAAGCTTTTGGGATTCTGTTGTCTGCACACTTAACATATAAAAAAAATGAACAACGATGTTCTATTTTACGAAAGTTTTAAGTTTTCCGAAACTGACATACATAACAAGGAATATCTCCGTAATGGTTCACCCTACAAGAAAATTTATTTGAACATTAATTGTGTATTTTAGCAACATGTACGTTTTTGTATAGTATGATTTGGTCTATCTCTAACGGTTTAGCAGTTACGCAAAAGTTGTCCAGAGTAAATACGACTACAGCGGCTATAGTCAGAAAATTCAAGATATACATTTCATTTGTCATAAAAATATCTCAAACATATGACATTTTAATCAAAATCGTTAGAGCCATTTTCAAGAAAATCAACATTTTCGAAAAATGTTCCATGTAAAGGGTAGTTTAGGTGGGGCTACTTTCTTCAAAATCTTCGTGTCGCTTTCTTAAGAGACATTAAACTTAAATACCAATTTTGGCTTTTAACCGACTTTTCGTTTCTGAGTTATACTGTCCACAGACTGACACACAGACTGACATACGCACACACGGACCTTTTTCTAAAATTTTTTTTTTTTTGATTCAGGGGGTCTCAAAACATATATTTCCGGTGAAATCTCGATATCGAATTTTTGGGTGGAATGCAATACTTCCCCTACTTACCAGTAGAGAAAGTAAAAACAACATAACCGATAATTCTGACATATACACGTACAAAGAACGACAAAGATAATCTTTGGTGGATTTTGTATCGTTTTCTGAGGCCTTTTGAGGCGTGAGCTTGATTGCTAACGTGGGTGCTCATCAAGTTTTCCTCTTGGATTTTAATCCCTTCAAAGGCGTGTCCTGCACTATGGTATGGTATGGCTAACAAACATTATAAGAGGTCTGTAAGACAAACTGAGTGCACTCACTACCCCTTTCTCATTTTAGTCAATACTTTCGAGAGCGTAAACATGTGTTTCGTTTCTATACCATTTTGTATCATTTGTTGTCCTGACTCCATAAAACTGAAAGTTGAGTACGAAACGAACGAAAGGGAAATGATAGACATCATCGCTGACCTACCGACCTGGGAAAACCCGGAATAACCGAAGATTAAAGTATGCGATCTAAGGACCTCCCGAATGCGAACCACGTTACTCAGTGCAGTTAATATTACAAAAATTAATAAAATCGAATTATTCCTCGAACCCAACTCGGAGTAAAAATATGCTTTAGTATGTTTATATTAAAGGGAAAGTCAATATTTGTAAGTAGAATTCTTGGCACGTGCTGCATGTATTGTACGCCAAGTAAAACAACACAAACCAAGACAAAAACATCCAACAAGCGACGTCGTAGGAAATTTGTCCCTGGGGCGCCTTACTCTCAGCCCCTCGAGCCCACTGTCCAATTCTTTTCAGTTTAGTGGTCCATTTCGCCTCGTTCGGGAAGTGGCAGTTGATGCTGACGCAAACTCTTCTTCTCTCCTCTCTTTGTGCTAATTCTCCTTCTTCTTTACTTGATTTTGCGCCTTTACTGCTTTTGCCCCTTGGCTTTCAGCCATCATCTTTCAGAGCCACGTGCGAGGATGAAAGCCTAGCGATGGTCGTTAAGGACCCATCCTAAATGTCCTTCCGACTTTAGTGGGGCAGGCAAGTGTGTTCAAGACGATGTAAACACCACTCTGATTTGGAGAGAGAGAGAGAGTGTGGAAGCGTGAATTTTATGATTAGCAAATCCCTTCGCTTGTGTTCACCACGAGCATTCTCTATGAAGGGAACTGGATCAATATTTTCAAACAGATAATATATTGATTTCAGTGGTGTTACTTTGGGGAAAAAACTTCAGATAACTATATATTCGCTCCAATATTGATAATAAACGATCTCAGGCGTGTACACTCTGAAATTGGTAACCTTTAAACATTTCTACAGCAACTATACTTTGGCCCTGTTATTATTATTATTATTATTATTATTATTATTATTATTATTATTATTATTATTATTATTATTATTATTATTATTATTATTATTATTATTATTATTATTATTATTATTATTATTATTATTATTATTAGTATTATTATTATTATTATTAGTATTATTATTATTAGTATTATTATTATTAGTATTATTATTATTAGTATTATTATTATTAGTATTATTATTATTATTATTATTATTATTATTATTATTATTATTATTATTATTATTATTATGATTATGATTATCATTAATATTATTATTATTATTATTATTATTATTATTATTATTATTATTATTATTATTATTATTATTATTATTATTATTATTATTTGCGTTATATTTACTAACTTATGAATCCCGTGTGATCAATATGACACGTTGTATAATGACGTTTTACATTTCTCTTGAATGTCTCTAGTAAAATTTTTGAACATAGAAGCAGTTGTCATTTTTTTCCATCATACGAAACAAAAAAAAAAAAAAAAGTTTTTTCCCATTCTTCCTTACACACATATCCACGTTTTCTTGGGCTCTTAACTACCATTTGCACGGAAAATGCTTCGAAAATTCTGATTTTCTCAGAAATGGCTCTAACCATTTCTACTAAAATGTCATACGTTTAAATATTGTTATCGCGAGTTAATTTTCTGGCTATAGCCTTAGTAGTTCTGTTTATTATGGATAACTTTTGTATAACGGGTAAGCTGTATGAGATAGAGAAAATGTCACAAAAATGCTGATCTCGTACGTTTTGCAGCACTTAAAGTTTTCCCAAATGGAAGGTTGTTATTAACTTTTTCTACATTTGGCCGTGCAAAGAGAATGGAATTTTAAAGTCTTCATATAGCGACCAGCTTTAAAAATTTGACTATCGCTCAAAGCCTACTCTATTTCTATATTCCACTGGATCTATAAGGAAATTAGCAGTAAGATAATTTCAGAAAATGTTTAGTCGATTAACATAAAGATAGATGTATAAGAGTTTGTAAGAATAGTTATTACAAGAGTAGAGAAAGTCATGTGAGTACAACAGATCAAATTTTTGTATTCCACCCAAAAATTCGAAGTCGAGATTTCACCGGAAATGTATGTTTTTAGAAAAACACTTTTAAAAAAAACTGTGTGTGTATGTATGTGTGTGTGTGTGTGTGTGTGTGTGTATGTATGTATGTGTGTGTATGTGTGTGTAGCATAACTCCAAAAACGAAAAGTCTGTTAAAAACCAAAGATGGTATTTAAGTTTAAGGTCTTTCAAGGATGCGACACGAAGAGTTTAAAGAAAATAGCCCCACCCTAAACTACCCTTTCCATGGAAAATTTTTCGAAAATTTTGATTTTCTTGAAAATGGCTATACCGATTTTGATTAAAATGCCCTATGTTTAAGATAGTTTTATGACAAATGAAATGTATATTTTGAATTTTCTGGCTATAGCCTATGTAGTCCGGTTTGCTCTAGATGACTTTTGAATAATTCATAAACCATACCAGATGGACAAAATCTTAGTCTACAAAAAATGTAGGTCTCGCTAAAACAAACAAGTTATGTCTGAATAAATTGGTTTGTAGAGTGAACCATTTTGGAAATATTTCTGTTATGTGTGTGAGTTTCGGAAAAAAAAAAAAATACTTTCGTGAAATGGAACATCATTGTTCAGTTTTTATATGTTAAGTGTGCAATGAGAACGGGATATCAAAGCTTTAAAATGTTTGACTGTCACTCAAAGCCTACTGTATTCCCATATTCCCCTTGCACCTACAAGGGAATAAGCAATAAGATAATTTGTATACAAATGTTTATCTCAACTAACACGAAGAAGATATAGGAATAAGAGTTTGTAGGAATGGTTAGTACAAGAGTAGAGAAAGTCATGTGAGTCAGATGTTTTATTTATGCAATAATGCACTATAGAGTAAAATGGTAGAGGAAGTTATGTTTCAGCTTAGTAGCAAAAAGTCACGCTCTTTGTTACAACCGTGCAAATTTAGAACTTCAGTTTCCAAATAATAAACCTATAAACGTAAACACGCTTATGAAATTTGATGCTAGTGTTGTGAAATTTCAGGATTGAGAGATCAAGTGACATCTCCCGCCCGGAACTGTTTGACACTGACGCCCCAGATAATAGAATTACATCTAATTTCTATCTAATTTCGTGTTTGTACACACACGTTTATGTTTTTTTACGCTTCGCTCTGGAGGGCAGCAATCTGATTGGTCTCATCATACGGTGCTTAATAGCTGTGAATATGATGCTGCCCTTCTCAGTTCCGCACATTCGCTAATTACTGGTCACATAATTTGATTCCAAAATGGCCAGCATCGACATACAAGGCGGTGCTTCCAATATCGAATTGTAATCGAGCAGCATGGCACATCTGAAAGTCGACTTTCGAAACAGAGCGCATATAGTTGCAGATATTCTAACACATTTGGTAGTCCGTAGTGCTTGACATTGCATTGCACTCACATGACTTTCTCTACTCTTCTACTAACCATTCTTACAAACCATTATTCTTCTATCTTCGTGTTGGTTGAGATAAACATTTGCAGAAATTATCTTATTGCTCGTTTTCGTGCACCTGCAACGGGAATATGGGAATACAGTAGGCTTTGAGCGATAGTCAAATCTTTTAAAATGAATAACGATGATCCATTTGACAGAAGTATAAGTTCTCCAAAACTCACACAAATAACGAGGAATATCTCCGAAATACTACACTTTACAGAAAATGTGTTTTAGCAATACCTAGATTTTTTTGTATAGTAAGATTTTGTCTATCTCTTGCAGTTTACTAGTTATGCAAAAGTCATCTAGACTAAACAGCGCTTCATGGATTATACCCAGAAAATTCAAGATCTGCATTTCATTTGTTATAAAAATATCTCAAGCATATGGCGTTTTAATCAAAATCGTTGCAGCCACTTCCAACAAAATCAAAAATTTCGAAAAATTTGTATGTAAAGTGGAGTTTAGGGCGGAGAAATATTTTTCAAAATCTTGGTGTCTCATCCTTGAAAGACATTAAACTTAAATACCAACTTTGATTTATAATTGACTTCTCGTTTTTGAGTTATGCTGTCCACAGACTGACACACAGACACGCACATACGGACCTTTTTCTAAAAAAATACTTCTTTTTGGATTCAGGGGGCCTCAAAACGTGTTTTCGGTGAAATCCCGACATCGAATTTTCGGGTGGAATACAATACTTTCTCTACTTTACGTAGGAGACAAAGTAGACATTTTTGCTTAGTTTACCATGTACATACTTACTATGAATTAGTACAAGTTCATTGCACAGAAAAATTAGATTGGATTTTGCACCAGGAATACATGTTTCAAGGACCGCTACACTCCCAAAAATGCATTTTAGAAAAAAGATCCATGTGTGTGTTGATGTGTAGGTGGGGGATGGGGTGGGGGTGTGGGTGTGTGCGCATAATATAACTAAAATAAACTCAAAATAGCAAAGTTGATATTTAAGTTTAGCCTTTCAAAGATGAGATAACGATTTTCAAGAAAATATCCACTGCCCAAACTACCCTCTATATTAAAAATATTTGTACCTATACTTATTCTCAAAAATAGTTTTAATAATTTAATTTGTCTACCATATGTTTAGAGTACAAGGCATAATTAACAAAATATGTATATTCAACTCCCTGCGAATAGCCTGTGAAATCATTTTATAATTGTATAACTTTTTTAAATGGGAAATCTATAGATATAGAAAAGCGTTACAATACAATATTATAATCTTTTATAGCTGTTATTTCCACAGTCCATAATTAAAATACTTTAAATCCATTTAAAATTTGAAGTTCTATGTGCAGGGAGAACAATCACATAGGTGATCCTAATGGGGAATGCATCTCCTATTTTTTTTTAAGTACAGTGATAGCCTAAATTTGTGATTGATACTTAGTTACTCAAAGATAAACCTTGCACTGTGCCATAACTCTTTAAACATTGGATTGGGTAACCCTGTTAACAGCTATCAGCGCTATTGGCCTCCCCAGTCACCTGAACTCACACCCTATGATTTTTATGCAGGCCTTCAAAGATAGTTTTTGTACCACCCCCTACCAATCGATCTTCTTGAACTGAAGAATCGAATCTTTACGACAGTTGACAGCGACATGCTCAAGCGTGTAAGGATGGAGTTGGACTACTAAATGGATATTTGTGGCGTCATGTAAGATCACGTTCAGCAGTTGCAAGTATACGATTTCATTAGTATACGATTTAATATTGTAAGCCTCATACTTCTCACAATGATAGTATTCTATACTGTAAAAGAACAAAGCTTTGGAGAGATAAATTCCTTCTATAAAAATGGTAAAAGCTGTCAAATGAAATAGTTTTGAATCTAAGTCCCCAAAAACAACAACAATGCTCACTTTGTTGTGCGGGATGGCAAACTGATTGGTTTCCCTGTCCGGAAATGTACGCTTTGGGCGATGTAGCGCATCAAAATGTGAGATGGGCGTGTGCTCATGTTTCGCTAATAAACCCAACATCAAGCTTCGAACTGTGTACCTCTTACGTCATTATAGAGCCTATATAGGCGCTGTTGAGTCTCGTGCCCATGACCCAATACGTGAGCTTGTCTTTAAGATTTTCAACTGGCCTGTTTACTCGAGCTTTTTTTTTTTTTTTTTTTTTTTTTTTTTTTTTTAGTTTTAAATTCAGGGCTCTTCAAAACATATATTTCCGGTGAAATATCGACATCAAATTTTTAGGTGGAATATAATACGATACTTCCTCTACTTAAGAGTAGAGAAAGTAAAAAGAGTGTGCAACATTTGTACCAGCCCTGTAGATGAAAATACAAAAGTACATTTATTTCTGTGTTCCCAACAGGTGCGCTACGCGAAGCTATAGAACCACGTGTATTTGTTTACTTGGATACAAGGAGATGAATGTAGGGGTTGCGATAATTATGATATAGAACCAAACAATATACAGCTCCTCTTTGCCTTACAAAAACACGCACACGCACACACTAAGGTACTGAAACAAAAAGGGGATCGGCGGCTGCAGCTCAAGTAATTATGCGGGAGGGGGAGCGAGGGAGAGAGGGAGGGTTAGGACTCATTACTGTTTCATTACTAGAAATAGCGGCGGGGCAGGGGTTAGACCCCACCGCCCAGACTCCATTATGGAAGCTACGCACACACTACAACAAATATTGGCCTCGTTAGACGAGTTAATGGCCTGCATATCGATTGTAGCAACCACAGGTAGCGCTCCGCATAGGTGCACCGGGAATTATGTACACTCTTCGACTTTTATTTACATTCCTGTATGGGACACTGAAACTGTTCAAAACGCACCATTGCCTCGCAATACACTCGTAAAGTTAATACATGTCGCTCCATTTTCTTCAACCGGTATCATATACTTCCTATTTTCTCTACTGGTAAGCAGGGGAAGTATTGTATTCCACCCAAAAATTGAAATTCGAGATTTCACCGGAAATATATGTTGTGTGTCTGTGGACAGCATAACGCAAAAACGAAAAGTCGGTTAAAAACCAAAGTTGGTATTTAAGTTTAATGTCTTTCAAGGCTGTGACACGAAGATTTTGAAGAAAATAGCCCCACCCTAAACTACCGTTTACATGTAAAATTGTTGGATTTTTTAAAATGGTTCTAACGATTTGGATTAAAATGACATATATTTAAGATATTTGTATGACAAATGAAATGTATATTTTGAATTTTTTGTCTATAGCCTATGTACTCCTGTTCAGTCCTACTCAGGAGAAAACCACTTTTGGTACTGCCGCTCACATTGTCAGTCAGGTACACACAAACAGTCGCGCGAGGCAGTCTGATATTGGACGCCTATGTTTGGTCGCCGGCCTGGTAAATGGTGAGAAGTAGCTTAGCTTGTCCTTTGTTTTGCGCCGCGCCCGGCGTGCAGTATAAAGAAATAAAAGCACGCAAAGAATGGTAATATGATAGACGAATTATTAAACGATAAAATATAGTACTTGGCCTTGCAGGCCTCATATTTCTAAAATGCATTCTCGATCTGATAAGTATCACTTACAGTTCATAGTACGCAATATACTATAATTACTCCATTTATATCCGCCTTTTAACTCTTGTGGTCATATCGGCGACCTTTATGTCACCACTGATCGTTTACGTTTGAACGTGTGTTGATTTAAGAGGAGAGGGTTGAAGGGCGGCTACTATCGCTTTGCCCCTGACGGTAGTATTGCGTCATAACGTCAGCCGATACAGATTTGGTGACCCCTGTACTAGCAATTCGCGCCGTAGCCTGTCTATCTCGTTAGCCACGAGCTGACTCTACGTGTACATCGAGAGAGTAATTCATATCGCAAAATGACCTCCATGAAAGACACACTGACACGAAGTTAATACATTATTTTCTAAAAATGCCTAAAAAGCTAAAATATATATAATCGTCACAGTGTATATATTGTGGCTGCAATAATAAAATACGTCTAATATTAAGGAGGAAATTCGAATTTATAAAAATGCAACAGTAGATAAACTGTTACTTTTTGGCAACTTGCAGTCTAATCTGCACAGTCATTTTAAGCGCTTGGTTCCAATGAAAAGAAACAAAGGGTATAAAAATCACTTACATTGTCTCCGGTTTTAACATAAAACATGTTGTAGAGCTGCGGTTTTCTATCTGTAATTAAGAGGGCTTGTTTTATCAGACTCCTGGTTGTATAAACAGCAATGTGAGTTGCTTTACCAAAGCACCCTTTCCCCTCCTAAAGACAACATCAGCCAATCAATTAACAGCCCTGTAGTAACTTCCAGTTCACTCGCTGCTACGTGTTCCATAACATCACATTATACTTTCACTTGATTAAAGGGTGAATTAAATTTTTGTACGTGTATAGAGGCAGGTTCATTCAACCACCCTATTTGGGAGTAATTTCAAACGCATGCCATGCATTTGTGTAAACAGAACGTCAAAACCGGAGGAAAGTTTCTTTTTAAACGTTATTAAATGTCTTAATCTAATTTTAAAAACCAGTTTTCTAATTAACTGCAATATTTGGCTAAATCAAATGATGGGTCTGTTTAGTAGGGAATGTGAAACATATTGCCTACTTCATGGAATTTATGAACACTTGTGCACATTTAAAGGCAGGATTAAGGACTGTGCATGTGGTGGTTTTCTAAAATCCATGCTATGTCATTCTCGCCTATATGAGTGAGCCGAGAGGGAAAGAAGAAACTCAGTTTCTTAATTCATGGAGACATTAATCTCTAATAAAAGTTTTCTGTTGGTCACCATAATGGTTTTATATAAGCCAAAAAGACTGTACCAAAACATCTGATGTGTTGCACTCACATGACTTTCTCTACTGCTGTACTAGGCATTCCCAAAAACTCTTATTCCTATATCTTCTTCGTGTTATCTGAGATAAAAATTTACAGAAAGTATCATATTGCTTATTTCCTCTTAGGTGCAAGGGGAATATGGGAATACAGTAGGCTTTGAGCGATAGTTAAATCTTTTAAAGCTTTCAAATTTAGTATTTGTTGCAAAATAATGAATAACGATATTCCACTTGCCAGAAGTACAATTTCTCCAAAACTCACACAAATAACAAGGAATATCTCCGAAATGATTCACTCCACAAAACATTTATTGAGATATAAATTGTGTGTTTTAGCAAGATATACATTTTTATACAGTAAGATTTGGTCTATCTCTTAGGGTTTACCAGTTATACATCCAGAGTAAACAGGGCTAATAGGCTATAGCCAGTAAATTCAAAATATACATTTGATTTCCCATAAAGATATATCAAACATTACATTTTAATCAATATTCTTAGAGCCATTTTCGAGTGTCATAATTTTCGAGGAATTTTCCATGTGAAGGGTAGTTTAAGGTGGAGTAATTATCTTCAAAATCTTGTGGCATCCTTAAAAGATACCATATTTCATTTTTAACTTACTTTTCCTTATTGGGTTATTCTGTTCACATACAGACACACGTACGCACACAAGCACACACACACATTTTTCTAAAAATGCCTTCTTTATGGGATTCTGGAGGCGTCAAAACATATTTCCGGTGAAATCTTGACATTAAATTTTTAGGTGGAATACAATACTTCCTCTGTTTACCACACGTAGTAGAGCACATAAAAATTTTCGATAATTGTAATCCTATGTAAATTGTAGCCTGAAAACCGAGGCCATGCAGCAGCATCAGGAAAAACCTTTATAAATAACAAAATCTGTAATCTGTAATCGCAGTTTTTATGATGGAGTCGTTGAATGTTGGATGAGCCAGCCATTAGCAGTTGTTTCAAGTGTGGGTATGGATGGGAGTGTGTGTGCGTGCATGTGTGCATGCATGCGTGTGTGCGTGCCTGCGCGTGCGCACAGTCAGTTTGAGTGTATCTTCAGAAGCACCTGTTTGATGAAAGAAACAGAGAGAGAGTGGTAGGACTGATAGACAGAATGGCGCATTTCGAGGTTACAAAAAGACAGCTGTTGTGAGTTGTAAGATCACCAAAAACTATATATCGGGAGGAAGGGAAGTCATTTAATTTAAACCAGTGGTAAATCTCGGTATTTGGAACACATTTTGTATCTATTATTTTAATCTCTGACCATTTCCTATGGAGATATTTTAGTTTTGTTGAAAACAACCTGGCAACACTGCTGATTGTGTGTGTGTCACTTTCACTAGGTCAGTACATAAACAAACAGCGTGACGGTGCGTCTTGAAGACATACCCATACCCTGCCTTGTCCTTCCGTGTTTACTGTGCGAGTGTGGGTCAGTCACATGCGTTAGCTGCCGAAACATTAAAGAAAACGAAAGTGGTCAACCAGTTTACATCCACGACCCAGCCAATTCCCTGACCAGCCTCAACGCAACGTTGTCGACTTATCTAACGTCTGAAAGAGCAGCTCTGAGTATTCCTTCAGGTCTCTTAAGTGATTAATAATTTCGTAACCCTGTGTGATTTCCCATAATTACTACCGAAGCTATGTCATAAATAAGTTACTCTACGTATCTTACAAGTAACAAACTGTTATCTTCGTATATTCTTGTGGAATATTATTTTTTTGAAATCGGCTGATCAAAAAGCAAAATGCCATTCGACCTTTTTGTTTTTAATGCTTCTATGAAGCACATATTAGAAGCATATAATGACTTCCCTTCTAGCCTGTATAGATTGTGTAAGTGATTAAAGGGGTGTTTTAGTTTTAGAAAAGAAAGTGACAAGAAAAAGTAAATGGACACAGTGGACACCATGGTGTCAGGAGTGGAATTTGTTACATTGTGATTTTGTCAGTGTTTTAACTTGACGGTAGAATCTTCAGTTTACTGAAATATTTTCTTTAATCTCTTTTTGTAAATATATCATTTTCGTCATCTGATTATTGGCAATATGAAATTTAACTTGAAAACAGCAATGCATGCGAAAATACTGTTTATTTTTTTGGCGTTTTAATTGCTAAAGATTGTGTGAAACCCCCATGAGATTTTGCTGAAGCACTTTCATTAAAGCAAACATCTCATTAAGTTAAGCAATTCACTGTATCCAATTAGCTGTTTAATTTAGAGAGAGTCGCGTCCTTTGCCCCAACATATGTTAACAACCAATTACACCATTACTAAACTTTATTGCCTCCGCCTCATTTATAGTCATAGCCGTGGTACTCCAAGCCACATGGGACGGGGCACCTTTCGTAATAAGCTTAACTAAAAATGTTTTTATTAAACAGCGCTGCCACAACTAAATTCACTAACATAACTATACGCTTATTAAAAACTTCTGAAAGGTGTAAAGCCTACTCCGATTAAGTATTACTACAAATTAGTTTACCTGAACAAAATCTTTTTGTTTGTTAACGCAGAAATGGTTTATCTACTGTTACTGTATAGCTGAATAATTTTTATGGTATTAACCATTTCGAGATATTCTTTGTTATTTTTAATTTTCAAATGCTTACACTTTTTCTCAAGGGCATGACTATATAACTATATACAGAGTGTTTAAAAAGTGTCCGATATTTTAACAGAAGTTGGGATTGGTCAAAACTAGAATAAATGTTCCTGTAAATATATGTCCGGAAACAAATACTTGTTGAGATATAAGCCATTTCTTAAAAATGTGCAACGTATCCACATTTTGTTGGGTTTGACATACACCAATATCTTTAAATGTCCCCATAGCCAGAATTGTGGATTGGTCGAGGAGGTCCAGTAATATGGACTCCCGCTGGTGCACCTCAATCCATTAGGTTTCTGGCTATGGGAACATTTTAAAACATAGCCAAGCCTATCGAAAATGTGCATACATTTCACTATTTTCTAAAATGACTCATATCTCAACAATTATTTGTTTGAAGACATGTTTATAGAAACTTTCATTTTAGTTCTGACCAATCCCAACTTCTGTTGCAATATCGGATACTTTTTAAACAGCTTGTATATTAAGTGGAGGAAAATTTTTCCATATAAGATAATTTGGAATGGGGAGATTTTCTTCATAATCTTCGTGTCGCATCCTACAAGATTCTAAATTTATGTACTAATTTTGAGTTGTACTGTTTACAAACGCACGCACAAACCGATCTTTTTCAAAAGTATCCCGTTTTTACATCCAGAGGGCTGCAAAACACATCTCTGGTAAAACCTTGTAATAAAATGTTTGTGTAGAATGCAATACTTCCCCCATTTACTATACACAATACAGGCTCGAAAACAAAAAGTCGGTTGATTACCTTCTTTTGTGCTTATACTCCCGGAAGGAAGGGATGGGATGAAGGAACCGCAGGAGACTTATGAACTGCTGAACCGGCCAACGCAGACGACGGCCGTACAGAGTTGTCTAACAGTTACAGGTTTTGGTTTGTTTTTCATCATAAAGGGAGTGAATCACTAGAGGGTATAATCCTCTTTTCCACCACTTTGTTTTAGTGCACTCAAATCTATTTTGCCTCCTGGGACTGCGCCTCGAATTATCTTGAACAGCCTGGTGCTGTTGTCTGTTGTCTCCACGCATTCCACTCTGCTCCGTTTGCGAACTTTCTAACAACGAAACTTTTCAGTTTTGTCTCGTATATTAGTTCTAATATGGTTTTGCAGATTGTGGCTTTAAGGTATTTATTTCTGCTGTGCTTCACAAGAAGATTTTGATAAATTATATTATCATTACCAGTAATATGGGAAATCTTTCGTTAGTTTTGATTTTCTAAAAGGCGGGGTCTTCAATGGTATGAGCACGTTGAATGGTGGAGGTGGCCCAAGACCTTTTCAGAATGGTCACCTTATGGAAGAAGAAAGCGGGGCAGGCCAAGAGCAAATTGGAGAGGAAACATTCATAGAATTATGAATGATCGATGCCTAGAGAAGGGTGACTTGTTCATACGGAAAGAATGGCAAATAGGAATACAGGACAACTGGAGAAGCCCTTAAAAGTAAAAAGTAAGTGATAACTTTCAAGATGGTAATCGGTTGCGGAATTTAATGTCGCACTGGCAAGTTGGCCATGGTAGCTTAGTGGTTACAGCAGCCGCTCAATAAACAGAAGATCCGTGGTTCAAATCCGAGCTATGGCATTGAATTTTTCAGTCCTGATTCCATCTCTTAAATAACTTTCAAATTTTTTAATTGCTATCAACGTTCATATATTTCTGGAGATCTCACGCAAAGAGTCTGTAGTTTCAAGACTAGCTTGAAGTCAAGATTCACAAAACTTGTAGTGAAATTGTTACTGCCTCGGTAAAAATGAAGACTGGAAAGGCAGTTTTTTGAACAATAATGATAACTAGCGAGTATAGAAATGAAGTGCCAATTTTGTTTTACATTCATGACTAAAGGAATACTCCACATTTCTCTCTTTTATACCAACAGCTTTGCTTGCCCCTATGAATATATTTAAGTTCACGAGGGGAGATTTTAAAAGTACACGCTTTTATTGTCCGTGTAAATAATGAATTGAGACCCCTGTAGAGTGGTGGTTTGATATTCCCTCAACACAAAAGACAAATATAGGTACCTATATACATATAACGGCTGGAAGAAGAAGAAGCAGCAGGAGGAGGGGGGGGGGGGGGGGAGAGCGCTACACTGTAGGTATTCATTGCACAAACATGAAATGTTCCATGTACATATATCGACAGAATGTAAACATGGAGCAGTATATGCATGTGCCTCGGGTGGAGGAATTAATTACTCTGGAGGAGTAAGCAGTCAGGTTGCAGGAGTTAAGGCTCTTCTGTATTCCGTCTAGCACCTGGGACACTGTCTAAATGGTGTGGGTTCTAGCCCCGTCTGGATCTGGCTGGGGACCTCAAAGCTAAGACTGCTTTTGAGAAATATCTTCCGACTGAGTTTACTGATAAACAGAATATTCAAACACAAAATACATGTCACTGAAGGAATAATATACAGGGTGAACAATTACATAAAATATCTGTATTTTACCCAAAAGTTCGGTACTAAAATTTCAGCATAAATACAAGGTGTCCCTAAAAACAACGACGAAGCTTAGTATGTTGTGTGGGTCGTCAACTTGATCGGTTTTGAAGAAGCCCTGTCCGGAAATGCACGGTTTGGGCGCTAGAGAACGTTAAAGTTAGAGAACGAAGCCTACCCTAGCTAGGTGACAGAAAAAATAAAAATATAAATGCATGGTACAATACCGCATTATCGTTACAAACATGAAGGTAAATGATTAACGCGATTTTGCAATACACTATCATCGGTACGTCACTGATAACCACGTCGATCATCTCAAGGATCGAATGTCCTTCCAGAATGTGCCCGCAATGGGATTTCCTCATTCCAGTTTTGTATTCTCGATGTAAATCACGTGGCTGACAAAATCTATTTTACCCCTGTTGATGTATTTGTTGTCCATTTATAATATGTACACCTGACAATAGTGGACCAATCGTCTATTGTTTTGCGGCTTATGTTTATCTCCCCATTAGAACGATAGTTAACTGTTTGCTCTATGAAAATGTGTGAGCAGAGGTACTTTTGTCTACATGAAAATAGCTGCTATCCCGTTTCGTAATGGAATGAAGGGCGGCATCACTCCCGACATAGCATGTGGCTTCCTAATAAACGTTCATCGCAAAGGAGCGCATACATCGTTCATCATCGTGAAACAATGGTGCAAGATCTACAGTATTACATAATCTAGACGTAGCAGTGAAACACAGCTTGCACCTATGAAGTTTATTTTCTGTATGGCAGAGAACGAATAGGCATTACTGCAGAGTTTGGCAGGGAATAATTCTGAAACTATCCAGGCTACTTGCACCGCTATTCGTGAGAAACTTCGGTAGGTTCCGCCAGCGCTCGTTTAAGCCTGCCCAGTTGGACTTAGAAAAAACTTCTGTGGACGTGTCTCAGTGTCAGAGTGGACAGCATAACTCAAACATGAAAAGTCGGTTGAAAACCAAAGTTGGTATTTAAGTTTAATGTCTTTTAAGGATGCGACACGAAGATTTTGAACAAAATTCTTCCACCCTAAACTACTCTTTACATGTAAACATTTTTAAAAGTTTCTTGGAAATGGCTCTGACGATTTTGATTAAAATGCCATATGTTTGAGATATTTTTATAAGAAATGAAATGTATATCTTGAATTTTCTATCTATAGCCCATGAAGTCCTATTTATTCTGGATCACTTTGGCATAACTGCCAAACCGTAAGAGATAGACTAAATCTTGTTAAACAAAAATGTAGATCTTGCTAAAACACACAATTTATGTCCGAAGAAATTTTTTTGTAGAGTGAACCATTTCGGAGACAATCCTTGTTATTTGTGTGAGTTTAGGGGAACTTAAACTTCTGCCAAATGGAACATCGTTATTCATTTTTATAGATTAAGCGCTCAAAGAGAACGGAATTTGAAAGCTTTAAAAGATTTGACTATCGCTCAAAGCCTACTGTATTCCCATATTCCCCTCGCACCTAAAAGGAAATAAACAGTAAGATAATTTCTGCAAATGTTTATCTCAACTAACACGAAGAAGATATAGTAATAAGAGTTTGTAAGAATGGTTAGTACAAGAGTATAGAAAGTCATGTGAGTGCAATACATCATATTTTTATTTTATCATCATTATTATAGAAACTATTTGTGTCTCATTGCACTAAATGGCATGTTACGGTTATGAATACATATACAAAATCAAACAAATAACAAATTTACTTATTAGAAATAGTTAAATGAATAAATAAAACTTATAAATAAAAGCAGAGATGTAACATTATTTACCGCATAACATGGTCAATGCAGTGACTATAAATAATTGATTTTGGAACAGTAAAGATATGTTAATAAAATGTATCTTCTGATATGTTGATCAAATGCAACAGCAGGTTGTGAGATTTTACACTTGCGAATAAAACCATCTGGTGATTCTAGATGAAAATGTCCTTAATATAGTTGAGTACTGTATACGTCTACGAATGAGGTGCTTCAAAGTTGGATCATTAGCTGCTTGTTTGCCAGCAGTCAGGCAGTTCATTTCCAGTAATACCTAAACGAGAGGGAGGGAATTTTAATGAATGTGTTACCATTTTCCAGGGTATATTCTAGAACAGACGATGTATCTCATGAACTAAGCTGTGTCGAGAGATGCGGCCTTGGACAGTTTGAAGTGCACTTTTGGAATCAGAGGATAATGAAATTGCGGTGAGGGAGATAGACAAACAGAGACAGAGATAGGCTATAGGTTAGCGCTTCTTTAATTGCAGGGGAAAATAGCACACAATTCTGGTAGCTGGAGAAAAAAAAGTACAAGAATTATAACAACGGCGACAATCAAGAAAGGGTTTGAGAGAGAGAGACAGAGAGAGAGAGAGAGAGAGAGAGAGAGAGAGAGAGGGGGGGGGAAGTTTCCACTTATGGCAACTACGTGAACAACGCGTCAGGGTTACATTTACAGAAAGCATCTGTTTCTTTTCGTCTTTTCGGAATATCAAAGGGTGAGGCACATCTACTGACGAATGACTGCTGACAGTTGCAATACAAGACTAGAGGCGTGGCACTGTAATGACAAGTGAACGTGGGTAAAGGCAGATACGCCTGGCCTCGTAGAAAAGCCCCAAGTCTTCCTTGATTGTCTAAGATACGCTCGTGAGTCAGTCCTTTGCCCTGTGTTTAACACTTCCTTCCATTTTCATGACCCGATTTACCCTCAGAGCTCAGTCTAAATCGGGTCAGTCATCAGTGTAAATAGGGTCAGTCCAAAACTGATTGCTTTATTAAAAATAGACATTCAATGTAAGCAAATTAGTCACGTAACCTGCATTTACCACAAATTAATTTCTTCTTTTCTTTAGCGCCTACACAATCTTCGTGGTACCAGTCTTTTCCACTTCCCTGGCACTGTATCCGGTCACCTAATTTTTCTGAGTGGAGATCCTCATACTTTACCAAACAGAATGCACAAGTGCTGCTATTTTGCTCTTGCATGCCCACATCCTGATCCTCGTCTTCAGAAGATGTCCCTGCACCAATCGTTTTGATGTACCTTTAATTGTAATCCTATTTGATTGAGACAGGACTTTGGTACTCGGTGGCTACAGGCTGCAGTATATTATACCACAGAATTGTAAACGTAATAAAAGTCTATGACGTGCAGAAATATGTCGCAATACGTGCAATGAAGCAAATAATTACACCAGTCTTGATTGAATGTCTTTCATACATTGAGAAGAATTTCAGTAATATATTAACCGCAATAACATATTAAGTCATGTGCATAAAAAATGCTCGAGAATATTAAGACAATAGAACAAGTTTCAGAGTCGTGTTTTTGTACGCTCCTGTTACGTCCGGAACGTAGTTTTTCAAAATACAGAAACTTTCTGCGAGCAAATCGGATGCGACTTGCTTTCCATAAATTTAGAAAATACATTATTGCACATTGCAGTAACTGCTCACGATGATTTCTCTAGTTAAAATTCTAGACAATAAAACCTTAATAAAATGAAGTTAATTGCGCGCTTCAAATGGGTAAACATTCATTATTTGGTGTCTAGTAACACCCCTTAACCCTGATATTCCTACCTTCTTGTTTACAAGAGCACTACAAGGACGCCAGCACTTCTACTTCCCGTTGTAGGTGCACAGTTAACTTGATGCATTTCTTACTATAACCCCGCTCCATGGTTATAGGAAATACCACTATCAAAGTCGCTTACATCACTGTTCTTACTGGAATTCCCCACGGAAACGACAAGCACTTGGATAATTTATTTCAAAACTGTTTAATTTTCCCATGCTACACTTATGGAATTAGTAACCGCTTACTCCCAGTTTTCAGCGTTTAGCGCTTCTTCTCTCTGCTTTATTACCGACTACATAGTGAAATCTTTGATATTCCGCCCAACATTACTTCGGCCCAAATGAATCTAGTCGGGTTGAAGTGGCTACAGTAAAGGTGAACCTTAACTATATTCGGTTTCCGAGTAACTCAAATTTTAGTTTGGCTGCCCTAAGAAAAGACATTGTTTAAACTGAAACGATAGGAGATATAATACGTTTAGTTTGTTACTATTGGTTGGTACTCATGCACATGCTAACCACTTGTTAGAATATGGGCAACAAGACTTTTGCTCTTCCGTCACTATGGAAACAGTTTAGCTCTAATTGGTTCTTCTTTTCGTTGCTGTGACAACCACTATCACGTATCCATCCCAACGTTTCCGCCATGTGGTTAGAAACTGCCAACCCCTTCTTGATTCGCACTAAGTATAGTTGTAACCGCATGGCTATATACGGCGACTTCAGTTTATCTTTTAACACTCCTGTTAAAGTTAAGGTTGATGTTCTGGAGATGTATCTTCCAACACGAGTACTCCAAGCTGGTTAACGTATCCAATGTAGGGCGAACTGAAATATCAATATCCTCTAGTGCGCGCTGTAGGCTACTAGCAAAGGTTAATGGACTAGATCGATGGATGGAAATATATATACTTGTACCTTGAGAATCGCTGTTTAGATGCGTCATTTGTCGCCTAAAACGCCTAGAACTGTGCGAAGAGCTGAAGATTGGATAGTGTCTAGTGTTTAAAGCAATGATTGCATAAGAGTACATAATTTTGAGCGTATATTTGATGTGTAGTTTGTTAGTATGAAAGTCCTTTAAGCTACTCTGTGCTGAGAGTATTAATTCTAGCGGGGGTCTTTTTTTCTATTTCCTTTGTCTGTATCGCAATATGTTACACTTGGTGTATCTTCTAAGGCTATGCCCTTCGACTGTGTCGGCAAATATTGATAGACTTCAGGCATTAATGAACATATTTTTATGCCATAAGTTTTGAAAGTACTTTCGTAAATTAAACGCAACGTACATATAAACAACCCGCCGTTGCAACACAATGCATGGCTGGGGTTAAGGAGAGGTAAAGTTCACGTATCAACCAAGGAGGTAAACCCAAACTCCCCTCTTTCGCAAACGTTGGACATCGTTCTAGAAGAAGCAGTTTGCCACGAGGAGGGGTTATCTGCACTGTCAGAAACTGACATGGATGCTTCCAGAAGTACTTGCGAAGGATGGGACGCTGCATACAGTGCCAGGGAGAATACTTCGAGAAGCTGGCATAAACAAAACGTTTGTCTTTAATGCGGTTGCGCATTCTTTGAAGGGAGAAAATTAGTCAACCTTTCTCTCTCTCACCCTTTCCCTATCCATTTCTCCCTCTTTTCTCCCTCTCTCACCTCCCCTCTCTCTCTACTACCTCTTTGCCCCCTCCCTCCCTCTCTTTGCCCCTCTCCGTTCCATTTGTCCCCCTCTTGTTCCTTACCTGTCCCCTCTCTATCCCCTTTTCGTCCCCGTCTGTTACTTCCCCCTCCTCCTATCGCCACCTCTCCCGACACCCTCTCTCCCCCTCCCTCTCCCACCCATCTATCTACTCCTCTCTCAGCCTCACTCCCTCTCTCTATTTTATCTCTCTCCTTACTGTATATGTTTCTAGAATGTGCTTCACTGTTATTCTAGCATGCAGCAAAACCAGGAACTGTAGTGATTATATGTTCTCTATGGATAGTTTATGAATACCTTTGAAAGATCTTTGAACATTTTTGCTATAATTACATGGTAAAACTCCATATTCAAGAACGGAGGAATAAGACCAAGACCAAGAGTAAATCATTTATCACTATAAAGAAGTCACTTCATTTTAAGGGCAAAAACACAGAAGATGAACCTACTCGCTCCCTCATCTTATAGAAAAAATTCATTGAAGATTGGATACGGTGTAGTGATTGTCATAGTTGGCTCATAAAACTGTCCAGAGCTTGAGAGGAACGCCTTATTTCATAACTGTGATATTGGTATAAGGGCCAAGAAACCATGTATATGTGCATAGAATACACCGAAGTGAAAAAGGTGATTTTGCAAGGTATTGAGGTTAAAGGTTTAATTTTTTGCATATGTATTTCCAGCAACTAATTCCAAGATCTAATCGCATTCTTGATATATTAATGCATATCAATGTTATTGGGTGTAATCAAAATCTATCTCCAACAGGTGTTGAACCACAAAGTTAATTTATTAAAACTATATCGCTTGTTACCTTTGTAACAAATTAAAGGATGGAACTTTTCATATAGTGAATAGTTTTCCTTAAAATATTTTTAATACCGCAAAGTGTAAAAATGTCATAAAATAGCGCATTATATTTAAAAAAGTATAACCAATGTCAAAATTACAAACTGACATTTTAGTACCCATATTCTCAACTATAACGAAAAAAGTTTTAGATCTATAGCTAAACTTCTGTGGGAGAAGACAGATTTTGAATATGAGAAAGTAAGAAAAAAAAATGTTTAAAGTTGAAACGGCATGACTGTTTAAAAGGCAGAGGTACATAACTTTAAAAATGGCATCCAAAATATGTGTTTCCCCCTCCCTAGTGGATTAAAAATTCGCAGATATATTCTTTAAGGTATAGTGCATTTTTGCAACAAAATTCCAAACATTGATTTTTGGACCAAAACAAGCAAAAATTATCATTTCAGAGTTCCAATAAGCAACCTGTGCTAGTCTAACTTCCTTGATTATATTCACAATAGAATACACCATATGCCAAAATAAGGTACCTGTTTCAGTTTCCATACGCCCTACTTCTAGTCAGGAGTAGTCTGCTAGAGGGTTTGGCAGTAACAAAACAGTTACAGCTCATGAAAGTAAAGGGTTTCGTTGTTTCCTAAACCACGCGTATAATGTATCTGTCGGCTCATACCGGATGGAAGATATATTTCAGTCATACGTTAACCACGAGTCTAACAAATATGTCCCACATATAATTATTGTCAATGAAGAACCCTTTCGCCGAGAAAGGTTCTCAAATATTCTTGTGCTTCTCTACGAATGGATATAAACGGTTTATTATTTCCCTAACTATCGCACAAGCATTGTGTGAACAATGCTGTAATGCCTTTTTACCTTAATTTGAATGAATTTAGCCACAATTTGATGTTAAAAGTCATGCAAAGTTTAATCAATGAGAAATGTGGCAAACCCACGTCGCGTATTCTCACCTTAACGTTGAAAGACGGGTTCATTCGGATGGAGGTTAGGAGAGCTATAACCCAGAGTTACTAAAGGAGAGGGGGAAGAGAAGGTAAGCGAAAAATTCGTGTGCCAGGTATAAGCATTGATGAGTGGGGTAACAGCTTTGTCATTTATGATAGATATTTTTAGTTCATTCCGGAACTATTTATTTGTGCATTAAAAGCAATTAGTATTTTTAGCTCGTATTGAATTATAGTAATAATCTGTGTTATTGGAAAAATGTGTATCCTATTATGTCAGCATTGTTTTAATCCTAAACTACATGATTTTATTATTTCATTTTTCTTCTTCCTAACCATTGGAAACTGAATCTTGATTATTGATCTTTCAGTAAACTTCACACCTGTCAGACATAACATTTTGATTCGTGTGCATTTGCCCCAGATAGTGACCACTTCAGTGGTACGGTGAACTCATTCGGCGAGTGTTTTGTTTACATCTGAGGGCAATACACATACCGGTTGGGTAAAACAAGGGGCACTCGCATATTCGAGGATCAATCCCATCAGATCAGCGTTACCTTTTACATAGCTGAAAAATGAATATTTTCCACTCTGTATAGTTTAATAATATCCATCTGTTAAGTAAATATATCTGCTGCGACAGCACACTACCGTATTTCACAGGCATGGCATCCTTTGTTTCAGAACATAGACACTTGTTCCTATTAGGCACTCCTCTCTCAATGTACACATTTTTACTGAACTGGAGTATATGCATACCTGATAGTAAACACCTTGTAACGTAGGAATTTACACTGCGTAACGCAGAAAAGTAAACATTTTGTGTCTTCAATTAAGCGCTCTGATCCAAAAGACGTTTAAATATTTGGCAAGCGTGGAATCTCCTCTTTCCTGGAAGCTACATACATAAATCTTTATACAGGTAGTTGTGTGACAAACCAAGCATATCCGAGCACCTCTCGGCTGGGCTGGGCTTTAGGCTTCCCCTGCAGATTAGAAAGTCTTCTTTTTTGCTTTACCTTCTAAGGCGCCGCATCCTGTCAGATGGGATCACAAGTCGAACGTCTTCTTCTTTTTGAGTTGCACACCCATCCCTAGAGCCTTTTCGTGTAGAGAGAGAGAGGGTGGGGGAGGAGAGAGAGGGGGGGGGGGGCCTACACTCCGAGATCAGAGACTAGGTCTAAACCATTCCGCTTGGTTTAGTATTCAACTCGCGTATAACTTGGAGCGGGCCTACTCTCCATCTTCACTTTCTTCACCCTACCCTTGCTTTCAAGTAATTTGTCCTCCTGCAGCCCCTGCAGGGGCGGCTCTGGGGGAGAACCTCCGTGTCATGCAATCTTCTGTTGCACTGGCATTGTCTTATTTAAATTATTCTTACAAACAGTTATTCTTCTGACTACGGTAAAGTGTGGCAAATTCTTTTAAGACCTGGTTGCTATGGAATTCGATTTTTTGTATCGCTAATAGGAATATAAAAGCTTCCCTCTTTAAGGACACCAAACTGAATAACGCCAACAACGTACATCAACAATGATCTGGGAATACACAAGTCTCGCCAACTAGTACCAACTTTAAACAGCTTATACAAGATCTGCATGAGAAGAAAAACAATATACCTGAGGACTTCTGTGCTAGGTCTGCTATGCAAGACAGGACCTGGATGGAAGCTAACCATGAAATGCGACACGTGACGACGAGACTGGCTATCCATGGTTTTCACCACAAGGTGTGCTGCAACAAATTATTTCATGAACCAAATGACGTGTGTGTGTGTGTATGAGTTGTGCTTGGAATTTTGTTACAGATACCATATTATCAAACACAGGAATAGACAGAAATCCATCGTCGCTTATAGCAAAGACAATGTGAATGTAATCATTTGCACGGCATGTGTGCGTTTCCAATAAATAAAATACACAAGCCTCGAAGGTTCAGAATATTACACAAACTCAATAACAGACACAACACACATCGCCAACAATGATCTAGTAAATGGACTAGAGTCTCCAACTTTCAAATATGAAAGCAGCGGTGTTACTACCTGGATACATTTAAAAAACTGCAAAGGGTAGTTTAGGGTGGGGCTATTTTCTTCAAAATCTTCGTCTTGCATCCTTGAAAGACATCAAATTCAAATAGAAATTTGAAATTTGGTTTTTAACCGACTTTTCGTTTGTGAGTTACGCTGTCCACAGCTGACAGACACACACATGCACACACGGACTTTTTTCTAAAAATACCTTTTTTTTTTTTTTTTTTTTTTTTTTTTTAAATTCAAGGGTTCTCGAGACATATTTCCGGTGAAATATCGACATCAAATTTTTGGGTGGAATACAATATTTCCTCTACTTACCAGTAGAGAAAGTAAAAAGGTAAAGTAAATCCTTTAAGGGGTATTTTGGATCTCGTACCTATAATTGCATTTTATTACAAAGACACCATTGTTTAAAACGAGAATATTTATTTCAATAGCATAAAGGGGTTTAGGAAACATGTCTACACCGTCAAGATTCTGCAAATAGAATAGTGCATATTAGTTAATTCAATGGGGACAGGTGCGACCCGAACGCGGTACAAGGGCTAACAGTACATTCACGCTGCAGCCGCCACTGCTGCAATTTGGAGGGTGACGGTGAGACACGGAAGACCGACTTTACTTGAGATGAACAGGTCGGTTCAACATCTGACATTGTTGCACTAAATTTATAATTCAACAGGTCAAAGTGTGGGATCTGAGTAAATAAGCAGGAATTTAACAATTGCCTAGGATATTTTCCTGGAAAGGAAAAAACTGGATAGAATGACCTTAGTTAATGGCGCAATAAATATAAAAAATTGTCAAAAAATGATTTCTCCAGCTTTTGTAGTCGTGTACATAAAATTGCTTCCTTTAGCTTCTTGTATATATTTATATATTAAATCAAAGGACTTGCATTTGCAACGTGTTTTAAGAATAGCACTACATCTGGTATTTTGCAACACGAATTCTGTAAATATTTATATGAAATAATCATGATTTCTAAACACTCAGAAGCAGAGTTTGCAGTATAAATAAAACAATATTGTCGAAATTTATATTTGTGTAAGATATAAACTTTTGCAAAATTTTGCTCGTAGAAAATGTTATAAATTATACTATTACTGAGGATTTTAAAAGTATAACTAAAGTTTGAGCTATCAGTCTTCCTTATCTGATTGTTACACCCCCTAGGACTTACAAGCCAGTGACTGGGTAGGACACCTGTCGGGGAGCACAGGATCCTATGACCTGGAAGTGGGTGGTCAGCCAAGCACCAGGTATGATAGTGAGGAAGAGGATGATATGAAATGGAGGCGAAGTCGATGAGTGGAAAGATTATGATGGAGCATTTGGAATTCATGGTTTAGGAAGCCAGAGAATCCAGAGAAAACCCTCTCAGGTGCCGCTGCGTTTACTACGAAACACATGCAGGTCTCTGGTATAGAATCCGGGCCGCCTAGATGGTAGGCGAATTTGATTTGATTTGTCACATACGTTTAGAAAAAAATTGGGAAAATGCCCTATAAACAGGTGACTCGTCAGATAGTTTAACAAAATTACATACAGAGTGGAAGGGAAGTCATTACCTTGGTCACCGACTTGACCTGGTTTCTGAATGTAAACAGGTCGACCACTTCTACTTTTGCCTATGTTTTGGCAGATAACGGTTGTGATTGGCCTACGTTCGTACAGTAAACATAGAAGGGGAAGCGTGGTAGCAGTAGTGTATGTTTATGTACGGAACCAGTGAAAGTGACGCACACACAATCGGTAGTGTTGCCAGCGTGTTTTCGATAAAACGATCTCCGTAGGAAATGGTCAGAAGCAAAAACGTAAGGTACAAAATGTGTTCCAAATACCAAGATCTATCACTAGTTTAAATGACTTCCCTTCCAGCTTGTATATGTACAAGTATAATAAATTTCAAGTACAAAAGTTTGTTAAACTTCAGAACATAGATATAAATTTTCATATATACAATACATTCTCAAAATATAATATGTAAGATTCAAATTCACAATATTACTAGATCATTAATATATTCAGCCATTGAGTAGTAGGCCTTGTCAATTAGTAAGCTTTTTATTGTTTTGTTAAAATATTTCAGGTTCCTTATTGATCTAACAACGCTGGGTAGTATATTATGGAATTTTATTCCCGCAAGTAATGGACGTTTTTCATAGTGTTAATCTGTACACACTGTTTATGGTTGTTTCATGACTGTGATGCATTTGTGCATTGTATAGGGTGTCAAAGTTAGTATGTATATATTTAATCAGTTCACAGAGATATTGTGGGCCAGTTAGTTCATGCTTAATTTCTTTAAAAAGGAAAGGAGGGTGCTCATCCCACTCATATGGAGTTTCAGATTTCAGTCTCATGACTACTTCAACGATTTTGCCAGGAGTGACCTTCTCAAACCGAAAAGTGGGAGTTAGCATAAGATAGTTGTACTAATTAACTCATTTATAGAACACTGAAAGATGTGAGACGTTCCCGAGTTTGATTTCGTACAAGTATGTTGATAAAATAATCATTTAATAATTCAACTGTTTCTTTATCCATATTATTACTATCTATATTGTTTAGTTCTAATTTAACTTTTATTATTTTCTGTGTTGCTCTGCTTTTGGTATCTGCATTATTTATGATTACTTGCTTCAATTTTTTGAGTAGTTTTTGTAATATTGGATAAACTGTATGGCTGTTTTCGTCTTGTATGTCTTGTATGAACCCAATCAAGAGAGTATTTTTTGGATATTTTCTTACTGACAATTTTTGGAAAGCATTCATTAAAGTGATTTAGCAATCCGGTCAGAAACCTGTTATAATTTGAATCGACTGACCTCTCTATGTTTAATGTCCAATAATTTGTTTACAATTATTCAATTTCTCACCAAGAGCATTGTTATTTACTTCATTGACAGTTATTTTACTTTTACATACTACTGTCCATAGCACTTAATACATTTTTCTTCCTATCATTTTGTAGATTACCAAGAAGTATTTCAAAACTAGAAAGGAATGGTATGAGTGTATTATGTGAGGGTACCCGATATACAGAGATCACTACGAGGTTCAGTTTTCTAATCTCGATTGCAGATATTTCAAAGCTTTAAACCGCCCACTAAATTAAATTATATTACTTTTAAAATTAATTTTTAAAGAATTATTTTATAATAATTTACGTTGCTGTCTATGTTAAAACAGCACTCTGAAGGTCAGTTTGCCTTGAGAATGGCACAAAAGTATGTTGAAACGTACGTTGGTGATGTATTGAGCTTAACTCAATTTTATTGAAGTGTAGTTTTGATCTCTACAAACTTAGTGTCATTTGTGGATTATATTGCCTCGCTGTTAATAGCTTCAGGTGTGAATAATAACATTATTTTAAATGTTAAGTTCTCGCGTTTGTTGTGAATGTTAATGCAACACCTTATACGATGATGAAAAACAGTTCTTGTGTGTCGTGTTGTCATACAAACTACACAGAAATAATGAACTTCTCTAGAATATTGCACTTTGCACTACTTATATAACACTTCCCACTTATGCTATCAGTTTTTTGTCTTTTGTATGTACATTTTCTGTTTCACTGGGACTAGAACTTTGTTCCCTTTTCATCCTTACCTGTCCATCACATCTTCATAAGCACACGGCATGCATTTCACAAGAATAAGTGAACCACGCAGGCCAGATCAGAAATGAGCTCCATTAGCTGGGAGGAAAAGCGCATATCTTTTGTTTCTGTGATGGATTGTTACGGCTTATGAAAGGTTGTTTACAGCCTCTGTTATATGTATTTGTGGCAGATTCTTGTTACACTTTCACAAATGCTGTTTTAAAGTCCATCAAAAAGGGACAAATTGACTGTAACTTAAACCCTGCATAGAAGATAAACTTTACCTCACTTTTGGCGAACATTTGCTCGATATGTCGGTACTATGATAGCTTCTGTATCAACTATGTGGTGTCTTTGTTTATAAATATGTTCAAGTTTGTTTTCTCCAGTGATGCTCTGAACAGCTTTTCCTCTTTTGCTTTCCTGAAAATATTGAACATAACAAAATTAAATTTTAGGATAGAATTATCTGTTTAGTTTTAAACTATAGGACTAATTATTTTTTCCAGCAATCAATTTAAATATTATTTAAATAAAACTATTATTTTTGTGATTAGGATAGTAAAAACAACTGTAATTGCTCCTTTTTAAATAACTACTGATACATTTTAATAAAAATATGGTACAACTAAAATAAATACCGTCTTCGCTAATAAAGATACTGTTTGGATAAAGGTAGACTAGTGAGCAAAGTAGCCATCTAAATTACGAGAGAGTTTCTAAGATGGGGGTCATGATTATAGCAGATTTAACATTGAGAATATCGGGCTTTTAATCTACCATTAAGGGGCTAGATAATATGGAATCCCACATTAAATTCATTAATGTCAGGGATGGAGAAATCTGTCCTAAAGCAAGGCAGTACTAAAGGAGACCAAGGTACTTGAGAGGATCGTAGATTCATGATGGAAGTATAAGAGGCAAGGGAAGGAGTATCCATGAAAATTAGCAATTCGTCGGTGAAGTTAGCTAAAAATGCGAATTCTGTATTTTCCACTTTTTTTTTCTTATTATTATTCTTACAATTTCTACTTTCATGGTACACAATTCGCTTTAACATAAGAATCCGATATATTGCACTCACACAACTTTCTCTACTCTTGTTTCTCTATCCTCTTCATGTTAGTTGAGATAAACATTTGCAGAAATCATTTTATCGCTTATTGCCTTACAAGACAGTAAAATTTAGTCTATCTCTTACGGTTTATCAGGTATGCAAAAATCATGAAGAGCAAACAAGACTACATATATAACCATAAAATTAAAAATACATATTTTATTTTCCATAAAAATATCTTAAACATTTTAAGCAAAATCGTTAGAGCCATTCATGAGAAAATAAACATTTTGGAAACATTTTTCATGTAAAGGGCAGCTTTGGGTGTAGGAATTTTCTTCAAATCTTTGCGTCGCATCCTTGAAAGATAAACTTAAATACAAACTTTGTTTTTAACCAACTTTTCGCGTTATACTTGCCACAGACTGACACACACGCGCACACACTTTGATTCAGGGGCCTCAAAGCATATATTTCAAGTGAAATCTTGACATCGAAATTTTGGGTTGAATACAACACTTCCCCTACTCAACTATACATAACTTTCCTATTCGCACGGACAATTCTCCAGTCTTCAAACGAACAATTTCCAGTCACATATCCCATATGACGTGTCGTTTTTTCTATTACCAAGCCTAAGAGAACGATGGACGAACATTGGTCCGCTTAGTTAGTGAAAATATCGAGGAAATGAGTCTGCTGTTCCGTTGAACCCCCAAAACTGCTTTCCGCAAACTTTTTCCACCTCCTCTTCCTTTGGGGCGCTTTTTGTAATTCCACGCGGAGTGTTTTTTTACTCTTATCTTAAAGAGTATGTGTACCACATTTGATCTAAATCTCTAAAAGTGTGTATGTTTATGAGAATCACAAACATATGCGCACACGCACAATGACCCATATATCCCTGGTGAATGACGTAAATCTACAACGCAACCACCTCTGAAACAAGAACAGTAATTGAGAAGGATTTCACACGCAGAGGAGGGGCTCATTAAATATGACGTAGGCCAGGAGTCAGCAAGTTGGTCATAGCGATTGTACTAACTATGATGTCACGGAACGCAACCCGGTATGCACATGCTGCTCGGTTCGAAGGAAACTGAAACAGTTTTCCTTTGTAAGCCCTCGCGAGAAAATGTAAAATATACAGGCTTTGAGAAGATTACAGATTACTGTTGTGCAAAAATGATAACCTTTGAAAAATGCAAAAAGAACACAGTGCATGTCAAGTCTGCATGAAAATAGTATAATGTATAACGAGAACACAATGGCAGAAATTAAGATACGAGTATAGGTATTTTATGAAAAAAGCGACAGCGATAGCGATAATATTTATATCAGCATGTCATTACACTCAAGTTTAATAGACTATTTATGCTCGACCATGACTAAAATCATTCTATACTGCATGATATTGTCATTCTTGTTCGATTGGACATACGAGGATCTATATTTGTGCCTTCCCCTTTGATTGCTATGTTGGCCTAGACAGAAGACAAAGCATACATTCCTTCTCGGGAATGATACTCTTGCTCTTGACGTAAAATAACTCGACAATGTTGCCTAGAGGTTGGTCAGGGAATTGACCTGGTTTCTGGATGTAAACAGGTCGAGCGCTTTCGCTTTCATGTAATGTTTTGGGAGATAACGCTTCTGATTGGCCTACACTCGCACAGTAAACACGGAAGAACAAGGCAGGGTGTATGTTTATGTTCTCAAGACGAATCGTTACAGTGTTTCTTTATGTATTGAGCTAGTGAAAGTGACACCCACACAGTCTGCGGTTTTGCCAGCTTGTTTTCGACAAAACTAAAATATCTCCGTAGGAAATGATAAGAGATGCATAAGATACAAAATGTGTTCCAAATACCGAGGTCTATCACTGGTTTAAATTAATATAATGGCTTCCCTTCCACCCGGCATATGCATCCTATAACTTATATTTTCAAAAACATGCGGACAAATTGAATTTATCAGAATGCTATTTACAACATTAACACGGTATAGCCTTGTTTCATACACGATAATCAATATTATCGTTTTCAGCTGTGTGAAAATGTGCACAAACGGCGACATATTTATTACCACATGCTGATCTTTTAATTGGTGGTTAATAGCGTAGTTATGAACATGTGGATGTTGACTGATGGATTAGCAGTATCGTTATCAGGAGGTGCATATAGTGAGGTCCCTTACAGGGTGTGTAAGCATTACATTCCGGCATAGTCCAGCATAGAAGTAAATTGTGGTATATCCAGTGCATCTGTGATTGCAGAACGTTATGAATAAGTAACAAATCAGAATAAAGAGGATAAAAAGTCAATTATATATAAACATAAAGTTTTTCATATATAAGACCAGAGACCATCCGCCCGCTTAGCTAGGCGTTAATTTTAAGTTATAAATCAAGGATTAAGCATTTAACAGTTAAAGTAGTTGCAGCTCATGTATTATAAAGTATAATTTTTTTTCAATAATTTTTTTCTATGGATAAGAAGTAAAATCCATGCAACTGCAATTAAAGGTAACGCCGTCAGCTTCAAAGCGTGCCATTACACCACTTATTTTACTTGCACCCTCCCTTTCCTTTACCACAAGCACATAGTTGCTGGGATTCGAAGTCGCGACGTTTGGTTTTGAATTGATGGTCGGTCTAATCGGTCCAGTAATCACAGCTATTCGATTGCTTTGGCTAAGGTGCCTCCGAAAGCGATATGAAGACTGGTTTAGGAATTAAAGGAAGAACGGCATATGTAGTTTTCAATATAAATATCGACTTAGCTGTAATTAGGAACAACAAGTAGTTACAAGGTAAGGAACTGAGATCCTGGCTTAGAAAGAAAGTAGAAAAAAGAAACATCTTACCGCATACAAATAAACTAAATTATTACGCCACGAAAAAACATAAAAAGAAACTAAGGAGCTATACTTAATTCACAAACATGTTTGGAATTCTGTTAAGACAGCTGTTTTATTATTACTTTACAGTAGAAACAAATGAACTTGTGTCCCAGGCAGTTGTACTTGAAGGATACCCATAAAGCATATTATTTATTGCCACCACGTGTCAATGTAGGTAATTGTGCTGGGAAGTGAGAATTTGCATATCGCTAGAATTTCACTCATAGCTACATGAAATGTACATACGCCGAGCAGCTGCTGGCGAAGGATTAAGCTCTTAGCAAGAGATAGCAACCGTATTTACATAATTAACAAAGATAAGATAGTAAATACCGAACGGTCAAATGGGGCATGTATGTTTACCATCAACATACACTCAGTTGTTATGGAACAATGTTTAAAAACCTTAAAATACTCCGGTTTGCTATAGATATTATATAAATGTATTAAATGATAAAACTGAAATAATTTTTCTACTAAGATGTGTCGATCGAATGAAACTTTATGCACCGGTTCCGGACCGATATTAACCTTTAACAAATTTTAAATAGACATAACATTGCACTAAATGTGCAATGAATTTTTGAAAATAAAATAATCTACTTTTTACTGACTAGTTCGAAATTTTCACGGCCGCGGGGCACAACAAACGACAGTCGGTGCCGTGCTTCCCCACCCCACTGGCGCGGCGCGTAGTAAAGGCGCTCAAGGTCAGGCTGCCTTTGCCTTACACGCGACTGTTGTGAACACATGGCAATTAGAGTGGCAGGACAAAGAGGGGTTTTGCTACATCATTAAAGAATCTGATGTGTTGCACTCACATGACTTTCTCTACTCTTGTACTAACCATTCTTACAAACTCTTATTCCTATATCTTCTTCGTGTTAGTTAAAATAATCATTTGTACAAATTATCTTATTGCTTATTTCCTTGTAGGTGCAAGGGGAATATTGGAATACAGTAAGTAGGCTTTGTGCGATAGTCAAATCTTTTAAAGTTTTGAGATTCCGTTCTGTTTGTGCACGTAACATATAAAAAAATGAACAACGATGACCCATTTCACGAAAGTTCCAAGTTTTCCGAAACTCACACACATAACAAGGTATATTTCCGAAATGGTTCACCCTACAAGAAAATTTATTGAGACATAAATTGTGTATTTTAGCAAGATCTACATTTTTTGTGTAGTATAATTTGGTCTATCTCTAACGGTTTACCAGTTATGCAAAAGTCGTCCAGAGTAAATACGACTACAGGGGCTATAGCCAGAAAATTCAAGATATACATTTCATTTGTCATAAAAATATCTCAAACATATGACATTTTAATCAAAATCGTTAGAGCCATTTTCAAGAAAATCAAAATTTTCGAAAAATTTTCCATGTAAAGGGTAGTTTAGGGTGGGGCTATTTTCTTCAAAATCTTCGTGTCACATCCTTGAACAACATTAAACTTAAATACCAACTTTGATTTTAACTGACTTTTCGTTTTTGAGCTATGCTGTCCACAGACTGACAGACTGACAGACTGACACAGACACACAGACACACACACACACGGACCTTTTTCTAAAAATGCTTTTTTTGGATTCAGGGGCCTCAAAACATGTATTTCCGGTGAAATCTCGACTTCGAATTTTTGGGTGGAATACAATACTTCCTCTACTTACTATTCGTAAAGAAAGTAAAGACTGATTTACTTTACATCTTTTATTCCGCATGGTAAAAAACTGGAGAAATAATACAAATGTTAAAATTCTCATCTTTAAGCTCGTAAGTCTAAAAATAGGTTGTAATCAAAAAGGCATTTAGGCGTCACAAACCATTTTGTGCCTTTGTATTTTACAGAAACTATAGCTGTCGCAAAATTTGATGGCGGGTGCCTCGATATTAAATTTTATCATAGGCTTGCCCTGCCTGTAACAAATGCCTGTGCATCTAGAGCTATCTAGCTACTTGACGAATGGATATAAATGGTTTTATTCACCAACTGTGAATAGTGCTGTAATCTTTTTTAGCCTCGTTCAAATGAATTTAGTCACAATTCAATGTTAAAATACCATGCGACCTTCAATTTCTTAGAGAAATCTGGCTACGTGTGATGGTTGACGGCGGGTACTTTCAGATGGACGGCAGGCTAAGAGAGGTATCGCCTGGCATTAGTAACAGTAAGGGGAAAGGGAAGTACAGGCGATAATGTCATGAACCAGGCATAAGCATTGATGGATGGGATGGCAGCTACAGCTGCAGATTATGACAAGGGAATCAGTAGTTTTATTTCATACCGACAAGCGACAAAAGAGCGCAGTTATTTTAGGAAAATGAAGGGTAATACCTTTATTTGTGTGTTAAAAGCAATTACTATTGTTTTATGTCGTGATAGATGATGATGATTGCATTATTGGAAAATGTGTATCGCTTTATGGCAGTATCGTTTTAACCCTAAAGTACGTGTTATCAACAGCTTCATTTTTCTGCTTCCTTAAGTATGGAAAAATGAATTATCATTATTACTTGAATAAATATATCATTTCAGTAACATTCCCACCTGTCAAGCATAACATTTCGATTCATGTGGGTTTGCCCGAGAATGTGGCCCCTTTAGCGGTACGGTAAACGCACTGGGCGAGTGTTTTGTTCATATCTGAGGTAGTGTGCGTCTAGATCATTTCGGTCATAGTATACATTGCAAATAACTACATTAGCTAGAGAGAAACTGTTTACGATGACTAAAATTACTACAGTCATGATATTGTGTTAGGTACGGTCCATTGTGAGCGGAATATTGACTCCTCGTAGCTTAGTGTTATAGCCGATGGTACTTTGCTTACACATCTTTGTAATCAGCATCTCAAACATATTCATACAGTCCAAATCGTATTGGCAAGTGTGATAGCAACTTTTGCTAACTCCCTTGTTAGTATTTTACAGTTCCTTCACGTGAATCTGAACGTCTACATTTGCACCACCCTAAATACCCTTTACATGGAAAATTTTTCTAAAATTTAACAGTTTTGGTTAAAATGCCATATGTTTGAGATATTTTTATGGCAAGTGAAATGTATATCTCAAAATTTCTGGCCATAGCCCATGTAGTTCTATTTACTGTAGATGACTTTTGAATAACTAGTAAATCGTAAGAGATAGAACATATCTTACATATACAAAAAATGTACCTAGATGTTGTAAAACACAATTTGCATCTAAATACTTTTTTTTTTTTTGTTTTTGTTTTTTTGTAGAGTGAACCATTTCAGAGATATTCCTTGTTATTTGCACCAGGTTTGGAAAACTTAATGCTCCTGTCCAATGGAAAATCGTTATTCAGATTCTTATAAGTTACGAGTCCAAAGAGTTATAAGTTCAAACAGAACGGAATTTTAAAACTTTGAAATATTTGACTATCGCTCAAAGCCTACTGTATTCCCATTTTCACCTTGTACCTACAAGGAAATAATAAGATAATTTCTGCAAATCTTTATCTCAACTAACATGAAGATATAGGAATAAGAGTTTGTAAGAATGGTCAGTACAAAACTAGAGAAAGTCATGTGAGTGCAACACATCAGTTTTTCCTACCAGCTACTAGAGAGAAGAAGCTATAGAGGTATAAAATGAAATGAACTTTCTCGTGGCCTGCACATCGGCCATTTTTCAACTCGACCAATGTAAACACTACAATCGATCGGGTGTTAATCCGGGCACAGTTCTGCTATGGGAGCTGAAATGAAGAGTATTAGGTAAAGGTGTTTTATCTAGAGTATTAGCTTTTTTTATCGCGCTGTGACGAGGAAAATCAAATTTTGATGCTGAAACTAAACCAGAGAAATAAACAAGCGTTAGGAAAAGCCATTTGTGCGAGCGAGCGAGCGAGCGAGCGAGCGACCGTCGCTCCATGTACATGACAATTCGTACACCCGCGCTATCAGTGGAACGGGAGTGATGACAGAGCTGATAAGGCAAGAGTGATGGTCGCCCTTGTGTTTGTTTTTGTTGCCAGAACAAAAATATCAGACATCGCCATGCTTTTCTGCTTTTTTTATTTCGTTAAAGCAGAGAATATTAATCGCAGCGTGTGAAATCTGAGAACTGCTTTGTAAGGTACACCTGTTTTGCTTAATGAGCACAGATTATAGATATAAAATAACCACCGACGTGTTGAAATTATACCATTGTAATGCTTTGATGAATATCCTCAACAACATGGAAAAACAAACGCCATTCTTACGAGATGTTATTTACTTTAGAAACCTTGCTTTGATGGCTTCAGTGATAAAAACAAAATACTGAAAATATCTCTTTATCGACTATTCTTCCATTACCTGTAAACAGTTTCCGTTATCAAAAGTGACCTTTCTTTCACTCTGTTTTCTCCAATATTTAAGTCAGGGAATTGTTACCGTCTCATGAGTTTTTAGAATTAGCTAGTTTGGACTAGGACCTCCTGCACGGTGTCTTACGACTACATCAGCAGGTTAGCCAACTCCATTGAACTTCCACCTTTGTCTATCTTTCGCTAGTCTGGACCGTAATTTTCCTAGATAACACTTTGGATTCAGGGGGTCTCAAAACATATATTTCCGGTGAAATCTCAGCATCGAGTTTTTTGTGGAATACAACATTTCCTTCTTCTTACCAGTATAGAAAGTAAAAATATATTGTTTATATTTTAATACACCTCTCATGTTGCTTTCAAGTGTAGATAAACTTCAGGGAGATTTATATCCAAACTTTAAAAATCTAGTAAAATGAATGCCTAAGTCTGCCGCAATTTACTAAGATTTTATTATACGTTGTAAATCTCTCTTTACTTTCAGCACCAGCTACCTCAAAGAGACTAACTCATCTTATGGTTGAAAGATTTATTGTTTTAAAGCAATATGTTTAAAGTATGCTGCATTTTATGTGCTAAAATACTGGAGAGGCTGAATGTGTTATATAAATTTAATATAGGACATAGCATTACATGGATATTACTGATAAGGTAACTAAATGCTGACTCAGCTTGAAAAACACTAAGTGCATCAGCGGAGAGTAATCCAACAAATATTTCCAATGTAGGTCAGTCAGTATATTGTGATAAAAATTAAGTCCTGTAAAGTCACTTTATTTTTCTTCTGAAAATGAATTATAAAAACAGTCTTCTGTTTTATTGTTAACGCAATTTACAGTTCCTCGTGACCTCACACTTGCGCTGTTCCCTCGTAATATAGATACACACTTCACTGCTTTTCTACTCTCCCTGTTATAAACAGCTGGCTTCGACGATACACTCAGTAAATACTTCCCAACACTGAATTCGGAATGTGGTTCAACACTTAAAACACTCCAGGCGAAGTGTGGGCGAATTTTCTGAAAAATATACATTTTCTCGAGAAACTTCTCATAAACAAGCCAGCAGTCGAACATTTATCGAACAGTCTAAAATCGGTCCAGCTCCAGCTTGTCTACTGTCCTTGTTTATGGGCCGCCCGTTGCCTAGCAACATCAGGGTGTGAGGAGAATCTCCTTCACGGGCAACCGGCGACAGTCGTCACAAGATTTTTACACATTTTTTTGCTTATTTTTTTTTTCAAAAATAATTATGATTTTAACGATTCTGATTTCTTAATATTAGGCATTTTCGAAATAGTTACAAGTTTGGACCTTTCCTAAATATCACAGTAGATGTTTTAAAAGTTTGGGACTCCTGTTTCTACCTCCTTTTGTTTTTGTTTCCATCGGAAGAGGTCGTTCCCACTCGTATGAATGGTGTTTCCAAATGTTGGCGACTTTGCAATAATTCATCCTTCAGAAATACGGCATGAGTTACGTAGCAAAGAAAGAAGGAAAGCTTTTATCTGAAATACATAATATCAGATTTTTTTATTAAACAACAATGTGCGTAATGTAAACTACATACCTACACACGGTTATTGCGTGAACAAACATTAATTACATATATACAAACTTTATTCTATTGAAGTTGAACCAGAATTAGCTTTTGCAAGAATAATTTCATGCGCTATATAAATAAAATAGCGGGTAGAGAAAGTTGGACAATAAACAGATATAGAAAACTTTTACTATCAGTTTAGTTTATTACATACCGAGCATGGTGATTGGAGCTGGAGTACGAGGCGCCACCAGGGAGTGCAAATCTGTAGAAGTATTTGTAAGAATACTTGAAGAGTGAGTAAATAAAGACATCAAGTTGCGTCAACGATAGCACTGGTATTGCCTAGCCAATTCTATTGAATGTTTCTTTCAAGGCATCTAGGAAACCTTATCTGCATGTTGACGCCATAGAACCTTCGGAAGATCTGATGCAGAGTTTAAGCCTAGAAAACAAAACAATGCAGCAAAAATACACAAATCAAAATCCACATTTGTACTAAATATATTTTTATAAATTATACCATTAATGCGGGTTTTAAAACTGAAATAAGTGGAGCGCATGTTGGAACTTTGCGAAGAAACAATAATTCTGTTTTCAAAAACTATAAAAGATGTTATAGTATTTGTTGTGAATAACTGTACCAATTTGTTTATTGATTTGATTACATTATTATATTACAGGTATTGTGTTTTCAATCTCTGGTGGAAAGAATTCTCATGGGGTTATGTACTCTGTAAAAAAAAGTTGTGCAAAGATAAAAAACGCATTACTATCGTTGCGGCGCGGAATGACTGTTGACCACAATTAAATAAACATTTAGAATTGTCGTCATGGAATTAATTTTTACAGCAATAGTAAAAGTATGTATTTACCTAATAATTGAAAATAATTCATCTCTTATTTGTATTAAAAATGTGAATAACATCACTGGCAATTCATTTGTAACTCAGGCGCTATGAAACAGTCGAGCATCTCTTTGTGCGAGTTAACTGAGGAAAAATTGCTCTTTGCATCAAAATTAAAACAATGTTATACTGGTCAGTAACTGATGTCACATTAGTTTCTAAAGGGAGGGGGCCGTGGCATTTCGCATCTGTTTTGATACCCACATTTTCGATCTGCCTATATATAATAAAACAATTGTCATGCGTTAGTCTGGCAAAAACTCGAAAATAGCTCGACTAATTTCAATAATTTCCTTGATTTTGTTTGACTCAATACTGATTTAGAAAAAAACGATATTAGGAAAACCCAAAGGAACAGCAAAAAATCGAAAAAAGCGAAATTGGTAATTTTGTATGTGAATTGCCACTTTGGATTACTCTCAATATGATAAACATTTTAAATCGTTTTTTTTTTTTTCGTAAAAATAGTAGTGGATTTTGGGAACAGATTTGGTTAAATCAAATTTAATTACATTTGGTGAACATTCATTTTGATGGATTTTGAAGGCTTAAACATAATCACAAAATGTGTTTTAGCGAAAGCCGAGGAATTAATCTGAGGATTTCAATATTGTAAACTTCTCAAGGTAACTTCCACACATTTGAGTGCCTGTGAAAACAATTGCGTGGAATGGAACGAGACTGTTTTTGAAAAAAATTATGAACAACGTCATGGAGACGAAAATTATCTAGGAAGGGTACAAAACAGAGGAGGTTTTGATTCCACACATCCTGATGATTCCGGCTGCAATTCCCCGTGCGTCTGGCCTTTGTGATAATCATAAAAAATCACAAGGCCAGTCGTTCGAAGGTTGTGGAATTAGCTTGGAGTTCCCGTGTTTAGCACATGGACAACCGTAGGAACGTCACGTGTTGGAAAGCCATCATCTTTGTTTGTTTACGCACTGGAAAGGAAAACGGAAAACGTAGTCGACCAGAAAGCTTTGCACTGAATGTTAACTGCATTTATGTTACATGCAAACAAAATACATTAAATTTATCTGACTTACAAAGGAGTATCGTTTAATAATCACACGATGCGTCTAACATTATCGATTTTAGTGAATTGGAGTTGGAAGATTGATTAGGATTGATCGGGATTGAAGAGTAACAATCAAATCAGTTTCAGGTGGTACGAAATTCACCGGGTCATCTAGCAAAATATCATCTCTAGCATTAATCAAGGCCAAAACTTGATTTAGTTATTTGTGAAAACATTTTGAAGATGTTTTGTCTTGAAATGCCGTGTTCAGAGTTTGTGTCGGAGTGACGTTGCCGAAGTTTTTCACCCAGTGATGCTTGTACAGTTTAATGCTGTTGTGTGTCCCAGAGGCACCGTATAAGGAATATAAACAAGATCACGTGTCACAGTTCCGCTCGATGTGAATGTTGATGGATGTAACAACCTCTTATGGGTCACACCGGACAGGTGTTACTGATCAGCACGTGTTCCATTTCACATGTCCTGGAGCAGGTACACACTTGTTTTTGTCTTGGACAAGACAGATGCATGACAGTGCGAGTCCATCAGCATTTGTTTTAATAAAGGGGCAGAGCTGGGGAAAAGAAAACATTTCAAAATATTCCGCAACAATGAGAAAAATTGTGACGTGCCTAAGAACCGGAAACTGTTCAATTCATATGACTGTTACCAACTTCTGAACTTATTATTTTCCCTATTATGTAAAGTACAAGAAATGTACCGGAAATATATGTTTTGAGGTCCCGTAAATAAGAAATGTAGCTTTAGAAAAAGGCGCGCGCGCCTGTGTGTGTGTGTGTGTGTGTGTGTGTGTGTGTGTGTGTGTGTGTGTGTGTGTGCGCGCGCGCGCGCGCGTGCGTGTTAGAGCATAACTCAAAAACGAAAAGCTGGTTAAAAACCAAAGATATAATTTACATTTAATATCTTTCAAGGATGCGACGCGAATATTTTGAAGAGAATTCCTGCACCCTAAACTATTCTTTACATAGGAAATTTTTCGTAAATGTTGATTATCTCATAAAATGGCTCTAACAATTACATTTTAATTAAAATGTCATATGTTTAAGATGTTTTATGGTAAATAAAGTGCATATTTTGAATTTTCTCGCTATATATGTATTCCTTGTAGGGGTGAGTGCGTAGTGTTTAAGGGCCCGTCGACAGCTAGGTCATTTGGGCCGCATTCCTTGTAAGTACAAGTGGAATATTGTAATACAGTAGGCTTTGAGCGATAGCCAAATGTTTTAAAGCTTTCAAATTCCGTTCTCTTTGTACCATTAGCATATAAAAACAGGAATAACGATGTTCCATTTGACAGAAGTAAAAGTTTTCCAAAAGTCACACAAATAACAAGCAATATTTCCAAAAAAGTTCTCTAAAAAATCAGACAAATTGTGTATTTTAACAAGATCTACATTTTTTGTGCTATAAAATTTGATCTATCTCTTACGGTTTACCAGTTATGCAAAAGTCATCCAGAGTAAATACGACTAAAGGGGCTATAGCCAGAAAATTCGTCATAAAATATCTCAAACATATGGCATTTTAATCAAAACTGTTAGAGCCATTTTCAGGAAAATCAAAATGTTCGAAACATTTTTCATGTAAAGGGTAGTTTAGGGTGAAGCAATGTTCTTCAAAATCTCCTTCGTGTGCCTTTTCTAGGAAGGTTAACCGTTTTTTTCATAGATCTCAATTTTCGAAAACCCGCTCTTTCACCACCACCCTACATTCTTCTTCGCATACCTGTCCTAGAGAGGTTGACCGCTTTCTTCACATACCGCATATTTCACGGAGCGGTTTTCTCACGACACGCCTGTCCTTTTCCTATTGCCAGTGACTTATTTACGTATTTTATTTTAGTAAAATGTAAGACATTGCACTTTATGTTTAGCATCCATGCAAATACAAAGCCAACAATGGTTTTGCAAGCATTCTGACAGGAAATGCAGCAGCAGTTTACGGCCTGTTCATCCACAAACACCCCGTATACTCTCAGCTAGTGAACAAATATCCACCCACGTTGACTTATGCTCCAGTTAACAAACACTCGCATGGTTTAGGCGTACTATAGTTGAGTACTGCAATATATCAGAGATCACACTTGAAACATTGGATGTGGCCAACTATCCTAATAACAAAAACTGAAAATAAATTTGCTATGATTCTTAATTATATACTTCATAAAAGCTTGAAAATGATGTGTATTTTAAAACATTCAGTTCGGTAAAGGAAGACAAACTTAACTATGTAGCTTAATGTATGTATACTTTTGAGTGTCCAAGCTACAGATTTCAGAAAATTTTCAATCCACAGTAATTAGAGGAGGTACTCCATTCCCTTCAAACATTCCATTTTTAAGTTTTATCAGAATTATATATTTTGGGGGTCCATGACAGTCAACTTATGACGTTTTGTACACTTTGTTCAAAAACTGTTTATAGAAAGCTTATTCTTATTTATACTTCACGTTAATGAGTGTAGTTACATAGTTTTTCCTTATTGCTAAGGTGGGAATAGTTGAGTATAGTTAAAAAGGTTTAAACTTCAAACGATAAATCTTTTAAAGCCTGGTCGCTATTTGATGGCTTTGATATCCCGTTCAAAACAGGTTTGTGCACACACTCTTACACATACATACACATACATTTGCATACGCATGCACAAGCAGACGCACACGCGCACGCACTCGCACACAATCGCACGCTGTTGCGCATGCCCTTGCGCACACCCTTGCGCACTCTCACATTTACACTCAATTTTTTTAGTTCACACACACACACACACAGACACACACACGCACACGCACGCACACACGCGCGCGCGCGCGGGATGCACACAATTTATGTCCGTTCAGGATTTTTTTTTGAACTAACCATTTCAAACACATTTCTTATAGTACTGGTTTTAATTTGCCAATACTGAAACACTTCTCAAATAGGAGTCACTAGGTGTTTATTAACAGTTGGTCACAAAGACAGCAGAATTTCAAAGGTTTCACATTCCATCCAATTTTTGAAAGATTTGACTACCTTTTAAAGCCTATTGTATTCCTGTATTCCAATTGTGTCCAAACGAAATGTGTAATACATCAATTTCTGCAAATGTTTAACTGAATTGTGTGGATAGAATAGTTGGTATTTGCAGGAATAATTTTTTGAATAATGGTTCCAGGAATCCTGTTAGAAAACAGTTTAACCATTGTACAAAATCACTTTTCAAACTTTGGGACTTCACAAACTATTCCTATAAAATACAAGGTTAAAGTTTATCATGTAAATGTTTTAAATATGTGGCATATTAATAAAACATATTAGAGCCACATTGAATAAAACAAATATTTAAGAACGTCTTCCATGCAACGGATAGTTTGAACATTTTGGTGTACACCTCTGCAAAAGAGTTCGTATTTATCAGATTGAATTATTCAATTCACACAGTTGTGTTCAGGAACCACAGAATATATAATTTTTGCTAAAACGTTATATAGATTGACCCTTGGCAGGATTACAGTACGTTCTACTGGTACACTATGAACCAAAAGATGCCAACGTGAGGTGTAACTTAACTTCTCAAAAATATTTTTTTTTTTTTTCAGAGTAGCTGTTGATAATCCATGGCTACCACGAGAAAAATAATCAATGTTTATGTAGGCTACTTCATAAACAAAATATTAAATACTATATTACAAATATTTGACCAGAAAGTGTTATATTCTACAAAAATGACCTAAAATATATTTATTTGGATGCCAACTGAGAAAAACGAAACCCAAGAATTACATGTATTTCGATTTTCTCTTGTTATAACACAAAACCATTTATAATCTCAACAACTTAACAACCAATATTTCCTGTGGAGAAACTATATTGACTATTAGAAGAACAACTGTTAAAAACTCCGTTGTCAAATTGAAATGGGGTTCTACTTAAATTGTTAATCGATTGTAATATGTAATAGACTTTTTCAGCGATTTACGGAGTACAGTTGGCGACAATGACTAAACAAAAGAATGACATAGTGATAATTTGTACAAAACAAAAGAATGCCTAGGTGATGATCCGTAGATGATAATTTAATGTCTCTGTATATGAAATAGTCACTGTAATGGAATTATAATCCTATGTGTAGGTGTGTGGTAGTTTCTTGGTGAAGCTCCTGTTTCTATCCTAGATGTTGAAAGCCTTGCATGGGGAATGGCAGTATTCCATTGATGAGTATATAGTGGCTGGCTGGCTGGCTGGCTGGCTGGCTGGCTGGCTGGCTGGCTGGCTGGCTGGCTGGCTGGCTGGCATGAGACATCAAGTCGGCGATGAGTGGAATGACATAGTGGTCAGTAGGGGATGGTGTAGGACTTAGCCATTTGTCGAGTTTAACTCGCTCGCTCTCTCACTCTATCCCTCGGTGGCTTTCCGATGCACATAATATTAGCATGCAATTACCGTACCGACACTTGGTTGATTAATTGGCAGAGGTGTTGAAGTGTGGCCAGCAAAATAAACCGGCCACTCTGATGTCATGGAGTAGGGTGTTTCCACAGCTGTGCGTCATACCTGACTGGTTACCGTCCAGCAGCTTTCTAAAACTAGTCCAAAATTCTTCAGTTTATGGGAAGAGAACAAATAAATTAACAGTCAGAATATATCATTATTTCTTCCTCTGGCCTGCAATGGAATTAATTTATAGTATTTATACTGTTATAAGTTACCCAGCATGTACGTTTTAGTAATATTATATCCTTATAAACCGATTTCAGGTATGGGCGTTCCTCAACCTACGTGCCACGGCGTGACAAGGTACTCTACCCCTCCGATTCACCTTTGCTATTTACAACACACAGTCTTCTAACCCAGTGATAACACAGTTACCAGACGCATTTCAATTTCACAATAGTTTGTTCGATATTTAGGGAATAATGGTGGAATAGTGGTGGTGATGATAAAACTCTTTAAACGCGTTTTAATTTCTCTACTGGTAAATAGGGGAAGTATTGTATTCCACCCAAAAGTTCGATGTCGAAATTTCACCGGAAATATATGTTTTGAGGACCCATGAATCCAAAAAACGCATTTTTAGAAAAAGGTCCGTGTGTGTCTGTGTGTAGCATAACTCAAAAACGAAAAGGTTAAACACCAAACTTGGTATTTAAGTTTAATGTCTTTCAAGGATGTGACACAAAGATTTTAAAGAAAATAGCCCCACCCTGAACAACCCTTTACATGGAAAATTTTGATTTTCTTGAAATGGCTCTAATGATTTTGATTAAAATGCCATATGTTTGAGATATTTTGATGGCAAATAAAATGTATATCTTGAATTTTCTGGCTATAGCCCTTGTAGTCGTATTTACTCTGGACTACTTTTGCACAACTGGTAAACCTTTAGAGATAGTCAAAATCTTACTGTACCAAAAATGTAGATCTTGCTAAACTGCACAATTTATGTCTGAATAAATCTTCTTTTAGGGTGAACCATTTCGGAGATATTCTTTGTTATATGTGTGAGTTTCGGAAAAAAAAACTTTGGGGAAATGGAACACCGTTGTTCATTTTTTTATATGTTAAGTGTGCAAAGAGAACGGAATCTCAAAGCTTTAAAAGATTTTACTATCGGAAAAAGCCTACTGTGTTCTAATATTCCCCTTGTACCTACAAGGAAATAAGCAATAAAATAATTTGTACAAATGTTTATCTTAACTAACACGAAGAAGATATAGGAATAAGAGTTTTAAGAATAGTGAGTACAAAAGTAGAGTAAGTCATTGAATGCAGCACATCAGATTTTTCTTATTTGGTTTAGTGTTTTACAACCTGGGTTTTGGTGTATTCATATGCTCATGAAAGTAGTTTTAATCTACTTTGTTGAAGATTTAATTTATATACTAGATTGTACGAGGTGATAAAATCACTTTTCCTAGCACTATGTAGGGGTTCTTCATGTGCGCTGGGTTGTTCCTGCTTACAGTGAAGTAAGAGATGTATGACTGATTGTTGGAATTTTCCATGGTTTGTAAGGAATTGTGTGAGTATGAATCTAGGATTTAGGACTGTTTCTTGCCTGCTATGGACGTTCAGAAACATGGAGGATGTATGTATACATTGCGTTCCAGATATTTGTGCAGAATTCATGAAGGCTTTGCATAATGAGAGAAATTCTGTAATATACTATCATTCTTTGAGACGCAGAAGACTGCCCTTTCATTGCCATACTGACCAGTGTGTCCTTGGACACAGTAGAATTTGACTTGATTACGTTATATATCGCGGAAATTTGATTTGATGGACTATATGTTTGATTGATTTGTTTTTATTAATTGCATTTAGGGCTGCTTGTGAGTCAACGTTTATGATATATTTCAGTTTTAGGCTTTTTGCAGTCTTTTATCTATTGCAGTGCCATCTGAATTCCGAGCTTGTTTCGTTCACATGCATGAAACATTTTTGAGCGCATTCTTTCTTTGGTCTTGGCCAATGTTTCTTTTGCCTGTGGTTTGTAGTCTTAACAGTAGCTTGTTCCATTCTTTTCACATTGTTCTATATAGCTGTATCTCCTCTGTTAGTCTAAAGATGCCTAATTCCTTTCTTATGTCATCATTTCTCCTTTTGTCTATTCCGTAGGAATCTCATTACTCCTGGCTCAGTTTTCCTCTCTTCACTTTTTCTTAATGTCCACCATTCTGAACCACATGGCAACCTGGGCACTGGCACCTTTCTATTTCCACGGTTAACATATAAAAAAACGTATAGCGATGTTCCATTTTACAGAGCATTTCACCAAAACTTACACAAATAACGAGGAATATCTCCGAAATGGCTCACTCTACAAAAAATGTATTGAGACATAAACTGTGTATTTTAGCAAGATCTACATTTTTGCATAGTAAGATTTGGTCTATCTCTTACGGTTTAGAATTAAAGCTAGAAATCTCTTCCGGGCTGAAGTTTAGAGGTCCAGACGTTTCGTCCACACCTGAGGTGTACGTCATCGGTGGCGTGGACTGAGTCTTCTTGGCGAAGGTTGAGTTACAACAGAATCGATTTTTATGATTATTATTTTTTTAAGGTGAGACAGAACGAGAGTTGGCTCGAGATGCCGTATTTATATCTGGGCGTCTGACAGGGGATTGACTGGGCTTGAGCGGGAGGTTTGCGATGCCTAGAGACGCACAGAAGTCCCTAGATATTGACACCTGGTGCACAACTGGTAATGCGTACACACCGTGACCCATGCTGATTGGAGGGAACGAGTTCCAGTACTTCTCGCCAGGGGGCAACAGGAGAACGACCGCAGCGACCGTGGTGGAGCAAACATGAACTACCAGGCCAGGCGAAAAGCACAGATTCCGCGCGCGCTCTATAAGATACTTGTGAAGCAAGTTTTAGAGTGCCGCAAACAACAATTCTGCTTTCTTGGAGGGGTGAGAGCTGGTACATCGAGGGAGCCAGGTTTCTTCATACTCCTCTTCTCCTATCATCTTATTTCCTGACAAAAAGAAAAACTGACGGACGGACCACGAGACAACGGGCTTGCAAGACCACAGCCAAAGGCAAGGAAGGACCTCTGGTCCAATACCTCAAGCCGTAATGGCTTGCCCAGGCGCCTCCTCCTCTATGGAGGGGGTTCGGTCCTCTGCAAGCAGCCGGAGGGCAACCGTACCGACCGACAATGGTGGAGGACCTAGTACTTCTATTTCTGTTCCCAAGGCGGTACCACCGGCGCGGAAAAAGCGCAAGTGCTCTGTCCCGCGACAGGTAATTGATAGGGAATCACCACGACTGGTTTCCTATCACCCTTTCTCCTCCTCTGACTCAGAGGACATGGACACAGATACCGAGAGCTTCACTGTGGTGAACGGACGCCGGAACAGGCGTAACTCCACGGGCTCTCAGCAGCAGATACCACAGGGTACAACCCAACCTCCAACCAAGAGGGGGGGGGGGGGAGAAAATACAGCCAATAGTAGCGGATGCTTTTAAGGAGTATACAAGAACCATGCGGCTTCTAGCCTCGCGCCTGAAAGGGCGCTTTGAGCCAATTAGGAAGCCCCGAAAGGTCAATAGAAAGATCTCCTCACTTGAGGACTTTGAAGCAGCTAAGGCTGTACTTCGGGATTTAAATATCCCGTTTTACAGTTATTCGCCAACGCGTCCTCACGTGGAAAGGCGAATAATCAGAGGCGTTGCCTCTGACTGCTCTGCCGAGGATGTCAGGCTGGCACTCCTCGAAGAATATGACATCACCTCATCAGTAGCCCAGTTGAAGAAGACTATTCTCTCCGGCAGCGGCTCTGAAAAGGTGCTCATGCCACTGTTTCTGGTGGTGGTGGATAAAGTGCGCGAACAAGTCCAGCCAATCGATACCGTGCGCCATCTGATCTACACTGCCGTAAAGGTTGAACGCTTTTACGGCAAGGAGGGTCCCGCGCAGTGTCGCAATTGCCTGGGATTCCATCATTCCAGTATGGCATGTGAGCGTCCGCTTGCATGTCTGCGGTGTGCTGGAACCCACAGAGTGCAGACTACCCTAAGCCGGATACGGACAGGGAATGTGTCAACTGCAAAGGCGCGCACTGCAGTGTGTATAAAGAATGCGCGACGCGCCTCAAAATCATAGAGAGCCGTCGCAAGGGACGCTTGGAAGCGGCAGAGGTCCGCCCCGGCGTCTCCTTCGCAAACGCCCTCAATAGAGCTGAAAAGACACTGGCTCAGGCCAAGGCCCAGGCAGTAGTACCTGCCCCTGACACGACTAAAGTTGCGGCACCACCTCCAGGCCATACACGTACTGAGGAGCCTGTAGTGGCCAATGCTCCTCCTAAACCTAAGAGGCGATGGAAAAATAAGAGCAAGCGTCAAGCCGCGGAGAGAGCGAAAACAGCTCCTCAACAGCTACCCAAGGCGTCGGCAGAGCAGTTCACTGAGGCAGCTCTGGCACCAAGGGATACTGCCGTTACAGCCGGTCCACAGGTGGTACCTGTGGTACCCGCTGTACCCATGACCACCCCGGCATTAGGGGGGAACGCTCTCGCAGGCGGACCTTCGGAATTGCAAGCTGCAGTATGAAAGCCTTAACCTGAGCACCATGCAGAAGCATGCTCTACTGGTCCAAACCTTGGCCCAGCTGTTCCCTAACTCAGCCAAGTAATGGCCTCCAGACTTGTCCGGAGACCATTCAGGGTTGCGTTCTGGAACGCAAACGGCATAAGGGGCCATTACCCAAGCCTCACTGAGTTTCTACAGTCATAAGGAATTGACATTCTAATGGTCTGTGAAACCCACTTGGATGCTGCAACCAACTTCTCGCT